>VZSE01008167.1:467899-491387 GCA_013398275.1 Promerops cafer
CAGGGGCGGGTGTGTGGGGTGTTGTTGGATTTTTTTTCTTAAATATGTATCTACAACTACTCAAAAGAAGTGGGAAGAGATCTTGGAACCACACCATTCAGAGATACATAATGAAAGGAGAAGAAGCAATGGACATAATTTGAAAGTTCAAATTATGCCCTGGCATAGAGAAGAATATTTTTCATTCTGTAGGATGTCAAAAGATGGAAACATCTCAGAGATTCTGTGTAGGTTCCACCTGAAGGTATTGAAAACTCAACTGGACACTGCCCTGGGCACCCAAAAGTAGTCTGGACCTGATATGTGATCCTGTGACTATGTTTTGAGTGTTTTGAAACAAATATTTCCAGAGTTGAGAATTCATTTACTAAATCTGGCTTCTATGATTTTTCTTCTTAATGTCCAGAAAAAGATTAAGTTTCAGTAGTTTATCAGGTTGTTTTTATTTCCAAATACGTTGTCTGAAATCAGTGGTGGCTTAACACAAGTACCTCACATCCCACTATAATGCTAGATACCTTCACTTTTACCTTTGTAATTTTGGATCTCTGTGGTGTACAAGCAGGGAGATGTCAGAGTATTTAAGTCTACTAACAAAGTAAGGCACAATCTTCTCACCCGCCTTGTTCCAGCACTATTTCCAATACATTTATACTAGATCATAAATCTAGTGGTTAGATTTCTGGCTCAAAAGTGAATATCTTAGAAATTTGCACTGCTGTCACCTTCAAATGAAAAGTCATACACATATGCCAGGCAATCTTAGATGACATTACCTTATAGGCCCACCTCTGATGCTTTTTAGTATGGTTTAGACAACCTTTTGATTTCTAATAGGATTGACATTTAATTTTGAGCACTGACAATTAAGTTTCATACAATTTACGGGTACTTTGGTGTCTGTTTAGTATTCAGAAAGATACATTCACTTGGTACAATATTAACTTGAAAGTGATGACTGGATCTCTTTTTTTCCAATCTGCACAGTGTATAGACAATTCACTTTACCTTTCACCTTCCTTCTTGTATCAATGTCAAGAGCTTTGTTTTCTTTTGAATGAGCAAGCTTCATTAAGCTTTATCCTAAAGCAGTCATACATGTTATCAACCCAAGAATTTAGTTTCAGATTTATAAAGTTTTGTGAATTTCTTTCATAGTTAAGGATAAAAAATATACTGTTAATATATTTTTAACCATAGATGAATTAATGCCACATCAGACTTTTTTCTTTTGGATAGAGTAGAAAACACAAGGATGTTAAATTACTTTTTTTCAAATGATTGTAAATATTGATAGCACAATTCTCTAACCTATATTTTTTACTTTAAATAATCAACCATTCATGACTGGGCAGAAGAGAAAGGGAAAGAACTGCCAGTTCAGTGGGAAATACAGACCTTGTCTAGTCTCCAATAATAAATATTGGCATATGGATTCAAACCCATAAAATTTTTCTTTAAATCTGGCCTTTAAAGCTGGACTGCTTTAACAGGTGTCAAAGCATTTTGATTTACACATGTCTGAGTGGGCTTTCAGAGCAGACTGGTACAGGTGCTGGTGAGTCACATTCCTGGGATCCCCCACAGAATGTGCAGGCTGACCCCAGGCTCCAAAGTGCCTCTAAGAGCACAAGCTGCACAGTTATTTTCCCCACTTTGCAGCTCCTCAGCCTGTACCACAGGCCCAAAGTACAAGCACAATCCTATTTATCAGCCACATAAGTCTCAGCTGCCCATGTGTGGTGTTCTTGGATATGTAACATTCTGCATCATCATTAACAGGTGGTTTCCAGTGCTGATTTTGAGTGGTTTTTATACCAATACATATTTTATATGAATTATGGCTACAGCAACATCAGTGTGTTGTAAATTCTATCTCTTCTTCTCCTAAGCAAAGTAAGGACTGAAAACACTCATGGTCTCTCGGAGCTTATTTTATCATGAAAAAGCTAGTAGACACAATTAACATGTCTAATACTCAGTCTCCTAATGGGAGTCTGGTGTCTCAATGTAATTAAAAAAGCCAGTGATCAAAAGCTGAAAAATATTTTTTGAGAGAATATACAGTGTTGTATGTCTTCTTTACAGTTTTGAGTGTTCTTAAATTTAAGCTTATTATCTTTGCTGTTTCGCAATTGTAGTGTTGGCAATAGTAGCAATAGCACTTGTATTTGTACAACAGAATGTCCTAAAATAGTAATTTTAGTCAAAAACAACAAAAAAGATGGGGTATATAATTGGGAACTTAATTGAATTTCTGTCCTTTCTCATTATACCTAGAAAGTAGAACCTAAAGCAATCTACCCTTCGAATTCATTAGAATTAGGTAGTTGAAAAAAAGGGAGACCTGTGCTTTTGGGTGTCACTCAAAGTAGGAGAGGGTGACTTCCCATTAGCCAAGAGAACAGACTCAATGGGCTCATAAAAGAACAGTACATACCTACTCTTTATACATCTACACTACACATCATTTTTATACATCTACTTTTGATTTGCAAAGTAGATAAACTTGTTCACAAGTGTTTACTCTTAGGAATAAAATTTTTGTCCTCAGTAGAGGGCAACACTCACTTTAATTTCAGCAAGACAGAATTAACTTCTTACATAATTTATTATGGTAATTTGTTTTATCATATTAAGTAGAATAAAATGGACACTTTTTTATGACAGGTTTCTGTGGTTTTATTACTTCCTTAAACATAAATTAAAATATGTCTTTCGACTGTTCTTCCTACTCAAGTTCCAGTCCATTAACCTCACTGAATTTACTGGATCTTGCTGACTTTTAACAAAGTGAAATACAGCATCATTGAGTTTGTTCTGGTATCCTTCAGGTGTTGCATAATTTCCTGATTTTTTTTTTATTTAGTGTCTAAATATGAAAACTAAATGGCAAACAGTTTTTTAAACCTTGACTGTTTAGTATTATTGAGTTAGTAATGTTTCAAGAAACCATTCACATTCAGCTCAACCAATTTATTGATCAAGACACTAATTAACCAGTATATAAATGTGTTACTTGGCTCCTCTGCTCTCTTGTCCCCTACAATATGACAGCAAAAATACAGTATGTCCATAATGTGCAATTAGCTACTCCAGTTTATACCCACTCTGAAGCCTACAGTTCACTAATTCGCACAGATTTGCATAATTCCCACCTGCCTAATCTTTGACAACAGAAATACCAGTGACTTGAAATATCAATCACATAGGTCTTTTCTGGTAACTGCTTTTCTGGGTCGTACTTTAAAGAAGAATATGGAAAATGACAGGATGTAAAAATCAGTCTCATTTGCTATAAAAGGCATTTCTAGATACACAGGCTAATGAGCTCCCCAAAGAATCAGCTGGGCTAGAGGTCATAAGTTTAGCCAGTCTTAAACCTGAATAGCAAAGTATTATGGGAATTTGTTTCATTGATTAATATATGTATAGACAATCTTATAGTAAAACACATGCAAAGAAAAATCAGTATCTAAATAAAAGTATAAGACTGCTATTCATGTATTCCACTGAGGATCAGTGAGATATTACTTACAGGTCCAAAATTTTAACTTCCAGAATTTCTAAGATATTATTCAGTGGAAGTCAAACAAAGCCAATTCTGCAATAAAACCTTAGAATGTACTCCCAGTTTGTTAGTTCCATATTTTGATAGCCAAGATATTTTCCTTCACTGAAACTATGCTTAGGTACAGAGTGACACATAAAACTAGCCAAAAATGAAAGATAAAAGCTTTACACAATCAAATTTTAAAAAGTGCTAATGTAGACAAGGAACTCTTAAGATACAGCAAGCAACCAAACCAAGCAAAAGCCTATCAAACATCTTAAATACAGGAAAATAAAACTATGTCTGTTTCCTTTTTCTGCCCCAGCTGGGCAACCTTTTATTTACATACTCTCCTGTGTTTTTCCATATGGACTGTATAGCCAAATTAAAAACTTGAAATCAGTGCCTATTTTTAAGTAGTTTTTCTTAACATTTTTAACCTGAAATGCTGATGGTTAATTGTTTTCTAACGACTCACTAGCACACTCCTCAATTTTCTCTTTTGAAGTTGAGCACGTTTTCTAAAACTGGTAAGAACATTTTTATTTTCCCTATTCTCCACTAACTGCAGCACGTTCTGATTTTAATACGAGTTATAATCTTGTGCTTCTATCTTGCACTGTAGGAGCTGAGTCAGCACACCCAAGGTGCAGCCGTTGGGTTGCAGTCCTGGTTGAATGCCTAATGTGCTCTTTCATTATGCTGAAAAGGTGGTGAAGAATAAAGCTTGTACTGTGTAATTTCCCCATATGCTTCTAGAATCAACAGCTTAAGGAAAGCAATCCAACGGTTCTGTCTTTTGTAAGACAACATGAGGAAGGTCATTCATGACCCTTTCTGACTCACACTTTGAAAAAATGCCTGAAACTCTTCCAAAAAAATCCAAGTATGAATCCATAAATCCAGTGGCAAACTGGTAATTATAATTAAAGGAGGTGAATAAGGTATTCATTGAATTAGAATAAAACTATAAAAGTTTTTAAAAACTCTCAAAATAATTTTTACTCTGGGAGACATTTTAGGAACATAAACCAGTTATATAACAGTCACAGAGTTTAGCAAAACCAAATCCAGTAGAGAGTGCAACTTTTGGTTTGAACAATAAATATTCAAGGACTTACAGCTGAAAATGTTAGAAATATCATCAGTTTAATAATAGGAAAATTTAAGGTTTTAATTTCAAAACAAATATTTCTATCAAATAATCTTGTTCACACACTATGTATTGCAGTCATACTAAAATGTGGCCCCAAAAGGGCTATTCATCACTTCTTTGATCAAAACTGGCCTTTAAAACACCAGTGTTTGACATGACTGCACAAAAGAAAACCGATATTAATTCTCATGTTTTGATGGACTGAATCTTCTACCAGCCTTTCAAAAATAGAATGAATTGTAGATTATTTCAAATATTTCCCTGAAATGTGTGAGGATTATAGCTGCGTTATAATATCTACACAAGTAAAGACACTCCTTCCTGACAGTTTAGCTCTAAAACAGCGATGGTGTTATTTCTTATTTTATGATTAAATTACGATGACTTACGTAACATAGAAAGAAGTAATTGACCTTTGAAGGACCTGAATTTTGTGTTCAGAATCAGATTTAAATCAAATGAATGAAAAAAGAATTTGGATGCTAAAGAATAATTTATATGGAATTAGATACTCATCTGGACGGTGATGATAGTTTCAAGCTAATAAAAGGTTTTGTCTCCTGTTCAATCACTGTCTAATGAAAATGTAAAAATAATTCCTGTAGTACTGGAGAAACATCCTCAGCTGCTCAACAACATTAATTACTATGAATCATTCGGAAGTAGCTCAGTTTAGCAATCACTTATTTACGCTAAAAACAACTTTTTAGAAAAATGGACAACTATTGTTTGATGAACACTGTAGTAGTTGTAAGTCAAATCCCAGGGTCTGGAAAATCTTGCTTTTATTGTATTTGCATTGAAAATAAGTATATCCTGTTATAGATAGAATCCTGGAAAATTCATGGATTGCAGGATGGGCTTGTTAAAATAGCATTAATATTTGAACTCTCTTAATCAGGGTCCTAATTAAAAAATAAATAATAAAAACAACAACAACAAAAAGAAATAGCAGGTGACCTTAAATACTTCATATATTAAAAATACTCATCCAATCGCATTTTAAAATTGAAATGAAAGATAGAATCGAAAAGAAAGAATTAATCCCTTTGCAAGGTACAGAGGATCATAGAATGGTTTGTGTTGTAAAGGACCATAAAGATCATCTAATTCCAACCTCCCACTAGACCATGTTAAACAGAGCCCTGTCCAGCCTGGCCTGGAATATCTCCAGGATGGGGATCCCACAACTTCTCTGGGAAATCTGTTCCAGTGCCTCACCACCCTCACAGTAAAGAATTTCTTTCTAATATCTAGTCTAAACCTAACCTCCTTTAGAACATCATTCCCCCTTGTCCTATCCCTACATGTCCTTCTGAAAAATCCTTCTCCAGCCTTCTTGTGAGCCCCCTTTAGGTACTGGAAGGCTGCTATATGGTCTCCCTAGAACCTTCTCTTCTCCAGACTGAGCAACCCCAACCCTCTCACCTCACAGGAGAGGTACTCCAGTGGTGTGATCATCTTCAGAGCCTCGATCTGGAATTGCTCAAACAGGTCAATGTCTTTCTTGTGTTGGGGGCCCCAAACCCGCACACAGTGCTCCAGGAGCGTTCTCACAAGAGCAGAGTAGAGGGATCAATCCCCTCCCTCGACCTGGAGGTCATGCCTGCTGTGATGAAGTCCAGGATGAGGTTGGCTTTCTGGCCTGTGAGCTTTTACTGACGAGTCACATTGAGGTATGTGTTGATGAACACCTTTAAGTCCTTCTCCTCAATGAGTTCCCCACCTGGCCCATACCTGTGCTTGGGATTGCCCTGACCCAGCTGCAGGACCTTGCACTTGGCCTTGCTGAACTTCATGAAGTTTGCACAAATGCCCCTCTCCAGCCTGCGCAGCCTCTGGATGGCATCCCTGCCACCAGTGTGGTGACTGCACCGCACAGCTTGGTGCCACTGGCAAACTCACTGAGGGAACACTCGATCCCACTGTCCAGGATGCCAGCAATGTTATAACGTGCCAGCCCCAATACTGACACCTGAGGAATGCCACTTGTCACTGGTCTCCACTTGGACATCAAGCCACTGACCACCTCTTTGAGTGAGGCCATCTTGATGATTTTTTATCTAGAGTGGCCCACTCTTCAAGTCCATGTCTCTCCAGTTTAGAGACAAAGATGTCACTTGGTACAGTGACAATTTCTTTACACTTTACATACCCATAGGAAGTAAAATGGCATTGTTTCCTCTGCCCTAGAGAAGTTTTTGTCCAAAATTACTCCACAAAGGACCTGGATGCCTGGGTTGAACTATGCTGTAGCTTTTAAATGGCTACATTTAGCTTGTATGAAATCTTGTCCTTGTTCTGTGGAGCTTTGTTTTGACTTTTGAACTTTGTTTTTCTGTGAAGTTTAGGCTACAGAGTTGTGCTAAAGAAATAATGTCTGTCTAGCCCAAACCTTTGCTTAGTCTAAAATTCAATCACTCTTCAGGGTAACTTCTTCTGCTGTGCCTTCCTACTTTCTGAAAAACAAGAGATCATGAACTTCCTATTCTGCACGTTGCTGCAAGACCAGCAATGGCAGTGCCTATTTATACCTTGATGTTGAAATCAAACAGTAGCAGAGAGATCCAAGACAGAATTAGCATACTGTGAAAGAAAAAGGGGGTTGGTTCTAAATATGCTTGCTACATCCTTTCATTAGATGTTAACCTTCTTTACAAAGTGAGAAGTTTCTTCCTTTTCCCTTTTTAGTAACATTTGTTTCATGCTACTATTCAACTACATCTTGTCTAGGCTGAAACGTGGGGTTTTTTCCATGTAAAATCATGTTGCACAGGTATGATCATTCTACTTCTTTAGTCAAAATCTTAAAAATAGTCTTCTGATGATGTAATTATGACTGCATATCATATTCAAAATACAGGAATATTATGTCATACTAATGTTTTTCTTTATGTAATCCATAATAATTCTCAGAATTCTATTTTCTATCTCTTCTAATGAGGGAGATGATGTTTTCCGAAAAAGATACCCGCAATTGCATTTCTTATGTCTTTGCTAACTTCCTAATTTCTTTGAAGCCTGTCACTGTTTCTGAATACCTAATTTTCTCACCCAGCAGTGAAATGGCAAACAGATTGTATTGCTGCTGCATGGATCAACTTTGAATTCTGACTGGCACTCTATCTCTCAGACATACTGCATTATCAAATCTTACACTTGAGATTTAACTTTTCCAGAATATCTTCCTGTCACCAGAAAACTTTTTATCTCACTTTTCAAACTTCTCCAAATCAATATGTTAAAAAGCTCTCCTCATACCACAGACTCATGCAAAGCCCTTCCTTTGTGCAAGATACTTGTTAATTCTTATTTCCTCCCTTGTAACATTTAACATATGTAACATATTAACATATTTAACATATTTAACAATCTACAAAGGACTATAAGAATATAAGAACTTCTTTCAATTAATTTTGAGGCAAATTTTTATTTTTGTAAACACTGTGCTGTTTATTCTCAAATAGGTAAGATTTCTATTTTCTGCTCTTAAAAAATAAATAGTTTCTTTGAGTTCTTCCTGAACAGATATACGACTTATTATCTTGTGGTTCCTCGTACCTTCTCTGGACCTCTTCTGGAAAAAAGGAAACAGAAAACCTCAACAATACACTTTCCACTCCTCCCCACAGAGTGGGAGATATTGAGAGACATTACACACTGCAATTAACAGTTCAGCATTTTTGACAACACACCAGTATACCAGTATATTACTAGCTGTAGTATGTGTCTTCGGAAGGCATTGCAATGAGGAGACATTGATTTCAGGCAAAATCTAGGCAGAGTTTAACCATACACCTTCAACGTGGAGAGCTGCTTGTTGGTGTGACTGACTGCTGTAAACATGAGCACATCTCCCATCATTTTTTTTTGTTTATCTCATTTTTTCCAGCTGAAGGGTATGAATTTTTCTATTTTTCTTATTTGGTTAGAAAGAGGATTTTCTGAAAGCTTTCTTGCTTCTAATGACCTCCCTTGCCCTTGTCCTATTCCTTCTAGTCTTCCTCAAGTCTTTCTTTGATAGCTGGTATGTATCCTTCAGAACATCCAGAACAGGGTCTTTAAGTACTCTTCATTGTGTCTGCTGAGATTTTACTCTTTTAGCTGCTTTTATTTCAGAATTTGAAAAATAAAATTCCCACATAGGTCTCCTTTTTATAACTCTCTTTCCCCTTTATACCATGACAGTTGTCATGTACTCTTGCAGAGTATTAAAAAAAAAAATTGTTGAAAACCTTTTGAAAAAGAACTGCATCATCTGAATCCACCATGCATCATAGTTATCCATATATTTATTAGTTGCAGTATTTGTTGTATTTTCTGTCAATTTGTCTGGTACAAAGGTCAAATTTACTTGGCTTCAGTTCCTAACAATATCTTAGAAATCTGATAAAGAGCAATTCTGCCCTCTCTAGAGCAATATTTTTATGGATTATTTCTGTTTGTGTCAGTATTCAATTTAGCCTTCAAAAGGAGATAAATCCATATCATATACTCCTGTTGGCATGTACTCTAAACCGAACTCTAAATCCATATCCTGATGACAGAATTGTTTGTAAGTTACAAACCATTAGGATACTCTTAACCTACTCTTATGTTCCTTGTTTGCATCAACCCTCAATTAAGCAAAACTGACAGATCCAAAGCAGACTCGGAATTAGCCCAGCCCTTCTGACCTCTGTCTCTAACATGTTTAGACACTGAGGTCAAAACTCTTTATCTTTTCATGATGATTTCTGCTGAATCCAAAACTAATCATAACTCATTGGCCTGTACTTGTCTGAGCACAATTTCAGCCAAAGCTGTCAGCTGCAGAATTAATTCTTGTTATTGGCCCATGCCTCATCCAGTCTACTCTCCCACTTAATAATTTCTTTTTAATAATCTCTAGTCACTTAAACCTGATTAACCTCTAGTGTTGCAGTGAAGAATATATGTGTTACTGTACTCTCATTCTTTTAGTTTGTACTAAAGAATTTTTACATTTTCCACTGCTTGCATTTCAAATATCAAACTGTTATATTTACGTAATTTTACTAAAATATCAGTGCCTTTTTAAACTCTAATCCTTCTTTCAAAGTAAGCATAAAAAATCTCAAGACCTTTGGTCACCAAAGATCCTGGAGACACTGTGGTACCCAACTATTGGTCTGTTTTCCTCTCTAGGGAAAACATTTTAATTTCTATTCTGCTGCAGGAAAATAAAAATACTGAACACTGAAGCATTTCAAAACAGGGGGAGAACACAGAATCATAGGTCAGCTACACATTGAGGTATTTAAGACCCTTGGCATTTCTCTAATTCAATCCCATGCTTAAAGCAGAGATGTCTCTGAATTCACACCAAGATGCTCAGCGGTCTGAATAATAAAAATTTGCAAGGGTGAAGATTCCTTAGCCTCTTAAGAAACTTGTGTTAATACCAAGATGTTCTTATAGTACTGGGTTTTATTCCCCCTTATATCTTGTCAGACGTTTCTCTGTTTCTATTTTTGACTAGTTTTCTCTTGTTTCCCCCCTGAGTACTTCAATACTAAGTCTACCTCAGTATCCTTGATGATCCCCTCAGAGACTGCAGCAGGTGTCTCTTATCACCCCCACCCCTGCCCACGAAGTTCTCTTCTCTCCAGTGTGCCAGTCACACCCACTTAGCCTCTCTTCACAGTGCAGGTTCTCCAAGTCCTGACCACCTTGGCTGAGGGTCCCTCTCCACTGAACTCACTCAGGTTCATCAGAATTGCTCCTGGAGGACCCAAAGCTGAGTACAATGTCCCACACATGGGAAACACCGAGTAAAGGGGAGTAATCACTTCCCTCAATCCCCCCTGCGCTACAGTTGACACAGCACTGACACCATATGGTGTTTTCCTTCATCCACCAAGTTTGCTTTTTCTCATAGAAATAGGAATTGTTTATGTAGATGAGAGTTTTGCACACAATTTCCACAATCTAGGATGGAGTATTAACACTGCTGTTACATATGATGTACTCATGGTTATTTTAAAAAGTCCTTTAATATCTGTTTTTCAGAAGAGAAAATTGTATCTCAGATTTTCTTAATAGTGGACTGACACCTAAGCTAAATCATGTGTTAGGTTTATAAATCATGTATCTCTAGAAATCATTTAACTAATTTCTAAGTTATGAACATGAATTATAACTTCGTTACTCATTTATATATTGTTTGATGGTTTCCATAAATCATATAATCTGATTGTGAAAAGTATTGAATGATTAATAATGGTGCTGCATTCATTTCAGATATGATGCAACTGTCTTTTGGTTTATGTAATAGATATCATACGATGTTTTATTATGACTTATGAAGTTTACTTTCCCTTAAGTCATTAAAGTATTCTGCTTTAAGCCAGCTTTTTACACGGTGAAGTCTGATTTGTTGACCCACTTGCCAAGACAGCTGTTCTCACATCTCTAACAGGATTTATAACCAACATATTTTGCTTACTTCAAGTCCCAATAATAACAAAAGAATAAGAATTACAGAAATACCTAATCATATATTGACTAAAATTAATTAAGGTTTCCTAATATTTATTGATCTTTTCCTGTGTGAGATTATGTCGGATCATGTTATACCACATTGTACCATAGCAGCTACATTGGGCGTGGATCCACCTTATACTGGCCAGCCAGCTGAGACTGGTCTAGATTCCTTCTTCTGTTAATCAACTTATTACATATTAGGTCAGAGTCCCAGTGATCAAAATGTATTATGATATTTCAAGGCTTCAGTTTAATGGTTTATAGTAATAAAAATGCTTAAAGTACTGCATTTCCATTCCTTACCAACATTTGACTTACTTTATCTATAGAATTTGGTGCATGTGTGTAAGTCAATATATGCACTTGAAAAGTTTTCTTATTTTATTTTTAAAAGACAGTAGAACAAAAATGAACATTTAAACACCATAGTATAAGAATTTTAAACAAAATATACAACTTTGGAACTGTTTATATACTATGAAGTTTTAACGTTTTATTAATTTGTTTCATTGAGAAAATAAGCCTCTAAATACTTATGTATTTTAGGGTTCCATTTAAGATTTGCAATTTGTTGAAACTCAAACAATTTTTACCTTTTTAAAAACAGTAATAAGTGTATCTATCTAGATCTAGTAATGTCTTTTCTGCCACTCTCCTTGGTTTTGCTTGAACTCAATGCCAACAAATGTGACAGCTCTGCAAATGTTTAAAAGGCAAGCATCATTTTTTCCAAGTCTTCTGCGGGACTGTTTTGTGAATATAAAGACAATGAAGCCTACTTTAGTTTAATTCTTAAGTTCACTGTACTTGTAGAAGCCTCTAAGTGTGTAAGAAGCATGAACATATCTAAGTTAAGAAAATTATTTTAAAAATACTTAGCTTGTAAATCTCCAATAAAATAGTCTGTGCAAGTATAAAATCAAATTTATGCCAACCACATTGTTCACATCATCAAAAAGTTTCTGCTTTATCTAAAACTACTAACTTTTTGCATGTCTCTAAAATTTTCCAGTGCTGAAATCTGCAATAACTTTTATCCATTTTCTAGGAGCATAAATAAGTAATATCACAACAATTTTAACAATGAGAAAATATAAAAAAATCAGATTTCTCAGCATACCTTACTTTATTACATAAACATCAAAACAGTGGTTTAGATTAAAAAAAAAACTGTTGGTGTGCATTTTTCAATTTATTTGAACATCTACCCACAGTCTAATCTTTTATAACTGAAAATTCAGTTATGTAAAAATAAATATTTGCTACAATAAACTATAGTGGGTGCAGCCCAATAAACACATCTTTGCTACTGCTAGGAAAAGGCCACGGGCCTTGGATGGACCTGACAGTGCAGGGTCTCAGGACATGTCTGAGCTTGCCAAAACCTGAGCTGGTTTTCACCTGCTTTAGGATCTGGTTTGTGGGCAGCTAACTGCTGCCCAGCCTGGGTTAGTTTAAGCTCTACAACTTCAAGATACAAGAAAGTTCTCAAGAACTCTGCTCACCACTGTGTGACAGACTGTGTAAGCAGATGCTGGGGGAAACCCTGAAACTTTTCAACTTTAGCTGGAACCACTGAGAAGAAGGTAGGCTGTGAGGAGAAAGTAGTTCAAACTAAACCCAACTCTGGTCTGAGGAAAGGGAGGAACACCCCCAAGAACACATATGACACCTGTCAGAGACCTCCTTATGGATGTTGATGACTCCTCAGGAACATCTGTTCCCTTTTAAGGAACCTGTGTCTTTTTTGAGGAATGAAGGTCCACCTTTGGTCCCTGTGGAGTCCGTGAAGGGTGAAGACAATACCTGAGAGGAGGGGCAGATACCAGGTTTCTTCCTGTATATCAATTTCACCTGTATGGCGAGTGAGGCTATTTTTGTATTAATAGATTGATTTGGACTATCAGACTGCCAAAATATCAGTTGAACAATCATCTTGGCTCCCATTGTGTTTTTCCTTTTGCCCATAACGTCATCTGGCATGTAACACATGCAGTCACACTCTAATCCTACATTCATGCACCTTTTCCACATGATGGGGACATCATGTGCACACAAGGCTCCAACAAGGTACTGCTGGGATCACCCATGTGGTGGGGCTCCCAGTATAATAGTGACATCCACAGAAGTAAGGGAACTAGGGGCTTTCTTTATGCTTCTAAGAGCAGAAGATTCTATATATCAAGTATGCAGTGATTTAAAATATTATCCAATCAAATAATATTTAAAAACTGTACTTTGACATAATTAATTAGAAGTATACTTATCTACTCTAAATATGTTGATAATCATTAATTCATCCATCACTTTTTAATGCAAAAGTCTAATATTCATCAATTAAATAGCAACATTTTCAACCTATGACATATCTCTTGTGCTTGGATCCCAGAACTGGACACAATACTCCAGGTGAAGTCTTATAACAGCAGGGGAGAGAAGGAGAATCACCTTCCTCAACCCCTTGGCCCTGCTTGTTTTTAAACAGTAATACAAGATTTTGGTAACCTCACTGACTTGGCTTTGATGCAATTGTCTCTCCTCTCTACAACACATCAGTGCAAGAGTACTGTAAGAAAAATCAGAAGGTTATCCCTCTATTCAGCTTGTCCTTCAGGCTCAGGACCTGCAGACCCACATTTTCCAGTTCCTAAAAGCAAGGTTCAGTTACTTATGTACTGTTGTTTTCTCATGTAGCTCATAAAAAATAAAGGTCAATGCTTTAGGGGGGCTAAAGACAGGAAAAAGAAAATCAAAATGTGTCCCTTGCCAGGGTGGAGAACACACACATTTGCATATAAAAGCAGGAATCTTAACTTTCTCTTTTAGTTTTAAGAACTATTATCAGCTGCTAATTATTTGTTCAAGCAAGACCTATAGACAGAACAGGTATTAGGATTTCCAATGCAATACTCTCATACCTTATGGTATGTCAGCAGCCTGCCAGCTGTGCACCCTAGACCAAGCGCACAAAATCCTAGATATGAATCTCACTGAATCCACTGAAACACTTATTTGATGGGGTATGTTTTGCCAGGAAACAGATTACAAGATATTCCTCAAGATCCTTCCTGCGGCAAATTCATTCTATTGATGAATAGCATTCTGCCTAGAAAGTTTTAACAATTTAATCAACAAGTTACTAAGTGACACTGAAGCATAAACATCTTGCAAGCCACACCTATTACCATTTTAGGTCAGAAAGCCTTCAAGGTATTAACATTCTCCTGACTATGTTTAGAAAATCTGTCATTGACCCCATTCACAATAGCTCAATCAAAGTAATCAAAGGGCACCCTGATCCTGACTGAAAGTGCAAGCACAAAACAAACATAATTCATAAATATTTTAGGACATGAGATGAGTTCTAAATTTTCTAAGATAAAAAAGAAGGTAAAGGTCAAATGGCCCTTTATGTGCAATGCATGATCAAGACAAAATATTCTTCCCAAAGCAACAGAGGTCAAATAGGAATATTAACTAGGTTTATACTGCATATGGGATGGATATGGTGATTTGTGGAAGATTTTATTGCAAATAGAATGTTTCTTTCTCTAGTAATGAACCTGACCTGACAGTCATAATACCGAGGAAATTTAGTGATGAACTGAACTGCTGTTTTCTTTACATGAATGTTCCACGGTAACACACCAGCCTTTCAAGAAGAAAATTATAGTTATATCAGTAAACATCTGTTATATCAAATCTCTTTTTTTATTCAAGGCAATTGGTATTGTTGAAATAACACACTAGTTTGTTTTCTATTTGCACAAGCTGCCCCCATATATGTACTGGTATCACAGTCTTAAATAGCTCTAATACCAAGCTTGCATTTTGAAACTTTCATTTTAAAAACATGTAATTTTCTTATGATTTTTTTTTGTTATGCCAGGTTAAATATTGCTATCTTCTTCTCAGCATCCAGGAAAACTAAGAGAAGAGAGCATTGGTTTAACTTACAAATAAATAATAAATTTTTAAAATGTCTTGTTCTTTAAGCCTGACATTTCAGAACTGTTAGACTGTAGCCTGAAGGCATATATATAGCACAATATGGGGTGATGTACATCTGTCCAAACAGGCAGCAACCTGGCCATATTGGTGCTCAAGGACAAGGCACTTCTGCTTTGCCCACGAGAAGTAAAATGCATCAGAGGGGCAACCAAGGTGAAGTTTATTTTGCTTTCAGCACTATCACCTTAAAACAAAGCAGTGTTTTGCTGCATCTTGTTCAGCAGAGTTGTGACCTGAATATCAGTGTTGAAGATAACACAGAAGTATAACACCTATTTTTTTTCTTGGTTGTTTTGTTCTGTTGGGTTTGGGGTTTTTTTCTTAATTAAGGTAAAGCTCCATATTGTATGTTTTCAGTAGTACTTTCTAGTTTCCTTTAGATTCCATAATTTTTTAATATTAAAAAATTAAATACTCTTAATAATTTTTCTGTATGTCTCTCTGTACATTACACTATGTCTAGTACTACTCATGGCTTTATCTACACTGGGGGATGTTGGAGACTCTCAACAGGTGACACCCAGGGCATGACTTAAATGCTTGGTTTTGTCCCTGCCTCAGCAAATGTCCTGATTTCCTCTGCTAGCTGTCATACTCCAGTAATCTTCCAGGCTGGGAAAATGGGAAAGCTGGGTTACAAAGCAAACTGTGGACTTCAGCTGGCCCGCAGCTCTGGGCCAGCTTCTTACTAGCTGAATCATTATCCTTCAGAAACAGTTCCAGATGCAGACTACTTTAAGCTCTCACTCCTCAAAAATTGTGGGATTTGATACTCTCAATGGTATAAAGACTAACACAAAATTTTGTTATACTGCAGCAATGTAGAAAGGCAAACAGATTTTTAATAAAATGATATCTCTATTTTGACTTGCTTAACTTCAGTTGTTGTTACATTTAAGACTGAATACAAATTTGGAATGGTTGATTACAGAATTTCACATGGCTTGGGGGCACATTTTTTATAGACCCATAAAATTTTATATTCATAGAATGGTTTGAGTTGGAAGGCACCTTAAATACCACCTACTTTTAATCTTCCTGTCATGGTCAGGACTCCTAGACCAGGTTTCTCAAAAACCATGTGTAACCAACAGAGATACAAATGCTTCACTGAATTGGATTGAGTACCATTGTGTTACTATGACCTGTGATGTTTGAAGGTAGGTTTCATTTCTCTTCTGTTCAATGAAACTTTAAATAATGGACTATATTTTGTAATACAGAATCTTTGGAGATTAAATTTACAATTTAATTTTTCTTTTCAATAAATAAAAATATTTTCTACAAAGATAAGAAAAGACTCAAAGATAATTGATATAGATTAAACACTGAAATGCTCAAAAAAAGACGACTTTTATCACTCATACTGATTATTTCATATGTTGATCTAGTCTATGAAAACCTCATCTTAATTTAATGAAGGCATTTTATAAACTTTAAATGGTATGAAATTAATAGCTTTTCATAGGCATTACGTAGGCATACATGTATGGCTTTACATCTATTATTGATACTCCTTTTTAACTCTGAAAAATATTCCATGTACTTTAGAGTTATTATTAGCTAGAAAATTATTATTGCTGTGGCATCAAGTAGCTCCAGTTCTGATTAGGACATCCTTACTCATACTGCCATGGAGATAGGGGAAAAAAAATTAGTAAAATATTTTCTGAAGAAAAACACCCACAGGTAAGGTTAGGGCATATCTGCTGGAAAACTTACCTCAGATGATTACCCATATTATTTATTTCTGGCATTTGTTTACAAGGATTATGGTAAAGATAGTTATAGCAATGGAAAGGGGAAACATGTTGAGTTTTATATCCCATGAGACGATCAGAAAAATATGATTTTTTTTCAAGCTTCTGTCTTTGAGGATTTTATTTTTTAAGGATAAAAAAGTCCCATTCAATTAAAATCTGAAATAATTTCAAGTTTTTTAAATTTGCAAGAAATCATTTTTACCTTTATTGCTATTTCAGCCGATGTAGAAAAACAGATCCAAAGCCCCCCTTCTTCTGGATTACAGCCAAAGTTTCCAGTCTCTTTTCTTCATGGTAAATGAAAGTCACTGTGGATTCCAAGAAATTTGAATTTTTTTCAGAGAGGCACCTTGGCATAATTTGCAGATTTTTTTACATACTGCAACAACAATCTTAATCAAACCTGTTTGTTTGTTTTTTTTTTAATAGAAATATATTCTCTTTTTTAAGCTTGTAAAAAATTAAAACATTTAGGGCCTGTAAAAGCTAAGAGAGGAAAAGAGCTTTCAATAGGAAAGCTCCTGCCAGCCTGAAAATCAATGCTATGAAAGACAAAGTGGGTCCATCATATGTAGACCACAGCTGCTTACAACTAAGTGCATGTATAATAGAATGGTTTTGGCTGGAAAAGACCTCTAAGATAATTGAGTCCAACCATTAACCCAGCACTGTCAGGTCCATCACTAAACCATGTCCCTAAGTGCCACACCTTCATTTTAAATACCTCCAGGGGTGGCGACTCTACCACTTCCCTGGGCAGCCTGTTCCAGTGCCTGACAACCCATTTGGTGAAGAATTTTTTCCTAATACCCAAACTACACCTCCCCTGGTGCCATTCAAAACCATTTTTTCTAATGTATTGCTTTTTACCTGGGAGAAGAGACGCACCCCTGCCTGTCTACACCCTCCATTCAGGCATTTGAAGAGAGTGATGAGGTTTCCCTTCAGCCTCCTTTTCTCCAGGCCAAACAGCCCCAGCTCCCTCAGCTGCTCCTCATCAGTCCTGTGCTCCAGACCCTTCCCCAGCTCTGCTGCCCTTCTCTGGACCCTCTCCAGCCCCTCAATGCCTTTCTTGTAGTGAGAGGCCCAAAACTGGACACAGGATTTGAGCTGTGGCCTCACCAGTGCCGAGTACAGGGGGACAATCCCTGCCCTGGTCCTGCTGCCACACTATTGCTGATCCAGGCCAGGTGCCTTTGGCCTTCCTGGCCCCCTGGGCACACCTGGCTCATGTTCAGCTGCTGTTGACCAGCACCCCCAGGTGCTTTTCTGTTGGGCAGTGGCAGAATTATAGTTGCTGATTAACCCTCAAGGTGAAGTTGACACTTGGAACTTCTGGTCTGGTTTTCAGCATAATGAATTTCATCAGTCTTTAAGACAGAGAGGAAACTACCAGATCATTGATAGGTATTCATTTCAGTCCTTCATTACATTAGAATTTTAGATCAGTGAAGATTCAGTCTTAAAGGGCGAATGTGTGTGTATTATATGTATATATTAATATGTTTTATTCTTCTTTCACTCAAATGACAGTAAAACTCCATTGATCTCAGTAGAAGAGCATTCATATTTGAAAGTTTCCTAGAAGTAAATGTCTCAAAATAAGGTTTTCTTCGACTATATTATCTAAAAAAAAAAATCCAAGAAAACATAACAACAGCAAAAGAAGATATTTTCAGGACTTGTGTGATCTTTATTAATTGGATATAATGTTTTTTAAAGTAATTCATCATCAAAGATTTCATCCTCTATCCTCTGAAACTGAATCTTAGAGGAGTCTTCAATGGGCACTTTACATTTGGGCAAAATAAAGGTGATGAGTCCAACTGGTAGAACATTCAGATGTCAGTGTAGCTGCACTTCACAAAGGACATGACATTATCTGGAACTGAAGCACATGTATTTTCACTGGCATGAATACCCTCAAATGTGCTCAGAGAAATTAGCCTCAGTACTGAAAGCATTTTGCACATATTTACCACTGAGTTTGGAAGGTATACCAGACAACTATATTTCCCAGGTCATGTGCATAAAACCTAAATGTATCTCAAGCTTACACTGGGCAAAAGTATCAACAGAAATTTCCTTAAATGAAAAGTTCAAATCAAGCCAGAAAACTTTGAAATCAAGCATTCAGTGACGTGCAGCTATATATAAAGTTTTGCACAAAGTGAATGCAAAGGAAGACAAAAGGAACAAAGGTAGTAAAATAACACAGGAAAAATAATCCCTGCAGAAGAATATTTAATGAGGACCCAAGTGTTTTAGCCAGTCTAGGATACATGCATGAATTCATTCTAATAAAAAAAGGAATTACAAAATTTTCTATGGCTTTAAACATAATACAGGAAATCTGATAAAGCTGAAGAGCTTGACTCCCATCCTGATCCTCCTAAAGAAAGACTGTTGTCAGGATCAGTGAACTATATGTGAACCTAAAACCTTGTGGGAGAAGGACAGGGAAAAAAATCAATCTACATTTCTCTTCTGTTCAATGAAACTTTAAATAATGGACTATATTTCGTAACACAGAATCTTTGGAGATTGAACTTTCATTTAGTTAGTAGTCCCAAGAAGTACAGATATATACATGATTATATTTGCCAGGAAATCAAAACATTTTGTTTTAATTGTGGCCTGACATGACAAAGGTGGATGAAGAAATAACTGGTTTAAATCAATGTCACTGCAGTCATACTTACTGAAATTGTTTTTTAGTTCTCCTAGAATCTTTTGGGTAATGTATTCTGTAAAGACTAGAATAAGTATTCTAGGTCAGTGGTATTCCAAGGGGCAGAACGAGATATTTAAATTGATTTATTTAAAAACTGCAATAAAAGTGATTAGGAAATGACCTTTTTTTTCTTCCAGATGGAAATTAAACCACATTCTTACCCATATGGTACCTAGGTGATGAAATACATTTGAGCAGAAAAATAATTAATGTGTAATTTTGGGCTCTTTTTTTTTTTTTTCTTTTGAGCAAGGCCAACAAGGAGAACCTGCACTCACACAGTGGTTGTCACGAAAGGAAAGATTGAGTGCTCATAGTGGGTGTCTCTGTTAAAGGGTACTGAGGCACCTATTTGCTGGCCTGAGGGAGAGTCATGAGCTGCCCTCTGGGAGTTAAAATCCATCATGTTCTGAGAGGGTGCCCTAGCTTGTGGAGAGCACAGACAATTTTCCACTACTATTTTTTCATTTAGGTACAAATGACACCACAAGCTAAAAAATGGGTAGGATCAAGAAAGGTTAGAAAGCTCTGGTGAGGCAGGTGGAAAACAGCAGTGCTCAAGTCATCTTCTTATCCATTCTACTGATTAGAGAAACAGGGTGTCAGAAGCAGAAGCACAGTGCAGATCAAAATCGGCCTTCATTATTGGTGCCATCAAGAAGGTTTTGGCTTTTATGACAATGGGTTGTACTTTAATGATTGCAGCCTCTTAGGGCAGGGATGGGATCCATCTCCCTAAAAAGGGCAAGAGAATCTTTGGCAGCAGGGTGGCCACTTCAGTCAGACAAGCTTTAAGCTGAGGGACTGGATTCCACTTTTCACACCGTCTCCCATAGCATCGCCATAGGTCAGCTCGGGAAATGTGGGTTACAGGAATGGGCAGTGAGGTGGATTAAGAACTGGCTGAATGGCAGAGCTCAGAGGAGCATGATCAGCAGAGTAGAATCCAGTTAGAGGTTTTTAGTCAGTGGCATTCCCCAGGGATCAATACTGGGTCCAACCTTATTCAACTTTCTTTTCAACAACCTGCTCTGAGGGATAGAATGTGCCCTCAGAAATATTGCTGAAGACTCAAAACTGGAGGGAGTGGCTGATACACCTGAAGGCAGTGCTGCCATTCAGTGGGACCTTTATAGGTTGGGAGAGTTGGGCAGAGAGAAACCTAAGGTGTTCAACAAAGGCATATGGAAGAGTGCATTGGGAAGAGTGTGGCCAGTAGTTTGAGGGAGATGATTCTCCCCCTCTGCTTGGCAATAGAGAGGCCACATGTAGAATATCGTATTCTGTTCTCCACAGTTCAAGAAAGACAAGGAGATACTAGAGAGGGTCCAATGGAGGCCCACAAAGATGATTAGGAGTCTGAAGCATCTCTCCTCTGATGAGGGAGCTGGGCCTGTAGGAAGAGAAGGCTGAGAGGGGATCTCATTAATGCATATAAATATCTCCAAGGTATCGCCAAGAGAACTGTGCCAGACTCTTTTCAGTGGTGCCCAGTGACAGGACAAGTAGTAATGGCCATAAACTCAAACACAAGAAGTTTCATCTCAACGTAAGAACTTCTTTATATGGAGGGTGGCAGAGCACTGGAACAGGCTGCTCAGAGAGTTCATAGATTCTCCCTTTCTGGAGACATTCAAAATCCACCTGTTCTTGTGAAATCTGCTCTAGGTGACCCTGTTGTGTCATGGAGGATGGACTAGATGATTTCCAGATGTCCCTTCCAACACTCTCAATTCTGAGATTCTGTGATTCTGGGAAATGAAGTAAGAAATAATACAGTCAGAGTAATTACCTGAGATGACCTAGTTCATAAATAAAAAGCTCACTCAAACCATTTGTCCTCAAAGAGAATTGACGAGAAATCCCAAGGAGAAATAATCAAGGTTTGTGGATGGAACCTGCTGATCCAGAGGCACACAGATTTTTCAAAAATTCATTGATGGTTCATTTTAAAAACAGAATAAAACCAAATTCATGATTTGTTACAATTTTTTCTGCTCAGAGTATTAATTTTTACAAATTTTAAGTTCTTTCAGTAAAACAAAAAGCTAATTCTTTAGTCCCAGGATGATGAGAAAAGATAAGTCTCTGTGATTTTTCCCCTGTGCTAGTGATTAGGGAGGAAGCTTTAGGCTCGATACTTTGGCATTTTTGTACAGCCAAACTACTGCGAAAGTGAGAACAAGGTTCTGGCTGGCAGAGAAAAACACTCAAATTTTATTGCAGCAGTTTAAGATGTTATGAATCCTGAATTTCTGTCTTGCCTTTCTGACAGAGGTTGGTGCCCTTGCTCTGTATCAGAAGGAAGAAGTCACCTCCGGTGCCCACGTCCAATGTGATAGAACCCAAACAACGTCCATCGGCAGCTGGAGCTAAGTCAAGATCTGCACTGGTGGATCTGTGTTCATTTTTATTGACTGCTGCAGGGGAAGTGTAACAAAACACCACCCAAAATGTTTGCAAAAGGAATTGTACGTGTTTATCTGCGAAAATCATCATGGCAAAATTAAGAGATAGAGCCACATTGTTGAGTTTCACCAAGTTTAAATCTTTGAGAGGTACATCATGCTTTATATTCAGACAGGAACAATAAGTTCACTTAGTTTATGGAGTTATTGCTGGGATTTCATATAAAATGAAAGGTTTGTCTCTTTCAGAAATGGTTGTTTTACTCCATTTGTCAGTGTTCTATTGAGGTTACAAAACACTGCTTCATTAGTCTACTACTAAGAGTTTCAAAATTTTCCAACATATCTTGTTTCAATATACAGAAGTAGATATAATCCCTTTTTTGTTAACTGTGAAATATATCTGCAGAGACTTTCAAGAATGTGTATTTTCTTTTGTGACAGTACAATTATTTTATTTTGAATTGTAGGAGAAAAATCAGGTTTATAATCGGAAAGTGTGCTTGTAGAGAGATGGATTGCAGAGTCTTCACTAGTTATATATATTAAATTAAAGCATTTTCTAGAGTGTGTTAGCCAATATTGGCAAATAGAAATTAAAGTGATAGATATGGTAAGAATGTGCATATTTAAAAAAAAAAAAAACAAAAACACAAAAACAAAAGCACAACATCAGCCAAACAACAAAACAAAATACAAACAAAAAAAGTCCTGCATATTTAAATCACTCAGAATAGTGTTCAGATTGTATAGTGCCTTCAGATTGAAAGCATACTGAAGAACAACTTTCAGCCAGTTGAAATTTTTATAGCAAAAATTAAGTTTCACTGAAAAATGCAAAATTCTGAAAAACTAAATATTTTGCTTAAAATAAATTACTTTGGGTTCATCAAGTTTTGCTGAACAGCAGGCAGCAGATAAAGATCTGGAGCCCTAGGGGGCTGTCCCCTGCCACTCTGATTATCTGGTCAGTTGGCAAGGCAGCTCCTGGAGGGCCCTGGAAGCACAGGCTGAACAGTCAGGAATCCCCACCTATGGATGCTGCTCCACACATTTGGCCCATTCACTTTTAGCACATGACAGCTTAGGGCCTTTTTTATAGGTTCTCTTTTATTGTTCTGGTGGAGTTACATTAGTGTGGTTTACTGGTAAGTACATATCAAGTGAATTTAAAACTTCCAGAAGAGAGCTGGGAGGTTTGTTTTTTTTTTAATTTTCATCTAGGTGTATGCAGAAAAGATACATTTGTAAGCATTTTGGGCCTCTCCTCTCCTCTCCTCTCCTCTCCTCTCCTCTCCTCCCACAGGGGTCTGGTGGCTGTGTCAACCCTGAGAAGCTGCAGCTCCTGGCTGACAGGGG
>VZSE01008167.1:491434-549002 GCA_013398275.1 Promerops cafer
CTCTCCTCTCCTCTCCTCTCCCTCTCCTCTCCCTCTCGCCTCCCCCCCTTTTTTTTTTTCTAAGCTAAAAGCTTAATTTATGCAGCTATGGTGCATATTACTTCTTCCTGCTAGGGAGGGAAAAGATTGTATTTCTTTTCAGTGCAAACAGATTCAGTTCAAATTTCAATCTGCTGGTTTGTGATATTCAGATCAGTGTTGCATCTTCAGGGAAGATATTTTAGTGCAAAGCCTTTTATTTATCCCTTTCCAAAGACACAATCATAAGCCAATTTTCCTTCTGTCTAGTTTCATTAAATTACCTGATTTGAAAACAGCACCAGTGAAGCACCTAAACATCCTGCCTTCTCTTAGGGAATTAGCATTTTCCTTTGATGTGGTTCAAAGTGGGAAACCACATTACTGTGGGATCCAGCCAATTTCTGCTATTGCATTGAGATCAGCTGAAAAGAGTGCTTTGTACTGGCCTCTCCGGCCAAATGTTAGCTTGGCATATTCCACAAAAGAGAAGGAGGTTTAGGTACAGCTTCAGAAAAATTCTGTCCTGAGGTCTGATACCCCAAAAGAGTTTCTTGGGTCATAATTAATTGAATTTTGTTTGATGTGATCAAACACAGGGCAAGAAGCAAACCTTGACCCGTATCTTTGATATTTAATAACAGAAGAATGATTAAAGACAGGGATAGAATCCTAAGGGCTTCACAGGCCCATTGGTCCTGCCAAAGGCTCTTTACACCACCTGGTCTGTCCTACGGACAGCCAGGATACTATGGCAGGCAGTAAAGCTCAGCGTTGGAGGCAGAAAGCTTTCTCTATGTTTTCCTGCATACAAGAACCATATTGCACATGGAAGTAAAAAATCAGGTGCAAAAGCTGTTTATTAAGCCAAATAATATTTAAAAAACCTGTCTAATGCTCTAGAACGTAGTTACTTAACAGATCACAATATAAACGCTTTTTGTCACAGTGTATTTGGGTTATTTTATAACTTTTCATATATAAAGGTGTTCTGATGTACAAAATGGAGACAGGCAGAAAACTGAAGACCTGTGTACAGCACTTACAGCACTTTCTATTGTGACCATGCTCCCCCAGCAGCCAGTTACACTCTTTATAAGCAGAAACCCTCAGTGTCTCAGTGAACCCTCAGTGTCTAATAAGTGAAGTGCATCACTGCACTAGGCAGCAGTTAGAATGAAAAGGGTTTACCTAGAGTGGCAACACTCCAACTTCCTTTCTCATTGTCTGGCTTACGGAGGAGAAAAAGTATCATGTAAATAAGTTGTGAGCAGCTGTGGGTCTCTCACACAATGGCCAGGGCAGGTGGCCCAGCTCCAGCACTTCTCTTGTGTCACTGTCCCAAAGCATGCACGGAAGATGGTGCCTGGAATGTGCATTCCTGCTCTTTGGTCAGGGTCCATGCTGGTGCCTGGAATGTGCATTCCTGCTCTTTGATCAGGGTCCATGCTGGTGCCTGGAATGTGCATTCCTTCTCTTTGATCAGGGTCCATGCTTGCTGAGCAAACACTGAGGTGATGAAGGCCCAACTCTGAGTCGTAGAATAACTTTACAATACAAGGACAAAGTCCAGCAGTTCATACCAAAATCCATCTCTGGTCAGAGGACCTGCTCATATTTTCTGGAATTCCTCTGCACATATTCTCTGCTAATATTTGCCAGTTATTTCAAAAGAGGGGGAAAAAAAAGAAAAAAAAAAAAAAAAAAAAAGAGAAGAGAAGCAGTGCTGTTAGCTCTAGGGTGCTTGTTGCTGTAAAACAAACAACCTTTCTTCAAAATCTGTAACAATAAGCAGTAGTCTCATAATAAACAGTAACTAAATATTTCACTATCCTTGAAGTCCTATTGTTTCATTTATAAGAAGCCTTGGGTGTTTTTTCTCTCAAGAAGAGATGTTGGAGTTACATTTTGTAACTCCTAGCAATCAAGTAAAACAATATAAAAAATAAAAATACTTTTCAGCCAAATCTTCCTCCAATGTACAATCAGGACTAGCAGAATAATACTTTGCATTTAACACAGTATTGTCCTTGCCATAAAATTCAAAGGTTCAAATTTTATATATAATTATCAAATAAGCAGAAGGATAGTATTCCAATTAAAATATTTCACATTTTGTGTAATCAACCCTATTTGTAAAGAGAGAGTATGTGTATATGTACAAACTAGTGTTTGTTTTCAGTGATGATTTTTAAGAATGTTTGAATGTGAACAAGGATAAGTAGACATCAGAAAACTGTACTTTTATCTAGCTTAAAATCAGGCCACAACGGCCTGAAAGCTGGAGAGAAATTATTTTTTTTTGTAATTGGTTTTAAATATGTACCCCATTTAAATATGTATCTAGTCTAAACTAAAGGGAAAAAAAATATACAGAGAAAATTTAGGGCATTTTTTACAGTAAAGTAAGTTAAGACATGGCTCAAAGCCTTCTCTGGGATTTTTTTCCCCCTAATTAAAAGCATTTACTATTGTCAGCTCTCCCAAAATTCTCATATTTGCTATCAATGACCAGCCTGAAGTTGTTCTGAAAGCAATTGAAAAGACTTCTTGTTTCAGTAACTAATTATGCTGTGAATACTTCCCTAGGGGAGGTCCAAGGCCCAATAATAGGAGTAACTTTTATGAAAACAAGCCGAGTGACTTTGCCTGCTGAGAGCTGCACTGAAAGGCCTTGCTAAGCCAGGAGATAGATTGGACTCCCAGTGCTGTTGAAAAAACAATCAGTTTGTAGGCTCCAATGTACCAGAACTGCTGAAATACCAAATAGGCATGTGCAAGTCCTAATCAATTAAATCTAATGATCCTGTCAAATGATAGGATTTTCTACAACACAAAGAACTTGTTAGTAATAAATAAAAATGAAAGTTCATGCTGAAAGACAATGCATCAGTATGGTATCTTATGACATTTTCCCTACATTTTCTTTACTGAAGAGGAACTGTGATCCATTTGTGAGCACATCTACTGAACAGCATTTGCTTCCCAGAAATCCTAAAACTGTAAAATGAATTATCAGTGTTTGTTGGCAGATACTCAGTTGGCCTCTTTCATCCATATTTTCGCTGTCATTTCGTATTACTCCAGTTTTTCTGTCTGTTGTTTACCTCAAGATATTTTCATCATGCTAATGTCACTACTTTTCGATTATGCATGTAAATCCTTTTGTAAAAGATATCTGCCACAAAGCACTTCCATACATCTCTCCATATGAAACAGTTCTGGCCTTCTTTACATAAATGAATTAATATCTTTCTTGGAATGATCATAACTTGAAGCAAATCTACTGACCGTAAATGCCTAAAACCAAGGACAAGCCATTGCTGGAGCAGCCTGCCCAGCTGGTGTGAACTGGTGTATTTCCATTCAACTGAAAGGATGCAGATTAGCCCAGCTTCATTGATTTTGCTGAAATTATGCCATTTAACAGCAGCTGAGACATGAAGCCAACTGAGAATATGATATTACTTAAAGTCTTTCTGGTTCTTTCTTAGTCAAACTATTGTAGTTGCCACTTTGCGTCAAAACATTCTTTAAACCCCTATTTCCTTCAGTTTTATTTTATATATCCATATATTTTCTTCATTTTTAGGGGCATCAACAGTTCCAAATGGTTTATTTTGGTTATCATATATTAAAATATGCTAGCTATCACACCTGACAAGAAGTATGCTACTGAAAACTCTCAAAAACTTTAGTGAAAACTCTTTTTAAGGACAGAGTAAAGAAACCAAACAAAAAACTAACAACAACAACAACAAACAACAACAAAAACCACCAGACAACTTTAAAAATCCTACAAGAAAACTAATACAAAGTGAGAAGTCTCCTTACAAGGTCAACATGAACATGTAGATTCCAATTATTGCAGTAACTTCAGTTTCAACCTATTTATGATTCTAATCAAGTCAGACATATTACAATCTCCTACTAGTGAATGTATTATTTTTATTTCTAGCTCAAGCCTACATGTAAGATGAGTCTGGGAAACCACAAAAGCAAGACACAGGTAAACCATGACAGACACAGATAAACCATGATGAGACATAACCAAAAGGGAAATTATCTTTTCCCAGGAGCAAGCAAGGTGGAAGTTATTCAGGTACACTGATTTCCCAACTACAGCCATTCTTTGGCTTGTTCAGGAATGCAACACACCTGATGATAGAAAAGATCATGAAAAACTAGGAAGCATCTTTCCACTCACTATTTCACACCTGAACTTTCTTGTGATGTAATGGTAGATAGAAATATGTGAGGAATTTTATTTCCATAGTACCATACAAAGCCTTTATGTCAGTCTAACTTTTGCGCATTCTTTATGCATTTAGATGGGGAACTGCAGATACCCTATAAAACATAAAACTTTGTAGCTTCAGTTTTTGTATTACAGTGTATTCTTAGACTCATTTTTTGCTTACATAACTCACCTAAGTTTGATAAAGCCTTTTGATTTTCCATTTGTATCAACTACAATTTGTTTTGTGAAGGAGATCATAAATCTTAAATGAAATGTAGTTGAGTCTTCAGTTGTGAAAAATTCCCATAGGATTCTTCAGCACACAATTATTTCATATTCTATTTAATTAACCACCTAAATTATTGGCCACTTTATGGACCTTTCACATTTTTTTGCTGAAATCATTTATTACAAGTTAAGAAAGAAAACAATGAAGGAAAAAGAAACCAGCATTAGGGTAAGGCACTCAGAGGACACATAATTAATACTGAGTACAAAGGGGGAACATTGGTAATAATCTGTGATCTATATATGGCCTTGGATGAGGTACATTATGTCATTCCTTTCAAAGCTCTATAATACACATTTAGGTAATAACAAGGCAGTCAGTGTTAAATAGGAGAAATAAAAATGGATCCAGATAACATACTTGTGATATAACACAGTCGTGTTAAATAAGCTGGGATGTGAAGGAAGAATACTCAAGTTAGCATCTTTCTAGCTAACGTCTGCAGATTGTGTTCACATTTTACTGAGAGTAAGAATAAATTATAAGAATTGAAGTACATAAAAAATGCCAAAAGCACTTAGGTCTTGCAATATGCAGCCAAAAAAAATCATGCACCTTGACAGTTCAATGGGTTTTATATTTTGTTTGATTTAATATGAAAAAGCATGAACATACAAAGCAGCAATGAAAAGGCTTCCCTAATCAGCATGTTGCAGCTCCCCAAGACAAAACTGCATTTATCTTGCTTTAGGAAGCTTCCTGAGTGAGGTTTTTGAGGGAATAAGTTCCTGTTGCCAGAGGTACAGCATAGAGGTAGAAATTAATGAGATAGTCCCAGAATAGCTGAAGGGTAAAGGTCTGTTACTGGAGGAGTGTGTACCTAAATGGCCAGCAATGGTAATGAGGCCCGCAGGTGAAGGAGGGTGTAATCCAGACTGACTGAAGCTGGATGCTTACCCTTGCTGCATGCTGAGCCTACATCTAAAGACAGCCTCAGCACCTAAGAGCTACCAGAGAGTAACCCTGTTCCCTCTGTTTCTACATTGCATGAAAGAAAACACAGGCTTGTGAACTGATCAGAGAGGAATAAAAACAAAACTTAGGCAAAAGTCTCAAAGGTAAAGTGAACCTAAAATCTAAGAGTAACAGGTAAGTAAAAAAAAGAAGACTTCTATGAATATAGCAATATGCAATATATTTCCAACACAGCTACAGAACAGCTATCCATCTGTAGAGTTGTTCACCAGCTGTAGCCCAATAGGAAGAAATATTTACAGCTGATTCCCTGAATTCGTAGATGTAGTGACCTGGGCCAAAAGTTACAATCAGGGAAGATGTGGTGTGCTCTTCATTCAGTGCCAGTTTGTGACACTAAGGTAAACTGGTAATGCCAGTTTGTGACACAAAGATAATCCCATCTATCTCAGCCATACTTTTATTATCTAGAAATTATAAAAAAATACTTCATACTGAGGATTTAGAAGCATACTTACACCCATGATTTAAATGCTGAATATCAACACCATGAACTACACTAAACCCAGGTGCAAAATTTGCTTCTTTCTAGGTACAAATGTAATGCAATTCAACTACAGCACATTGCTTCCAGTTGTAAGTTTTAAAAGCCTGGAAGAGGAAGAAAGTGATAGAAGTCTGCAGAAGGGATAAAAAGTAAAGCTTGGTACCTTCCTGGAGGTAAATTCCGGGTGATTGAAAACAGAATCTCCCCCTTCCTCTTTCAGCAGAATATGACCCATTTGACATCTGTGAAAGTTCTCTCAAGAGCTTTGAAAGAGCTTGTGCTACTGCCAATATTAGCCATGTACTGTGTTGTAAATCTGACACAGACTCCAGCTGAGTTACTTGCAATATTAAGCCCAAGGTAATATATTACTCACTTTCCACAACAGCCAATGCTGATCTCTACTTAAGCAGTCCTGTAGGAAACAATAAAAAATCATGTAAATTGCAGCTGCTGCATGCTCTTCTTGTTAGGAAGGTATAAAAATAAGACTGCATGACACAGAAGACTAAGAAAGGCATTTCAGTAATAAGTACATGTTTTGTCTGTTGAAGATATTTAAATTTTCTTCATTTTTAAGTTCATGGTGGATCTTCAGTCAGTTTTTAAAATAAGCATCTGCCTGAGTGCAATTTCATTTGGAAAAAATATATTCTATTTTTATTTTAAAGGAATTTTTTAAAAAGCAGTCTGTCTGAGCAAATCAGAATTTTTACCTTCTGTCTGGTCTAGTCTGATGCACTTCTTTAGTCTATCCCAAGAACAGCTGATATCAGTTACAGATATCACTGAAACTAGAACCATAGGTCAACTCTTCTTTCTCTTGATTTTTGAAAATACAAATTGTCTTTTCTTGGCCAATAATTACTATATGTATGCTTATTTGTAGTTTTAACTCCACTTTCTCTTTCCAATTGTTCTGTCTTTGTACTTATAATTCATTCTCTGAGATGAGGGAGAAAGAATTGGTGTATGGGATCTTCTGCAGACCAGGAAGGAAAAGGCATCTTTCTGAGTGCCCTTGACCATCCCTACACCTATGATATAGATCATTGTATCCTTATGTTATTCATTTTCCTTTGACAGTAACAAAACATTTCACTGTTTCTATTTCACAAATATGCTTGATATGAATTACATGGGGAAAGGTGTGAAGGGAAGAGAATAGAGAAGAAAATAATTGCTGTTGCAAAGAAAACTCGTTCAACACAGATATAGGTTTTTAAAAATATTAACTCACCAAAATATCATCTAGAAATGTGTATTTTAATAGCAGGAAGAAATCAAAACTACAGCAACATCATTCTTTTGTTCTTCACAATTATCCTTGTAAAAATTCTAATTAAAACAGATGTTATTGTGTATAAATAGCAAGTACATTTATCATTCTCTTGATAACAAAAATAAGCCCTTCTCTTTATGGTTTGAAATTTTCCTGCAATTTTTTTTTTAAAGAATATTGGAAAATAAATCAGCAAAGGCCAAAAAATTATTGGGACATTGTTCTACACTTCCAATTTTATTCAAGACAATGGACAGAATAGAGATGAAGAAAAAGATGTCTGCTTTCCATACACAGGATTCTTTACAGAGGACTGTGCTTTTACCACAGGCAGAAAGCTTCTAAAATTCAAAATATATTTGTTCACCTTTCAAAACCATCTTCCATTCAAGTGATTTTCTGCTAGAGATGAAGGGAAAGAGTTTTGATAGAGTTTTAATTAACTTAAGCCAAGACATATTCTTCTTACTTTATTTTCCATGCTCTCAGAAGCAGCTTCTCTTGTGCTACCTCACAAAACAAAGGGCTTAGGCAGACTAATGCCTGCAGAACAAAGATTCTCTAAAGATCAACTGGCACCTGCAGTCTGACTTTACTCACCTGAGATGCATCTGTGAAAATAGTTCTCCAGCACAGTGTGCTTACAGCTTATACCACAGGAACATGGTGATTTTAAATGCATGCAATACCAAATTTGAATTTAAAAAAAAAGCATAGCCTTATAGAGTCAATATAGTCAATAGTTTCTTCCTATATCTTTTTCACTCCATTAATAAAGGCAATGACCTCTATTAATAAAGGCAATTCATGTACAGCATACATTATGCTGTTTTCCTGGATTTTTACTTGAAAACCAGTTTGGTCTAAACACTAATTTTATTTTTTTTCTCTCTACAGTGGTAAGAAGTTAAATTCTGTGTTGCAACACTAATGTTTAATGTCATTTATCCCCATGCAAAAATTGATTGAAATAACACTGTACAAAGACATGCAATGCTGATAGAGGGGCCAAAATCTTACTCCAAAGTTCAGACACAAAATGTGTAAATCGAAGTCCATCATCTATAGAGCACAATAACTTTGTAAATATATTACTTTCTCATTGTTTTTCTTTGTTACCATATTAGTTTGGTTTGTTTCCATGGGTTGGGTTTTTGGGGAGGATTTCAGCTGGATTCTGAGTTTCTACAATGTGTTCTTCCTACTTCTGTTAGAATGGTGAAAGAATGAGGATTCTCTCAGGCTCAGAGTCTGGGTCCAGATATGTCAGTGTCCAAAGTCATGCTGCAGTTTTTGCTTACCTGATAATATGAGGCAATAGCAAATTTTTACTGTGAATCTTTATTTTATGTTTTTTTCTGTATGTGATTTTTCTTCAAAGAGGAAAAGAATACATCCATTTTTAACTTTTGCTTAGACTACTGCATGTATAATACATATAAATAGAAGTGTTTCCTGTGAGAAACAACTGACTTTTATCAGGAGAGCTCTATAATTATTTGGGCTCAAAAATCCAATATTCTTGAAAAAACTCAGACGGTATTAAAAGAAAAAATCCTATCAAAGGAAGAAGGGCCTAAGTGTAAAATAATCCAAAACAAAAAAAAAATATAAATAGAAAAATAAGAACTACATTAAAAGAACTACATTTTAAACTACATTAATATAAAGAAGCACAGGCAAACATGGAACAACCAAGCAATAAATTGTAAACTTGCTATAAGGCTGATTTGTTTTCCATGAGTGATGTAGAAAGGTGATTTTTTACTTAAAGTAGCACAGCTGATTAGTTATTTTAAGTGCAGTGGGCTAGCAGAGAAACAATGACTATTATAATGGAACAAAAAAGGGATAAATTAGTTTGTGTGATCACAGCAAAGCAAGTCCTGGCACAGTGGTTGACAATGAAAACAATGAAGAGTGATGCAGTAAAAAAGGAGGAGGACTCAGATTGCCTGCCTGCTTCCTGCATGTGAGCATATCAACTGGAAATTAATGCACATAGGTCTGAGAGAAAGTCAAAGAGACTGAAAACAATACTGTGGAATGGAAGTGAATTAAAGACATATAAAGAAAAATCACAGCTCCTTTATAAAGGAATAATTTTTCTGTGTATAGAACCGAAGTTTCTGAGACTGCCTACACTGTCCTGGTCCTGTCCAGAGTTTTGGCATTAAACAGTTCTTGAGTACAGCAGTGCATCTAATAGCACATTACCCTTCACGTGCCCCCTGAGGAAAAGAAAAAGCTCCACTGACTCCTGTGATCGGGACAAATCATAGTGCTCCATAAGGCAGACCTGTCCCATAGTACAGGTGCAACATTGCTGTTAAAACCAGCTTTCCATTTCCTAGGCAGTTTCTACCTCGGAATATCTACTGACAGGCTTTTATATCTATCTAAACCTCAGGGTTAAATTCTGTGGGGTACTTGCATAGTCCAACCTATGGTGAATGATTTGCCTTGATAACCTGGTGAAATGAAAATTTGAGAAGTATTATGTATATCTGGACTGAATACTCAAAAGTGTCCAAATCTATTTGCCTAAATTGATCTTGAAAAGTGGAGGATAACCATCAGCAGGATTGATTAAAAAGCAATCTGAGAATTATGAGGCTTTTGCTGCAAAGCAGGAATTAGCCTGATAAGTATAAAAACAACATGAAAATTCCTACCAGGAGGTAGAGACTCTAGAGTGGAAACATCAGGAGTGAAACCTGATGTGGCACTGCCAGAGGGCTCTTTGTGCCACCACAGATACTGCCCAGCCCAGAGAGAGCAGCCTGAGTGCCCTGGCCTTGGGAGTGGCTGCTCCCTGTGGAGGAGGGACATTGATGGACACGTGGAGCTGTGGCTCCCACATCTCCAGCAGTGTGACAGCAGGACAGAGCCACTGCCAGGGGACTGGGACAGGACTGACAACCCACACACTCTGCTAGAGGAGCTCTGCCTGTAACCCTATGCACTTCTCTGTATTTGCCCATGTACAATCACAGTTTGGTGTGACTAGAACCTCTGGAGATAAATTTGTGACAAGATTAGGGCATCTATAAAATTGTAGAGGTTTAACATCGTGCATCCACTGTTGCAGCTATTCTGTTTTATTACCAGTATTGATCCTGTATGTACAGTTTGCTGATTGCTGGGTAACTGTGTGTTGTTTATGTGTCAAGAAGTTGTTTCAATCCCAATCTCGTTTAAATTATTTTTACTTTGACAAATTCCAACTGGGAGAACTCATTTAGTGATATCACAAAGGTTCATTGATGAGAGAAAACAAGACTTGTTAATTAAAATCTCTATATTAAAAATGGTGATTGCTTTACAAACTACTTTGTAAAAAAAGAAAACAAAGTATAGCATGAAAGAAAACTGGTCAAGCAAATGAAGAAGGATATCATCATAATTTATCACTGGTCACTGTAGTTGTTCCTGTTGACTGCAGTCATTGTTACTGTGTGCAACTGAGAAAACTAAACAGCGTGAAGTCACTATTCAGCACACTGTTCACTGATGTTAGAGTTTCTCTGCACGTTGCTAACCTGAAACACCTGAGCTTGTCTCTGTTAGTGATGAAGACTAGGGAATCTCATTTACATGAAGGTCTATATATTTTCCTTATATCTATGCATCTAGAGAGAAATTTTTAAAACAACTTCAGTATTTTTTTAATGGGTTGATGAAAGGAGAATCTGCATTTTTACTTCATTTTTCAGGATATTTTTTGAGCCTACTTGTTCATTTTTCTTTATAGCAACAACAAAGTGCTAAAAATCATTACAGTTAAGAACAATTGCCCGATGTTCCTGATAGCTCATTATCACCACTTCAACATTTATTTCTTTCTTTCCCTCACTTTGATGATACTGTAATAAATCTCTTGGATACTTTCACTAGATAGGATCTAGGTTGCACTTGAATAAACCAAGATGACAATATTATTAATCACTTAAATTGATAATTATTAATTAAATTAATGTTATCAAAAAAGGAATATATGATAAAGGAGTGAGAGAACAGTCAGAAGAAAGTCAGAGATATTCAAGTTGGCAGGGTTTGATGAAATTCTCCTTGGAGCACGAAAGGAACAAGGTGATACAGTGTCCAAACTGTTAGTGATTAATACTGAGAGTTCTTGGAATAGAGGGAAGGTCCCAGAGGGCTGGTGGAATAAAAACCCAAAAGTTACTTACATTAAGAAAGGAAGAAAAGTAGGGTTAGTAGAATTGTAGAGCAGTGTGTCTGATTTTGTTTTCAGAAAAAAAAAAAATCCTATAAGTTATGAAATAAAATCTTATGGCAGTGAAGGAAAGAGCTAAAATTGATGTATTTAGACTGAACAGTAGAAAACCATTTTATTTATTTGTTTGACAGGATAACAATGCTGTTAGGTAAATAATTAGTAGATGGCTTAAAGCAGCAATTCAGAAAGGCTGTTGATGTTTGTATGGCAACCTCTTGAATATTTGCCAGAGTAGGTAGGTAATTAGGTGAAAAATCACACTCCAGAGACTATCAACATGTAGTTTTCAATCAGGGTGGAGAAAGTACAATCTGAAAAATTTAGTGAAGAATCAATCTCTACATATTTTTCCTACTGGCCAGGTTGACTGAACAGACAATACATGTATTGCATTGCTGTGGCTAATGAGTTCCAAGCACTCTGCAGGGAAGAATTCAAATCTGAAATCATCTTAACGATTTGGAAAAAACATCCAAAATGAACAGTATGAAGTTTAGTGACCACTAGCACAAAGAACAGAACTGTGGGAGGTTTAAGTTAAAATGAGAAAGTTAAGATTGTGTTGGATTTAGACAAAATGTACAAGCTGATACAAGAAGGAAAATCTTAATCTTATTTTAGGACAAGATTTTAGGAAAATCTTAATCTTATCAGCAGGATATTGGGTGAGGAGCATAGAAAGTGTATATTTTTCTGTTCTCTTTGTCCCACTTAAGACTTCTAATAGTGAACTGCATCTGCTTTAGGTAACACAATTTTTAGAAACACAACTAATGGAAGTTGACAGAAAAGGAAAAAAAAAAAACAAACGAAAATGTTCAAAAAAGAAGATTTCTTATTTTGAAAGGTTGAAAAAAATCTATTTTAGCTAAAAAAAAAAAAAAAGGAAAAAGACATAGTGCTAATATGGATAGTGCTAATGGTCTTCTGGCATATAAAATGTGACTAAAAAGACAATGATGTTGAGTTATTTAGCCACCACAGGATTTATCTATTCAGGGAAAGACAAGAAAACAATCTGGCTTTCAAAATAGAGGCACTAAATTAGACCTTAGGAAAACTGTGGGGTTTTTTAGTGCAACAGATGGCAAAATTATGAAAAAGGAAAGCTAAAGCATATCTCTAAGTTTGGAAGTTTTGGTTAAGTTTAGAAAATCTCTATCAGTCACTGCCAAAGGCTACCAAATACCACTGTTCTGAAACAAAAGACTAAAATATCTTTTGATGTCTTGGCATTCTTTTCTCTGCCGTTTTATTTTTGACATTTTGAAAAATTTCAAGTTGTTTAGAATAACCACTGGATCCATTTTATTTATTCTTCAAATCTTGTACATTTTAGTCATTGAAAGTCCATTTGAAATAATAGTACTTTACTCAACATCATTGGTTGAACTCCAATTATGTTTTTATCCTCTGGAGAAACTTTCATAAAGACATGAACTTTGAGGTCAATTTCAGTAATAAATATAAAACCAATTGTTGATTAAATTATCTATCCTGCAGAGCACAGTACATTAGTTGTGTCTGATTTATTTGGTTTGTGTGTCAGTCTGCATTTTTTATCTGCATCACTTCTTTTTCTAGAAAAGTAAAAGTAAGATTTAAGTGCTGGGGATATTTTTTTTTACTTGTAGAAGAAAGGAATTGATGTTTACTATTTTACTTTTAGAAAAATGTACACAAAATGATAAATCTAAAACTCTTAAGATCATTCTCAGTCTGAAAATACTGCTTTATTGAACTTCACCACAAATGGAAGTAACTTACCTTGTCTACAATAATTTCAAATAAGAAAAAACAATATAGGCATACATCTTTTTTTTTATTTAATGTTGCTTCATTCCTAGTGTGTGTGTATATACATACACAGTCATTTTTAGTAATTAAAGATTAAAATATGAAGGCCATTCATCAAAGTTTATTTTTAAGGCAGTGGAAAATTAATTCTGTATGTCAGTGAATAATGAATTATATATGCATCTATAATAATATTTTATGCAGTTTTGCTTAACAGTTTGTTAATACTGTAGTTCTTCCAGAAGGAATATATTTGATGGATAGAGCACTGCACATTTAGAAAACTTCAGATTTGTCCCTGTGGTTGTGAAAAGGTAAAGAGATAATGTATTTATCAAAGGTTGCAAGTCCAAAGTTCATTAATTTGTAAAATGGTTTCTCAGAGAGTTAAAATTAGAGCAACTGCAGAGTACACATCTGGTTTGTTAAGGTGCATTGACACATCCCTAAGCCCTGGCCTGAAGTTTAGCCAAGTGAACTGATCATGAGAAACTGTATTATGTAGGAGTAAGAAGCTGTAATGGTTCTCTCTATAAGAAATGGTTGGATTTCACTGGTGGTTAAGGGAGGAGCAGGCAATAGACAGACAAACCCCACAGGTAATTAATTGGGAGAATTGGAGACCTCCTGGGGAGTCAAATCTCTCAATGCCACGTGGCAACCTACCACAGCCTTGGTAAGCTGGCCTGAGCTGTGCTGCTCACAGTGCACAGGGCTGGAATGCCATAGGTAACTGTAATAGAAGTGACAATTTTAGCTGTAGATATAGCAAAACTGTGACTATTTAATTTAGGCCTTTGTACCAGAGAGGAGACAAGGATGAAGAAAGAGAATGATCAATGTGGATGGAGGAAAGAGAATGGGAAGTGGAGAGGAAAGAGGATAAAGGGGTCCAGATGAGCAAGAGAAAATGCAGATTAATGCATTTGCCTAATTGAGGCACCTGACCACTGCAGGCTGTCTTGTTTTCTTATTAAAAATCACTGCTAGCAACTTCCTGTGTAAAAGCAACTTTCTCTGCAAACTGCTGTGACCCCTCTCTGATCTCTGTGTGCATTTATATGTGTGTATGTATTTTTTCTGCTATCAAATTTTGACTTGGACTAGCCAGTGAGTCAGAGGAAACACTCAGTAAAAAAACAGGCCTGAGCCAATGACTGGGCAAAGGGATGGGGATCTGCACAGGGACATGAAAAGAACTAGAGTATGTGGTAACATTCCAGGTGTTTGAGAATGTGGCTGTGTCAGTGAACTAAAAGATTTAGGGCATGTGTATCCTTCACTGAGTGACCCTAAACTCTGATCAGCCAGAGAGGAGGAGCAGATCTGAGCAGTGCTGGCCCCCTTTATGCAGTGCCAGTGAAGACACTGCTCTCTGTTTATGCTGGTTTCTGTGGCTGCCCATGTTTACACCATGAGTGGGTTGGTGATGAGCACCTACCAGGAGCACTTGCCACTGTTGGCTGGACCTGGGAGCCATGGCAACCTGGTTATATCACAGTGGGTCTGAGTGAACCAGGGGTCTGAGATAAATCTGACTCTATTGGAACAGGAAGGAAGGTTTTCCTTTGTCCCAAAGCCCATATATTTGGCTCCACAAAATAGTTAGTATGAGGGGGTTCAGGAAGCATGCTTTCAATAGTTTTCCTGGTCTGCTAGGGACTCAGGGGAGAGAAGGAACCCACCTCACTACACCCTCCTTTCAGGGGGCTGTCGAGAACAATAAGCTCTCACCTGAGTCTGCTATTCTCCAGGCTAAACAGCTCCAGTTCTCTCATCTACTCTCCATAAGATTTGTTCTGTAGACCCTTCACCAGCTTCATTGCTTTTCTCTGGATGCACTCACCTCACCACCAGAACTGGCATAATGGTATCCCACAGCAATATTGCCCATATTCCAATAATCCCTAAAGGGCATTGTCCACCTTCTGGAAATATTCCTTCTCTGCAGCTTAAACTAAAATGGATGGGTTACATCTACAAGGATATTTAGCTTGAGATTTTTTCAGAGCATACCCATTTCAGGCTGCAGCCTGCTGCTTTCCCTCACCTTGCAATAGATGTACTTCCTGACACCCTGGTGCAACTTAATATTGCTTTTACAGTCCCTCAGAATTCTTATCTTTTAGTCATCAGGTACAGAAAGGATAATGCCACAATGGACATTGGCAAAACAATTCTCAAAGTCTTTGCTTATTCATGTGACAGTTCTAAATACCATTTATAGAGCTATAAAGAACAAATGTAAGGGATTAAGGAACTTGTTTCTTTCTCTTATACAGCAAATATACATCTTTTGCAAACTTCCTGGAACAGGCTGAGGGATGCAGCCATAATCAAAACCAATCCAATAATTCTCTTCTGGACTGTCTTGGGAGTTCTGGCACCTGATAATGATTAAAAATCATGCATGACTAACTATAGACCTCCAGATGAACAATTTTGGAGTACAATTTAAGAGAGCTTTAATCAGTTCTATTGCCAAACCTTGATTAAGATACGCCTTGGGTAAAAAAATAATAAAAAAAATTTACATTCTTTGAGACTGAAAGTAGGAGCTACTTTTTCAGATAGAATTGGTGTGAATTTCATACGAAATTTCATCAAATTTCAGATGAAATATAAGCAGATAAAAGACTTGCTGAGGTCAGGACAGTAGTAAATGTATGAGGTAACTGTTGAGGTGCTGAGCAGTTTTTATAAATGTCCAATTCTAAAAAGCTCTCAGGGTAAAAATAATGACTGCTAAAGAAAGCCATAATTAATTTGGTGAAAAGTAAATGAATGTTTGCAATACCTGTAGAAGAGTCTGCTGATGTTCAGAAGATCATGAGAAAAATAATTTATTTGTAGTGATGTAATTCTTTATCTAAGCTAGGGGGGAATGAACAAAGAAAAAGGCAAGTTATATAGCAAAAATACAAATGAAAGGAACTGAAATGTCTGTCCCTTACAGCAAATTTCTATAAGAAAGGGCAACTTGAGAAGGGAGTCTATTTATAAGTTTCATATAATCTAATTGTGTCAGAAGTTACATCAATAAAGACAAAAATATCAGGAATTAAGTCACTATTTCTGCTCACCTTAAGACAGAGAATATTTTCTATGGAGAATTTTGCATCTTTATACTCACTGCAACATATGGTACTGTAGCTATAAAGTAATTTAAATATGCTCACACTGTCAGCTGAAAGAGATTGACAGTGTTTTAATGTAAAGAGCTGCTATCATATTCCAACAAACTTTAAAAAATTTCACTCTCTTGATAGAAAAACAGCCCTTGAATACTATTGTAGAGATCCACTACCTAAACATTATTATTCATTTCTTGCTTTAATTTACTAAATTATTTTTAATAGAAGTTTCCTTTCTATTCACGAACACTCCTGCTCTTGGTTGACTCACTTAGTGATGTCACAACTCACTCTTTGTAGTATCATAGTTGTTTCCATGGAGATGGCCTGTGATACCTCTAGCACAGACACTTAGGGAAAATGACTCAGAAGGGAAATGCCTATGGATCATTGATATATATACACACTCATAAGAGAGATCAAATCAGAGCTATAACAGACGCAAATCAAAAATAGTAGGTGCAAAAGTTATCACTTACTACAGGAAGAGTATCACTTACTATATATCTATGTCTGCTGCTGTCATTTACCCAATCTCAGAACTGAAGACTTAAGAAAGCTACCCAAGAGTCATCATTGTAGAAGTTTTATGAACATTTTTATTTCTAGTTTATTAATCAGGTATTACTGCACTTTCTAATCTAGCACAAAGGTTGCAGAGCACAACCTATACAGTCCATAAACTCTACAAAAGAGTCACAGCTGAAACAAAGGGTAAATTCCTAAATAACCATGAGGATAGAGGTGTAAAGGGTATCTGCAGTTGCAAGAAAATCAAACAGTCTCTAGATGAAGAAGCAATAACCACTGGGTGTTTTTTTGTTCCCAAACCAGTAGTATTTAAGCCCCATTGGAAATTTAAATTATAAATGGCAGTCTTTTGTAGGAGCATTTGTCCTTTCAGTTGATCCTGCTTTTGCTAAAACACTCTCTGTACACCAAAGAATAGTAGACATCCATATTCTATGCCACAGCTGTAAATTGATTTTGATGCTGTTGCTTCCAAATGTACTTTCTTTAGTGTTACCTAGTTTTAATATATTATTATGTAATTAGTATGTAATTAGTATTTTTAAATGTACAATAAAAACCTATATTCACTGCAAGTCAAAAGCATTTCTCTTCATCTTCTCTTTGCTGAAGAGGTGCCAGGCAAACCATATTTACATTAAAATTGAGCTGAAGTCCTAAAGAGTCATAAATGTGATTGGTAAGTGATCTCCCTGTCCTTATCTCTGTATCTGTCTGCACTGTAGAACTGTCTGAAGAACTGTCCCGTTGATGGATGCAAAGGCATTATTGAGACCTTGTTCTGTACAGGAGGCTTGTAAAAAAGATCAAAGTGTCATAGAATCATAGAATGGTTTGGGTTGAAGGGAAATTAGAGATCGTCAGTTTCCAACCCTCAGGTGGAGAAAAATTTTATACCAAGGCCGTAGTAACAGCCAGGACAAGAGGTGACGAGAAACAACAGTTTTAAACTGGAGGAAGGCAAGTTTAGATTGCACATAAGGAAGAAATATTTTATGGTGAGGGTGGTGAGATGCTGAAAGAGGTTGTCCAAAGTTGTGGATGCCCCATCATTGGATATGATCAGGGTCATGTTGGATGACACTTTGATTAATCTCTTATAGAGAAAGATATCCCTGCCCATGGAGGGGAGTTGGAACACATGGTCTTTAAAGGTGCTTTTCAACTCAAGGTATTCTGAGATTCCATGATTAAGAATCATATCTTGTTAATGAAAAAGAATCAATAAAAGCATGTCTAAATTTGCTAAATAAATAAATATATTAATTTCAAGACATCTGTAATTCTAATATTGTCTGTTTCTCTTAAATTCAACGCTTTGTGAAGAACTATTTTCTTTTTAAAAAAATTTAAAAACCTCATGTGCATAAAAACTTTTTCTTTGAACAGATGGCAACTTAAGCTATATGTCATGAGTGCTCATGCATGTTAATACAGACTACCTACTCCTCCAGGCCCCAGAGGAACAAAGCAGTTGGAAGGATGTAAAATAAGGTTGACTTAAATACATGTCACATTGTATTCTACAGAAAAACTAAATGGAGGAATCTGTCAGGAACAGCACATCAAAATTACAAAATCTCTTTTTAAATAATCAAAAGCTCTCATTATAAAAAATCTACAGCACTGTTAAAATGGCATTGCCTTAAAAAACTGTAAAGTCAAGTGGACCTGTCCAAATGATTCCTATCATATTTAATTCTTCTCTTTAAAATCTTTTTAATCTTACAGAAATTTACTATTCCAATTCCGGATGAGAGAAAGTGTCTTCAAAGAATGCTTATTAATAAATCAAAATTAATGGAGTGCTTAATATTTTACCATTTCATTCTCCCACCAATCAGCAGCCTACTGTTACATAATAAAAAAAACAACAGAAAGTAAGAAATATTTTACTACATTAGTTAATAAAATGTAACATTCTGTCAATACCAAATGTGTGGAAAAAAATAGCCATATCTAATGTAATGTTCAATAGTCATAAATTCAGGTAAAGTAAAGCCCATTTATCTCACACTGAGAATTACAATACAAAATGGGCACAGGCATAAAATGAATGGGCTACAGTAGACAATATGAAATATTTTTTTATTGAAATGTTAATTTCATACTGTCAGAAAATGAAAGGATTCTGGATGTATGTTTAAATTGTTTTAGTGGAAAATGTGAATGACCTACAACCCCCTCCACTGAAAAAATAAACAATAAATTTCGGATGTTCCTAGAGTTTTTTACTCTCAGTGAATGGTCAGGTAAAGGCCATAGTTTACTGATAAGTTTTCAAAATTCTTAGACTCATATGGTATTCACAGAGTTAGGATCCCTGTTTTTTGTTTGAACATGTATTTTAATGAATTAGCTGTGCAGAAATCACAGACCAAGCAGTGAAGCTCAGCTGGCTTTTGAACAGAGGCAAAGCCTCCAGAGAGGTCAGTTATGTACAACATTCCCTGTAGAAGCCTGTGAAACCGTTTGCAGCCTTGCAGTTAACCAACAGCCTCAGCATGGACAAAGTACAGAGACTAATAACTGTAAGGACAGGGTGACATTTTGGATATGATGATTATTTTATAGCAAAAGCACTGAAGTGAATAGAGTTCTCTACTGCAATAATACGAATTACCCTTATGTTGACATTTTATATGTTCCATTCTCAATGACGGGAAATTGTATTTTTATACTAACCTATGCAATTTGCATTATGTTCAGTGTTAAACACAAGAAAAATTCAAATTTACTTTATGCACTTTACAGAAATTGCCAAGAGAACATTCCATCCTCTTTTTTTCTTTTTCACACTCTGTAGAAATAGTGACACAGCATTGGTGTGAGGCTTATTCTGAAGTAGGTTAATCACCTGAAACACACATGTAGTGTGACACAGCCTCCTAAAGTACTTCTAGTGCTGCTGAAGGGAGAGGAACATGTCTGTGTGGCACATGTATGCTGCTACAGCTCAAAAACCCTTAGGCTTAATTCTTTTATCTACCAGAACCTAGATATTACTTGCAGCCTTGGTCACTGCCAGAGTCTCTGCTGAGTCACACCTACCAGTCCTCTGAAAAAAGCCCAGCTTGTGAGAAAGCAGTTCATTACAGGTATAGCTCCATTCCCATTTTGCCTTTTCTTTCAAACAGTGCTGCATTCTCATGCCATACCCAGGGCATGGATCAGACACTGGGGACAGGAGGGTTGGGGTTCACCATCAGTTGTGTGACATTATTGGCTGGACACAACCATTTCTTGTACCTTTGACTCTGGAGAGAACTCAGACATCTCAGTTAAGGTTTATTTCTGATGTTTAGATGCAGAGAGTTGAGTGAGATACAACATTTTAAATATAATATACAGATTCCTAAGAAGCTAATAAATGGGCCAAACTCTTGGACTCTATTTCCATGCTCCCAGCAAAGAAAAGATGTCTATTTTCCACTTGTCTCAAGTGGGAGACAAGTTGTAAGACAAAAGCCATAGAAAAACACCTAAATTTATATCTCCAATTGACAGATATTTAGTTGGAAGTGGGCTCATAGACAGTTTTTGCAACATGATATTTACTTAATAGAAATGAGATGATGTGAGCTGCACATGCAGGAAATTGCTTTGTTTCATCCTCTCAACATTCAAATTATGCTACTTACAACGATTTTCCAATGTGTAGCCTGGTGTGACTGCTGCGAACCATTGTGATAAAAGTTGAGTAACTTTCTTTTCAGGGAATAGTTTACTACAGAAAATTGGAAAGTAGAGTAAATTGTGGATGAGCTTAGGAAATCAGAGGCTGAATAATCTCTCTCAAAAGTGTTTTAATAAAAAATTGGGTACCCATAATACATTTTTATTTATTGTAGTTAAAAGACACTTTCATTTCTGAAACTTTGATCAAAGTGGGTTGAGTGTATGAACTCCAACTTTTACAAATATATAAAAAACCTTCTTACTTGTACTTCATCGTTTAATTTTTTTAATTTCATAAGTAAACAAATGAAACAGACAAAAAAAAGGTTTTAGTATCCCATTAAGTATATAATTTTGTTCTAGTATGTTTTTATAACTTTTCAAAATAAATGAGAATGTAAAAAATCACCAGATGCATGCTTTTTTTTCTGATTATTTAAATTCTTTATATCTTCAGTACAAAAAATAATTTAAAAATCCCCAAAAATCTCCTCTTGTGAGAAGAAACTGAGGGAGCTGGGTCTCTTTATTCTGGAGAAGGCTGAGAAGGGATCTCATTAATACCTATAAATACCTCAAAGGTGGGTGCCAAGAGGATGGTGCCAGACTCTTTTCAGTGGTGCCCAGTAACAGGATGAAGAACAATGGCCATAAATTAAAATACAGGAAGTTCCACCTCAACATGAGGAAGAACTTGTTTACATTAAGGGTGGCAGAGCACTGGAACAGCTGCCCAGGGAGGGCACGGAGTCTCTCTAGAGACATTCCAAACCCTGGACACATTCCTGTGTCACCTGCTTTTGGTGACCTTGCCTCTTCAGGGGGTTTGGACTGGATGGTCTCTTTTCCAACCCTAAAAATTTTGTGATTCAGTGAAGTAGTGATTAAAAATATTAATACTGAATACACCTCACTGTGCAGGTACTGATCTAGCATAGCAATTAGAGCAGTGAATTGTTATATCTGTACTGTTAAAAAAGAAAGGACAGGCAGAAGTCCTCACCCTGGATGGCCCAGTCCTGACCCAGATGGCCCCGAGATGGCCTCTGTTGGCTTTCATCCATTTGCTGAGGGCTACACCTTTCTAGAACATGTTGTCTGTGTCCACTCCTGTGACCTCTGGCTACCACGGGTTCTTTTGTGTCCCTTATCTCAAGGTCACAAAAATGGAAGAACTACTGAAATCACTTGCATCGGTACAATGACAAAATTTTAATAGACATGTTTGTGTGGAATAAAAATAGATTAGAATCCAAAAGAGGAGTTAAGGGAATAAGTATAATTCTATTATAAAATTGACTCAAATATATTGCAGTGCTTTACAAGGGAGAGAAATATCTATATTGCTGTGGAGGAACTGAATGCCTAGAGGAAGACCTGTGGCAGTGATGGAAAGAGTGATTCTGCCATGAGCAATGCTGGAATACTTATACAGCACAGGAGAACTTACTGTTAGGATAATTTCCTCAAATGAACTTGTTACAGGTAACATATTAAAATTGCTTTAATCTGATTCTATATTCATTAAGAAAAATAAACAATCCATAGTCGAACATTTCAGATTTTCACCCCACAGCCCAAATATTACCAAACAGCAACAAATTTTAAGTTGCATGAGCACTTGTGTCACCTCTGCATGTTGCAGTGGGTCTATGCTCTGCTCTTCCACTGCACATTGTTCTAAGCAGTTTTTGTTTCAAGGTGTCATTCCCTGTTTTGTACAAGTTTTACAGGTAATGAGGATCAGAGTTACCTGAGTGGTTGCCTTAAAGACTGCTTCATCTTCACAAGGTCCACATCCAAAAAGTAGATATGATGCTCTTGGAATGAAATCCAGGTTGAGCAGGCCAAGGGAGTTTGGGTGTGCACTCCTGCCTCCTGGCTGTTCAGTGACACAACTTTCTTGTAGGCAAACCTCATTGCAGCTTTCCCAGTCTGCTGCAGGGAATCCTGGAACATCTGCCATCACAGTATGAACCTCATTTTACAAAAAAGCTCTTCAAATAAACTGGTGGAGGAGGTGCATAAACTTTTCCAGTATCACGGTTTTTGGGTGCTGTTGGTCATGATTATGTTCTTTCAGAGCCTGCATTTTCTCCTCCTTAAGAACTTCTTTCTGCCAGGTTCACTAGCTAAATGGTTCAAATGTTTGCACAAATTTTTCCTACCTCAAACAAGTAGCAAAGTACATTTCAGGATAAGAAGTTTTATTTTTTGTGCACATTTGCTAATTCTTCCCTGTTATTTTTCTTTTTGAGCTTTTATCCAGCAAAGTGGGAAAGTCCAGGGGAAGACACTCTGCCTTCTCATTGTGTGAAGATTTCATTTCCAAGAAAATCGGTCTTTGATAAGGTGTCAAGTATGAACTAAGAAAAGATCATCTCCTTTGAGAGCCAATCATGCAACCAGAGCTAGCACAATACAGGTACTTTTTAGACTGAAAAAGAGAGAGTACATATTTTAGAACATAGTATTTCCTGAACTGAAAACAAACTATGTTTCTTGGCAAATGCAAACTACTAACATTTTAGGAAAAATATTTAATTGTTAAGCCGTTACACTGAATCTTCATGATATTTTCATTTAAAATATGACTTTTAACTATTTTTAACTGTATCATAATTTAAAATATATTTATGGATTTACAGTTATGATCATGGTAAATATTTAAAAGACAAAACATTTTCTACTCCCTGACTGAAGTCACTTTAATTTATACTTGAACTTCTTTTAGTTCATATGGAACAACTTTGAGGAAAAATAAAAATTGAGGAAATTGGAATGTTGCACTTCAACTTATCACAATGGCCTTCTATTTTCAGTCCTTTACTGCATCGGAGCTGCCTCCTCAGGAATTGTTTAAATATTGCAGTCCTTGGGAAGCAGTTACTCTTGACTACAAAAAAAAGCCCAACAAAAACCTATAGCTTAATTCTAATAAAAACATAGAAACATAGAAACTATGTTAAGGTAAAGAGATGACAGGAGGTATAAGGGCAGATGGAAAAACTGTGGATCAGGAGAGTCTAAAAGAAAAAAAACACAAAAGGTGAGCTAAAAAAGTTAGATGAGAATGAGAATTTGATACTCTATGAATGGAGAGAAAGACAAGCAAAAATAGGAAACATAATATGAAGTCAACAAGTTAGTGACTATTGCTCATAATTACAGTGAATTTTCAGAGTAGCCTGAAAGAACAAAAATCTGCTACAAAGATCATGGAGACAAATAGCTAAAGTATTATATTTATATTTTTTAAATTATAGGTATCCAATGCTGGGTACACATAATACAGTTGAATATCTTAATTAACAAGATACAAAGGCATAGTTATAGAGGAATGGAAGAAGTTAAGAGAAAATTGGGTATTTTAACATTTACTTTTTGGGGTATTTTAATCCTTTCATTTAACAATAAGATATTTGTCCTTAGTCACTACAGACTTATTAGAGATTTGGAAGTCCCAGTTGCTACTTTTTTTTTAAACTGCTCATCTGTTGGATTCCTGTCACAGCCAGGTGTGAGGCAGTGAAGCATGGAAATCTGCCTTCTCCTTCACCTTCTGGGCCTCCTGTTTTGTGTTTTCAAGTATTTTAAAGGGATTTCTGTTCCTGCTAGTCACATGGTTCATTTCCCAAACCATTTAGTGTATTTCAAAGGTGAATGCATAAATCACTGAAGAGATTTTTGAGGGAAATGCAATTCCATATATAACGTGCACTGGTGATGCCAGCTGGCTGTCCAGATCTACTGCACAGCATACCATTTGCAGGATTCCTGGACAGCTCATGTTTACTAAAGAGCTTATTGCCAGAGATTTTTTTCAGCTACTGTTCCCACTCCCCTATCATATGAATTTTTAGAACAAAGGTGAGTGGTTCAGGGGTGAAAATTAGGCTTTGAAATAAATGCATAATAAATCTGAATTGGATAGTGAAAATTATTACCTTATGGTGTCTTACTTTCACAGTCTCATAATGTCACAAAACACTGATGACTGTTCTTGTTCAAGATTTATCCTCTGAGGTTTTTTCCTTACTTTGGAATTTATATTTATCTCTTTCTGTGACTGTCACAGGCCCTTGTTTCTGCCTTCAAAAATCTTTTTGCATAGTGTCCTGGAATGGCACTGGTCTGTGCTTCTGTCACAGCTCTGCATAATTCATAATCCTGGCATCCATCTCCTGAACAGTAGTGGAAAATATTCTGAAGATTAGTGGTTGCATCTACCCAAACTCAAATTAGGAATTTCCAGATGATTCCTTGAAATTGATTTAAATATGGATTTTCAAATATATTTAGATGGCGGGGGGGAGTCCCTATCATGCACATTGTGATATTTTTAAATGTCCCTGGGCACATTAGGTTTCAAACACTTTCTGAGAGTTTAGGCTTTGGAAATCTTATTTGGCAGATGTTTTTTATGGGTGTCTAACTATCTGGAGTTCTTCTAGGCATTTTTTAGGAGCATTTGCCAGAACATGTAAAAATGTGAGTCTTGCTAGCACAACTGAAGAAATAAGCACATCAAGTGTATTTGCAGTCACTTCTGCTGACTATCAGATCCTCAGTGTGGTGACATGGTAGCAGTGTCACTGTACTCTATTCAAACTCTCTGATTGCTGAGCTTGTGGAGGATGCAGTCATAGCAAAGTACAGTGTCCCTTATTATTAAATCTTCCTCACTACTTGTGAAGTGTTCTCTTCTATTTCCAGAAAATAATTGTAAATTATTTCCAATTTTTTTTTTAAAGGAAATATTACATTAGGAAACACTCTTTAGACAGGCATGAGCTTCCACATATCAAAGGCAGATATTAATTGGTCATTTGTACCAACATGTGAACATACCAATTAGTTCATGTATAAAAAATTACTTCATTACTTCAGCCTTTGTATTTTAAAGATTCAAGCCCATATGGATTTTAATTTTTTTGATAAAAAAGAAAAGATGTGAGACATTTAAATGTGCTATGTTTCACTCTGATATAATATTAAATCAGATTTATTGGAGCATTTTTCTCTGACCTTGGCCAGATGAGCCTCAATCCAAGATCTCTTAGGTGCCTAAGGAGGAGAATTACTCCTTCCTAGTATTTGTTGCAGTGAAACCACTGCAAGAGGAGGCAAAACCTTCATTAGTTGATCCTTACCATGACATAAATCACTGTCTGTTTCATTAAGTTCAACTGGTGCAGCAAAATGTTTCCTGGAGTTTGCTGTAGAATTGGACAGCTATATAGCATAAGAAGCAAATACAAGTTTTGTGATTGGATCATTAAGATTTAAGAAAATTTGACTTCAGGCACTCACTCTGGGCTGAAGTGATCCAGTGAATTCTTTCTGCTTGTTAGAAGATATTTTCCTATGATTCCTCTAGTGTTTCAGCTTATCTCTTAATACTAAAACAGTTATTTATTAAAAAATATTATCCTTAAATTTAGCAGAAATGGAATCAACTTATGAGTTGTCCTAGTTTATTTTCTTTTACAGAGCTATTTTGTAATATTGTTGCTAAAGCTAAGGTAAAAAGCATTAGCTCCTGGCAATCATTTGCTGGGAAAAAGAAAAACCCTAGTATTACCAGAAGACTTTTTCCATAACTAGGAACTTAAATCTCTGGAAAAATACTGCTCTGAGGAGCAATTTTTTTTCTTAATAAGGTCTTAAATTTCCCTTTTCCCCATTTACATCAAAATCCTGTCTTGAGAGCTATAGAGGAGTAATAATATTATACTGAAGAAAAACGTCTTTCACCTATGTCTGCAAATCTTTCCATCTCAGCAGATTCCTTTATGTGTAGTATCCTGTCTTATTTCTCTGGAGTAAAACACTAACTAATTCTATGCAGAAGACTCACAGAGAAAATGGTGTCTTAAGTAACATTAAAATGCCTCTTTCAATACACCTAAGACATCAATCTACGGAAAAGCCTGTTAGTTCTGCCCAGTAAAAATGCCATTTGTGTGGGATCATGTCTCCATCTGTTGTGGAACTCTGTTAGTACTGATAGGATAAATAATAGAAGATGTACTGATACCCTAACTACTGACAAATTAAACAGGGCAGTAGTTTTAATATAAATACACACACACATCTCTGCAGAAACAGGAAATGCTCTGCATAAACATGATTTGAAACACAGACATGCCTTAACAAATCCCAGTTTATTAAAATGCTTGTAATTTATATTCCTTTGCTAAAAACAGCCATTGACCCATGAAATGATTAACCATTCAGATAAGCTCATACTTTGGGAAGCAGGTGGCACCCTCTCTTTCTCATATAAAAAGCCAGTTTCTGCAAAACACATGTGACTTGACCAAACAGAGGGTAGCATATTGTGTATAAGACAAGTGGATGCTGATTTCAGATTTTCCTGACTCCTGACACTCATTGCCTTGTTTTCTCTTTTCCAACAGAACATTGCACTTACACCAAGGCTTTTTCACTGTAAGGGTCCTGTAAGTAGCCATGGATATCTGTATTTTCACTGTCCCGTAGTTTACTGGGCCAATCCCATCCTGTAACTCAGATTTTAAAGAAGTTTTTTTGCACACACACACACACACACACACACACACACACACACACACACACACTCTCACATTTAGTGCCTTTTTGTTTCTGTTGCTTCAAATACATAGTCATGTATCTACTCCACAGTTACTCCTTGGTTATACATGCTCATAATATGTGCTCATATTTTGCTTTCTGTATGAGCTGAAATAGAGAAATTCTGGTTTCACTGATGCTTTATTGACAGGCTCTTCCGTACAGTCCTTTTTCTGGATATTTCATATCTGATTTTCTTTCATATATTGACGCTTAAAAGAGATGTGAAACACCACATTGCTAAGGCCAGCAGTCGTTCTACCATAGATTCCTTGACAGTCCATGACATTGCTGCAAGATTCAGATAACATCTTACACAGCTTGATTCTTTTTTTATGCCTAGAAAAATGTCTTAATCTCTTGTATTTGTGTTAGGTAATACAGAATCATTTATTCCACTGGAGTCTTTCCTGCAAGCTCTGTGATTTGTTAAGCCAAATTAGCATCCTTCCCATTGGTACAGAACTGCTCACATCAGCTGCTTGTTGTACCTTTTATCTGTTTAATAGAAAAATTTGAAATAATTGGAATAAGTGATTATTTAAATACTAAAACGACCTATTTTAATTAATGTTAGTAATAATAATTATTGTTAATAATAAAGCTATTTGAAATTTGAACTGCATGGCTTAGGAAATTTTCACTAGTTTGCTTAGAGAGCTACATGAGTATGGCTATCTTTTCTCATTGCACTATTCACAAAATGTCAGCGATTACAAAGGTAGCTAAAAGGGAAATATTTCCATGGAACTGAATATATTCTCTGGAAATAAATACCACCTGAGAAATCTGTGGGAATCTGTTAGTGCCAAATGCCTTAGAAACAAATTTACCTTAAAGAAGAATAATCTTATGATTATGTTTTCAGAAACAGTAAAGGGTTAGATATATTGGGCTTTTTCTGAGATACTGATAGTATGAAAAATATATTAATCAAATTTGATTGTTGGTTGAATTACTCAAATCTGCTAGGGACAATATTGTCTAATAATAGAAGCAAAGAATTATAAGGTAGGAATTGAGGATCTCTAGCTTGTGTATTGCTATACACATAGAAATTTGCCATAGAAAAAATTGCACAGATATTTAAGCATCACTATGCAAAAGCCTTCCAAAGCTAACTATGAGAGTACAAAACCCCATAAAATTAACAATGTATTCTGTACAAATTACTACTATGCTGAAATAATTGTAACACTGAAGTCCACTTATAGCTGATGGTTAATGATGTGACTCTATCCCCTCTTGGAATAAAGACTTGCTTTTTCATTCAAACTTTTCACATTTCTTATTAATAGCTAAGGAATCATTTGTATGCTGCAGAGTATTCTATTCCTGCCTGTACAGACTGAACACTACCATCATGTTACTTAAACAGTGCCAAACTTAAAGCTGAATTGAGTCCAGATTTTTTGATAACAGGAATTTTTTTATGAGAAAAGCACAAAGTACAAAAAAACCATAATGGCAACATGTGCACAAACACATATGAATATGTATTCAAAAAAGATTAATGAAAAACACTGAACTCACAACCTCAGTCACTCAGATACTCTTTTTCCTAATATACAGAGAAATTTATTTCTTAGCTTGCACCTTTAACTTCCCCAGTTGTTCATGGCGTAGAGGAAATATTTTCACTTGTGAAAAAGCCACATCTAATTTCCACTTATACTTGGAGGCCAGTAAGCAGTTTGACTGTTGTTCTTCCAGCAGAGATGATAGCACAAGTTCCCTTACAAAGACGAGCTCATATTAGGACATAATGGTTTTTATCACTGCAGAACATGCAGTCCTGCATAAGGTTTGTTCTTTGGAAAAAGAATGTTTTTTCCAGCAACTGCAGACCTAGGATCATATTTAGGTTCAGCACTCTAAATAGAGTTTATTGGTTTTATTTCCATTCTCTGCAGCCTTGCAGAAACTATTTTCCATTTTCTGTTACCTTTTGGTAACTCAGCTTTTCTTCTTCCATCTCTTTAACCTAGTGCAACCTTTTAGTGGATCTCCCCCTGACCAACCTTCCAATAAATTTTAAATTTCTCCTGAAAAAAAAAGAGTATCAGGTTTTTTCCGCTTTTTTTTCCACTGCTTTTCCTGGTAGAGTGGATTCAGGAGATACAAGATATGCATGGCAACTTGACTGCTTTTGAGACAAGTTAGCAATCATCCCTTTATTCCTTCCCATGCTTGTGCTGTGCAAAACTGCAGCAGAAAAAACCTTAACCTGCTACAAGCTGACCTTCCAAACCAAAAATCTTTTTCATTAGTTGTCATTTTTATTTTTAGATAACAGGATAGTAGCCCTAAAGAGTCAGCTGGAGCCAGGACTAAAGAGTAAATAGATTGCCATGACACTTACAAGCAAGATAAAAAGAAGCAGTTCTCACCAGTGATAGGAAAAACAAAACGTGGCTGTTATCCAGGCTGATCTAAAGCTGTATGGGCTATGACAACAATACAATGCAAAAAAGTAATTATATTTGTCATATATTCTCAGATGCAATCAAGTAGCTGTGCTGAGTAAACTGCATTAGGGTTTGACTTTTGTCCCATGTAAAACATGTGAAAATTATAGTTTTTATTCTTTACAAGCTTAAATGTAAGACCTTCCAAGAAACTTTAATGATTGCAAAGCTTCTGTCTGCTTTGCACTGACGAGAAAGTAAAGAAACACTATGTAAAACATGAATAGCTGAATTTTTTCTCCTATAGTCAAAATATTTTCTACTGCCTACATTAAATAACACTTTTCAGTACATCTCCTTGAAATGCTTTTTGTGCCAGGAAGATTTCCATAAAAATGAAAACAGGCTTGTAATATTTGCTTAGAAAAAAAACACCTCTCTTATCAAATAATGATACTGGTAGGAAATGTTCAAAGTTATGTTCTGCTGACTCATATCACACCATTGCAAGCAACTTCTTACAGCAGGCAGGATATGAGACAGAGAGGAAAGTGAGAATTTTTAGGAATTTTTTTAGGAATTTTCTCTCCTCTAGCTCTTTTAAAACTAAAACTAAAACTGTCTCGAAAAATTGTTTATTCTTCCATCTCAACTAAAACGATGGATTGGAGAAAGAAAAATAAATACCCCTACATTTATTGATTCTACCCATATTAAAACCTGCAGTGAAGTTTTTCTCCCTTTTACAAGGGAGAACCTAAAGAGGTGCATTAATCCTAACCTTAACATCAGAGGAATCATCTGAGTAGTTTAATAAAGACAATTATTATTGCTACGGTTTTACTGTCTTTTGCAGGTAACGTGCAACTTTTTCTTTAACCTAAGCAACTATATGAGTTATTTGAATGGCTGTAATGTGAATTTATAGCAGAATGACTCCTTTTAACTTTTGCTCTTCTGATCAGATAAAGAGAGAAAAAAATTCTGTTAATAGCCTACTTCTCAAACTTTGTATTTCATTCCACCAAACTCCATAAACAAGGAAAGGCTCTTATGTTTGTGATGATGTTCAAATAAACAGCAATTTTAAAAAAAGATCAATTGGAAAACTGAATTTAAGTTATAAGTTTTAAACATATTAGAATATCTTTCAGATATATTTCATGACAGTTAAAGGAGCTGATTTTTGTGTAGCTCTTATCCTTTTTGAAATGCAAAATTATTATTCCGAGATGCAGATAAGATGCTGAGGCCAGACAACCTGAAGGGGAAAAAAAAAACAAAAAGGAATTAAAAAAGAAACATCTGAAAGTTTGGGTTCAAACCTTACGAACTTACAAAAGAGAAAATATAAATAAAGCCAATGAACTAGAGCAGTGCCACCAAGATTTTGTTTGAAACTAGGGGATATCAGTCACCCTGTTTAAGCCCAGCTCGCTTACTCCCTCAGTTATTGCAAGGTAACCAAGTACAGAGACAGGTTTTCAGGAAGTATTTCTCATCAGAAACACTGTAACTCAGTTTGTCTTAAATGCCTGTGTTAATGTAAAGAGTTGGTGGCCAGACAGCTCAGCACACATTTCAGAAAATTCAAGCTCTGTATTCAAAGCATGTTTGTTTCAATCCTGCAAACAAATGCATGCTGGAAGTGATTATATTTATAAATTGAACAGAATTTGACCTTTAACATGGCACTGTGTTAAAAGAAGTCCAGTTAGTGTAAAGACAATGGAGAATTTCTGGAATCTTAAGGCACACATTTTTCTATTTAATTTTCTTAAGATTGGGCAGATATTCAAAATTGCATCCATTAGGAATGTTAACTTTCTAACCATACATTGTACAGCAGTGCTGTGAAGAAACAGAGATGCTGCCAAGAGCTTCAGGCTAAATTATTTTGGATCCTAACTCATCAAGAGGCTTCTGTTCTGAAATGCTCCACAGAGCTGGCAGGACAACCAAAAAAAAATAAATCAATAAACTCTTAGAGCTGGTTTTAATTGAAAACTATTAACATTTCAGAAAAATATAGGGACATGAGGAATTTAAAAATAATGTAGTTGAAAAATGCACAAACAAAGCAATGTAATAAAAAACGCTGAAAGAAAATCAAAACAACTCAGCTTAATTCTGGCAAAATATCAAAATGACAAGAATAAAATTTAAAAAGTCCTGACAACTGTGAAGAATGTGAATACATAAAGTATGAGGAAATGTGGGACACTAACAAAGGTTTATTTTAAAAACCTTGAATGTTATCAACGTTGTATGAGCACATTTTATGAATATTTCTACAAATACTTATATTTGCTTTAGAAATTAAAAGAAAAGCTAGCTGAGTTGTCATGGTTACTGCCCCACAGATATAGCACATCAACAGCGGTGTTAGCTTTTTCTTTTTTTTTTATCATTCCAACAGTTAAGACATAAGAGTAATACTATTTTTAATAGTCTGTTTTCTGTCTGACAATATGCCTTGAGCTCTTGCTAGCCTAAGAAATCAATGGCAGGGAGTCAACATGCTGATCCACTCATATTAGTGCATTCAGATGTGTAACTATTCTTGGTGTTCATTCTGTATACAATGGAACAAGGGGAAATATCTTCCTATTCACCTGATAATAAAATTTTATCTTTAATGGCATAGGCATAATCTCTCTACAATCTTTCCAACATATATGTTTTTAAGAATATTTTCATTTCTGCAAATCCCTTGTCCACAGTTTTCCTTTCTATTCAAAGTAAAAGGTGCTCATCAATTTTTCTGAAGTCATATCTGTTTTAGAGAGGGGAGGAGGATTTTCAGGCAGCACCTTTCTCTTTGTCTCACAGACTACATCTGTAACCAGATATAAGGAATTTAATGCAAGGTGGGGGAGTACTAATGAGATATTTCATAATCAGATAATGGGGGGCTCCTCAGTAGGATAAACACTCAGAGGAATTTAAAGCACACTTTAAATAGAAATCAAAATTCTTTTCATTTTTACCTCCCACTTGTTTTCTAGTAATAATAGTAATTAAGATTTTTAAAACCCACTCTTTCTTAAAAGACATTGTTGATCCCAGATAAGGTAGTGAGCAGTTCATTTGTGTGGCCTCTTGGCACACGCCTGGTGAATTTCTAACCTCACAGCCCAGCTGAGTCCTTGCCTCCCAACCACTGTTTGGCATAGACTTGTTTTAATAAAATGTCCACTTCATCAGATTTTATAGCATCTGCATGAACAGAAAATGGTATCTTTCAGCACTGCACTATCACTAGCAGTACAAATAACTACTTAACTATTCTTATTGTCCTAGACATTATCACTGCTGAGATAGATACTTGTTAAATGGTTATGAGTCTTTAGTTTATACATTTAAGAGTTTTCCATTAGGCATTATTTTAAAATTGTACTTAACATGGATAAGAATAAATGCAAGCTTTTACTTATATATCCAGAACAGTCAGTCCAGTTGCAAATAAATGTAAAATTCATAGATGAGAAAAATATCTTTAGATAACCCTGAAGACTGTAAACTAGAGTTAGTCTTTCACCTCTATTAACTTGCTTTGTGAGGAGGTGGTAGTCAAGGACTGAGGATTCACACAGTGATAGTCCTTCTTCTCCTCCAAGAAATATATTTTCTCTTATGGTCAGTCTTCCCTTCAGCACCTGCCAGGGGTCCTACCCAGGTCCTTTCACTCCAGAGCCATCCAATCCTCTTGTAATGGGAATGAGAGGTCTTCAATTCCACAGGTATTATTTTGTTAAAGTTCTCTCTTCTATTGTTAGATTTTCCTTTTCACAGGAATGAAAGACATGGTATTCATCATTGAGAAATGCTGAACTACACAGAAGGTATCAATCTGTACATTAAAAAATACTTAATATAAACTCGCAGCCATATGAATTATATGCAGATTACCAGGAATACTCGGTTAGTGCAGACACTGTGGCAATCAGCCACACTGAAATGACTCATCCCCAGCCAATTCCTCTCAGCTTATTATGACAGCAAGCAGTTGTATTTCTCCAGACAGAAGTGTTTTTCTGCAACTTGGAGACTATTTGCATCAGAAGCAGTCTCTATACTCCCACTACTTCAAGCACGTCTAAGAGAGGACCCCAGGAATTAGATGCCAGCTGGCTGGATGCCATATATAAGTTAAAAAATTTTAATGAAACCATAGCAGGAAGATCTATGCTGGGGCCAGTTGTCTGTTGCAACTACAAAATCTCTGACTTTAGAGCAAGTATTGTTAGGACAAGAAAATAAGTATTTACAACCCCCCATTATCAGTCCCATTGACTCGTGGTGGGAAATGCTGTCCTTGACAGAATCTGCCAAATCAGGTCATAAAACAGACTGTGCAGCTTGGATTCATGATGTACTGATGGTGTATCTAATTCAAGCTGTTATTTGTAATTAAAGCTTAATTGTCAGCAATCATAAACATTCAAACAATTCCTTTTATGACATGAATAATATTCTTTGGAAGAGATATCTGAAATTTGAGCTTCCTTATTCTCTCTCTTTCCTTCCTCTCCACCCATAAGTTTGGGTAGGGATATTTAATCAACTAAATTACAATTTAATTTCTCAATGTGAACTATTCATTTAAGGTTTAAGTGTTAAATTGCATTTTTCTCTCTGCACCACAATTTCATTTATTTTTTGTGTCTGATGGGGAAAAAAAAACAACGAAAACCAAAATACCACTCCCCCAAACCTTGATTTTCCTTGATTTTCCATATTCCAAACACTTTAATCACCCTCTGATACCATAAAAATAATAAATTATGACTTTACATAAGAAAGAATTTCCCTTGTGTTGATCTTGAAATGCTGAATCCTATATTACAAAGAAGTCAACTTATATATATTTGATTGAAATTAGTTACTTCTATGAAACAGAATAAGTTTTACTTTTATCAGTAAAAGTTCACATGTAAAGCTTTTGAGGAATGCAAATCAATTTATAAATCTAGAGTACTCTCATACAAGATGAACTAAATTATTATATAGATACAATTCCTTTTTAAAGAGAATAGCTTCACTTCAAGAACCAATAGAGCAGATGACAATAAATGTAATGTCCCTATTCCAAGAAATGGAACATTTCACACAATTAGCTGCTGTACTCAACATTGTTAGCTGTTGCACATGAGCACTGCTACCCAAAATACTATAGTAAAGGGCAATAGAGGTGGTTATCCTTCTCCTTTCAGTAATTTTAATATTTTGAAATGTTCTGTGAAAGTGGAATTAAAAATTAAAAATAAAATATAAAAATGCTTCTGACATGAGACAGAAAAATGTAATGAAAAATGTAATGTTAATGTTTTGACAAAATTCAAAATATTAAATACAAGATGAACATGAAAATATATTACACATTGAACAACTTAAATGAGTTTTTGCACCCTTCTACAGTTTCACTATAATTTGGAAAGGATTTTGACTATGAAAAGGTGTCTTTCCAGACTGAGAAAATAATTCCTCTGATTATGGCATATATGACCTGCCCTAGAAACTTTTCATGCATTCTTTATTCATCATAAGTAGTCCAATAATGCTAAACAATAAAACCACCACTTATTGCTTCTAGCACATCAAAGTATTTTCTTTCTTTCTTTCTTTNCAAAATTTTTTTTTTTTTTTTTTTTTTTTTTTTTTTTTTTTTTTTTTTTTTTTTTTTTTTTTTTTAACTAAGCACAATATTTTGGGGAAAAAAACTACAAACTGATTTGTTGCTACATCATGGAAAGAAATATATTTAGCGGGAATTCCAGATCCACCAGATTTCTTACCCAGTGCTGCATTCCAGGTGGGGAAGGCATTACCTTTACCTGCAGTCAACAGAGAGAGGCATTGCCCCGAGGGATTCAGCTGAAATGTGTTATCCACTCGCAATGACCGCATGGGGATCTGCCATGAGCAGGTTCCTTCTTCAGAGGCTGCTGCTAATAAAAAGATTTAGGTATTTTGGGTAAAATCCATGGGCCTATGGGGTGGGGCTCTTTTAAGGCAGCTTATCCTAAAGCTTCAGTGTCAGTGTTCCACAAGTGCCTGTCTAAAATTAGAGAAATCCTAAAAATGCTAGCAAATATTTTCCTTCAGAACAACATTTTGATTGCTCTTAGAAGTTTTTGTTTGCAGGTATTAAATCACAGATGCAGGCTTCTCCTGCCATCTTGTTTGGCATCTGTGAAAAAACCCCAAACAATACCTAGATAATCCTGTACTGTAATACCTTTATCCTAGCAAGCATAATTTCTGTATTTCTTCTATATTTCTTTTTTCCCTAGTAAATTTCTAGCATATACATATAGTAAATAAAATAACACAGAATATTTTTTAAGATTTTAAATCAACATATTTTCAAAAAAGGATAGATTTTTTAATGTGGATTTAATAACTTAACTTTTAATTCCAGCACAACATAAAACTAGTATTTTTTTTTTTAAAGTGAAAAGGCTTCTGTACATATCTGGGTGGCTGAACATGTAATAGCTTAGGACTTACCTTCTATCCATTCTAATTTTGTTCTGTTTGTTGTTTAAATTTCTACATTAATTTTCAGATGCTGTGCTGTTGGGTATTTTCCTCCTCCCTAGAACAGGATGGAAAGTTAAGATTCAGGCAACTGTTGTTTCTTTCTGTTTGAGGTAGGAATGGTGGCGAGTTTCCTGAAAGGGAATATGGAGATGCTGCTTCTCACCAGCGAGGCAAACAGATGCAGTGGTTTAACCCTTGCTGTGCCTTTGCTGGCTGCTCTGCCCTCTGTGCAAAGCCCCACTGCCTCTGTTCAGGCTGCCAGGGGCAAACACCTGCCTAAGTCACAGCATTTGGGCAGCCAGGGCTCCCTTAGGAAGTCATCCTCACAAGTAGCCACAGCAAAAGGAACTCTTTCACATCTTAAAAGCCCTTGCAGAGAGATTTTCCAGGTGTTATCTGTCAATGGAGCCTTATCTGATGTTGGTTTTTGAATAGAATATATGCTTTGCTTCAGTCTAGGAGTCTAAACAGCTCCTATGGAGCAAGAGGTCTGAATTATCTCTAAAAATAAGAGAGCCACTGTGTTAACCACTGTAAATACTTTCAATTAATTTCATTATTTACAGGAGATGAAGTGTTGATTTATTATTCACAGTGATTATTGTATTTTTTCCTGCTGATGAAACAGGACTATCAAATTGTTTTGAGCCCAGTTGATGAAAGCACAGTATAGATATGGTTATCATGACAATGGAGGGAAAAAAGGTCTCCATCCCTCTGAAAAGACTGTATTATTGCAACAGTAATGAAGTAGAACCTATATGATTTTGCTTTTTTTACAGTAAACACATCCTGCAAGTATTTTATAATGCAGCTTGCATCTTATGTAAGAGGAAACTTTTACCACTAACTTGACATAGCATACAATAAAACACATTTTCTGAATTATGCATATGTGTCAATGGGAAGCTGAACGTGAGCCAGCAGTGCCCTGGCAGCCAGGAGGGCCAGCCCTGTCCTGGGGGCATCAGGCCCAGCATGGCCAGCTGGGCAAGGGAGGGGATTGTCCTGCTCTGCTCTGCCCTGGGGCAGCCTCACCTCGAGTGCTGGGGGCACTTTTGGGTGCCACAGTATAAAAAGACATTCAGCTGTTAGAGAGTGGCCAAAGGAGGGACATGAGGATGGTGAGGGGCCTTGAGGGGAAGCCGTGTGAGGAGCGGCTGAGGGCCCTTGGTCTGTTCAGCCTGGAGGAGACTGAGGGGAGACCTCACTGCAGTCACAATTTCCTTGTGAGGGGAAGAGGAGGGACGAGTACAGATCTCTTCACTCTTGTGACCAGTGACAGGACTGGAAGAAATGGCATCAAGCTGAGTCAGGGGAGGTTTAGTTTAAATGTCAGGAAAAGGTTTTTCTCCCAAAAGGTGGCTGAGTGAGGTGGTTCCTGGCACTGGAACTTGCCATAGGATTTCCAGGGAAGTGGTCACAGCACCAAGCCTGAGTTCAAGAAACATTTGGACAATCCTCTCAAGTGTGTTTCTTGGGGTGTCCTGCACAGGGACCAGGAGTTGGATTCGATGGTCTTTGTGGATCCCTTCCAATTCCTCTTAATCTATGATTCTCAGATTCTATTATATACTTTAGTACATTGCTTTGATGTTCCTGTAAGAACTGCTTAAGGTTTTTGCATTCCTCAGCATTGACAGGTGCATCTTTCTCACATAAAGATTGACCACAGCTTTCTAAAATGCTGCTATAATCATGAGTGCAGATCTGGGGCAGTAACCTCCAAGCTTATTGTACAATGAACAATTTAGATAGAAACTGCAAACATTTTAAACTCAGAATACACAGAGAAATTGTCATTAGCTTGGAGTTTTCTTTAGGGTAGTGTTTAAATCCAATTTCTTTTGTTTCATTGGACAGGTGTTTCTGCATCACTGTAGACTTTGACTCCAGATAAACTGCAGTTCATTGGATACCTGTGCTGAGATTTGCTGGCATCATTGGAAATAAAAATACATTTAAATTCAGGCATTATTTGAAACAACTAGGTGATCTAACCTGCCAGACCCCTAAAACAAAGCCTATTTTGGATAATATACAAAATGAATACATTTTTTGAGTTTTGGCAGGTTAGTTTTCTAAAAAAGAAAAAATATATACCATCTACAGTCACAATCTGTTCTGTTCTATCTACTCCATCACTCCAGTTTTCAACAATGGGGGAGCCTTCCAGAGAAAGATGAGCCAGAATGTCAGTCCTCACTCAGTTAGAACTAAATCCAAAATTCAGGAAACCTAGCCTGAAATCTGACTGACTTTCCTTTTCCTAGTAGGAATATTTGAGAGCCATAGTTCCACTGCCATGGGAATCAACATTCTGACTATGCGTTCTTTGGCTTGCATGGTTGCAAAGACCTGAAGAACCTCTCCAAAGTTGTTACCATTGTTACACTCACAGAAGAAAAAATTCCAAAAGGGTATAGTCCACTCAGGTTCACTAAAGAAACCACACTGATCTGCCTAGGTTTATAAATCTGCTGGCTAAGCACTGAGAATAAAAGCTGTTCTCTTCTCAGTAACCCATACCATGGGGTAAAAAGGAAAGCTGCTTTGCCATATCTTCCTCATGGCTGCCATCCTGTGGTTTTAAGTGAAAATTGTTGAAGGTGCTCAAACACTTTGCTGAGTCTCCAATTGAACTCCTCCATATAAGGGCTGAGCTCATGGGCGTGCAACTTCCAGTGCACCTACTGCACATGAACCTCACTGGCTCCCAGTGTGGATTGTCCTACCCAAATGATCTCTCTGATCCTAAGGAAAAGCTGAAAAATATGAACAGCGAAAGAAAAAAAAAAAATAACCTTCCAAAACTCCCAAACTCTTGCTGTCTTAAGCATCCCAACATGTCTTTCAACACAGGCAAGGTGACAGAGGATGTGGAGGCTGGAAGTGGAATCTGGGTTTTTTTAACTGTTCCTTATGTTTCATCACCTTTGAGAGTCATTTTCCAGATATGCAGTGTGGTTTCAGAGAATTTTTTTCAAGCACAAGAGAATATATTAATTTTCAGTCTTAACATTTGCTCAGAAATTCATTCTTCTGAGCATTCTGAAGGAGTTTGAGACATCAGACTCTTTTGAAGAGAACACCAGCTACATACCAGCATAATACAAGCTACAGCAGCATTTTGGAAGAAATCTAATATACCAAAAATTGAGTCTCTTTATCATATAAAAATTATACTTAGGGAAAAATATAGGTAAAAACTTTTCAGTGTAATCAGCATAGCTGTGCCAATACCTAAATGACATGGATCACCTTGAACTGCAAAGCTTTCTCAATGAGAATAACCAATATATGCCTGTATAATTTACCATCTCTGTTTTGCTAAATGTTCCCAGGAAGTTGCTGAAGCCAGGAAACTAAGCAGAAAAGCAATATTTTCTTTGTATCTCCTGATTTACAATGTCTGTTTTAAAAGCAGACCTTTCGATTCGATGTACAAATAGTAAATGCACTCTGGGGATAGTTTCCAATGGATTTCTCAAGTTTATCCATCTACTTGAAACACTTAAAGGCAAATCACTTGATAAATATTTCCTCTCAAACACTACAAGGAAAACATTTTAAAAAGGCATTACACCTTTTTACAGTCCAGGAACAAATTTAAGCATTCAGTCAACCCTTAAAATAGCTATCCCATAAGCCCTAAAATAGCTCAGAAAAAAAGGAACCCAAACTATTCAAAACCAAGTTAAACAAATCTAAATTCTTGCTTGAAGGTGCAAGATCCCATGAAATCACTAACCGTCAGTACTAAGTTATAGTAAGTACTCTCAAATAATAGAAGGGCAAAGTAACTTGAAAAACCAGTGCATGGATTAGGAGATGAAGAGAGAACTCTTCCAAGAAATGGCATGTGTTTTAGCACAGCTGCAGAAATAATTCTTAAAATATGTTAGAAAACTTGCAAGGACCAAATTGTCATAGTATGACAAACAAGACAAAACAACTGATTAGATTTTTGTGCATGGACAGAATTATGATATTAGAATTCAGCAAATATAGCCATTTACAGTGGTGTTGTTTTCAGCTAACATTCTGCTAGTAAGGTGTATGTGTTGTGATTAAAAAAACAACAACAGCAAAAAAAGGAAATCTGGAAAACTGGTAGTGTTTCAAGAAAAACTGGATAGCAGAAAGCATGCTTGACTGGGCTGACTATCTCCTCCCTTCTTCTGCCAATAATCCTCATGCCAATGAATAATAAAGGATGACATGTAAAAGTATGACTGCCAGCAGCTAGTCACTCTAGGGTTTTCAGTTAAAAAAATTAGAAGAAAAAGAAGCGTTAGACTACATAGTTATGGTTATACAGCAACTGCAAAGCAGAGTGCATCTCTCAGTTGAAGATGTAAATACCACGAACAATGCATAAATGTTTCAAAACAAGAAAAGAATTTTTAAGAAAAAAATTCTTGTACACACCTTTCATGTTTAATATTCGCCATTTTCTTCTTTGTTTATCAACTTTCTTCTCTGTTTATTGACATAAAATTGAATATTTTGAAAATTTATTCCAAAGCATCTTTCAGGTCCCCAGATATTTATCCATTGCTTTAAAATGAGTATGGAAGTTCTCCAATAACTTTAATAGTAAGTATTTTGTTAGTTGATTAGACCAAGATAAACCCAATTAGGAAAATGTATTTTATAAATATTAATGACATCCAGAGACCACATTATGCCAAAACAGAAATTATATAGTCATCATCTTATCTGAGAGAAAACATTACCCATTACTTTTGTGAAAACCAAGAGAGGAAGAATTAATTCAATAAAATTAGGATGAAATTGCAGTGGTTAATTTCACAGCCAGGCACTCAAAGACTTGATTTACTTTCTTTTGTTTTCCAGTCGAGGATTATACCCCTAGATTTAGAAGTTAGGAATTAAAATTGATTTTTTTTTTCCTACTAATATTACTATAAAAATAGAATTGTGTACAATTATTATAGAGATTATGTCTAAGTCCTAAAGATGCTTTCCCTATGTATTCACTTGTGTTCCCATGTTAAGAAAGCTGGTATCTTAAATACTCTACATTTTTCATATTATATGCTATATGCTTTGGAGAAAAGGAGGAAAAATGAAAGTTTACTTATCAATGTAGAAAGGCCAAATGAATAAAAACCTCCTTTTGAACTCATCTCTGTATAATTTGAATTCAAATAATTCTAAGAACATTCTAGTCAGACACTCAAAGGCATTTAGGTGTCTAAAAATAGCTGTCTATAGGGTTTTTCAAGAGAGCTTAAGAAAGTTAGGAACTTAACTCCCACCTTAGAGCTTCTTAATGCCTTTGGCAGAGCTCATTTGCTGGAGAGAGTCCAGCACAGGGTCCCTAAGCACATTAATAGATTGGAGCACCTCCCATATGAGGAAGAGCTGGGAAAGCTCAGACTGCTTAGCCTGGAGAAAAGAAGGCTCAGGAGAATCTTAATGTGCATAAACACCTGCAGGGAGGGTGAAAAGAGGATGAGGCCAGGCTCCAAAGGTGCCCAAACTTAAACACAGGAAGATCCCTCTGAACAGTAGGAATCAATCTTTCAGCGGGAGGGTGACTGAGCCCTGGCACAAGTTGCACAGAGAATTTGTGAGGTCTCCCTTCTTGGACATGTTAAAAATTTATCCAGGTGTGGTCCTGGACAATCAGCCCTAGATGGCCCTGCTTAAGAAGGGGGTTGGATCAGGTGACCTCCAGATGTCTCTTCCAACTTCAACCTGTCTGTGACTCTGTTTACATGGTTCAGAAAGGTGAAAAAGGAGCTTAAGGACAAGTATAGCAGGCACAATAAACCTTATACACAAATATTTTTACATTACAAATACTTATTTATCCACAGCACTATGCTGTCATGCATTTCAGGGAGAACAAATATACAAGATCACAAATGCAGTATATCTTCCTCTGCCTATGAAGAATGCATCATGATTCCTTGAACACATTCAATATCCAAAAAAATCTATATAAGGAAAAATACAGCAATAAAAGAAAATTAATGATAATATCAGTTAAACACAGTAATTTCTAAAGTATGGTGAGATGCTATGTCACTTTCTAAAACCACATGAGTAAAAGCATTGACTAAGAGAAGACTGTAAATTAAATGTCTCCTGTAGGCAATGACCAGGGTTTTTAATTTCTCCAGATGTCTGTGCAGGTGACCAATCAAAGCACCAGTACTAGAACAGAAGGGTAGTGTTGTGTCCCTCTCAAGGCCAAATAACTCACTAATACAACAATTCTTGTAGCTCCATAGTTTTTGGCTGTGGCCAAAAGATGCTCAGGGCAGGATACAAGAACAGGGTAAGCATGGCATTGAACTTCCTCAATGTATATAGGTTTTGACTGGAGAACATTGAGGTTCAATAGGAAGATTTTTATTATTAAATATTTTTATTAAAATATAAAAACAACCTTACATGCATTTTTCCTACTTTGCTTGTCTAGACCCTCTTTGATATTATATATAGAAAAAAAACTGAGGTGTAACATCTTGTGGCAGAAGGTTTCATTATTTAATTATATATCTTTGTTAAAGAGCTTTGGCTTTTTTTTAATTCACTCTGGGGTTTTGTTCCTGTTCTTTGCTTGCTACTTAAACAGCTACTTAACATTAAGCGTACACATAATCCTTTCATGAGAATGTAAATTAATTATATGCTTAAAAATAAAGCTGAATTACGTTTTTGGTGTATAAAACTATTTTCACTCTGATGATTAGCAAAAAGTTACAATAGTTACAAGCAACTAGAAATTCGTTAGAATGGAAAAGTGCTGCCTAGTTTTAATCATGCTCAATTTTTTCTGTGAGAGATTAGACCACACTCCTGCTTCATAGCTTATCTTTTTGTATTGCTGAGCTGTGCAATCATTAATTGTGCAATCATTTAGAATCAATTTCTTTCAAAAATTTAAGTTTAAAGATGTTAAATGTAGAATCAATAGGGAGGATGTGCTGATTCTCAGAAGTTTCACTTCTCAAACTGAGAGTAACATAATTTCTTACCACACAGGGCTGAACACGACCAGGTTACTTCCAGATTCACACAAGTAGCGCCCCTGCTTCTCTCATGTAGCATTCTGGGTGAACTGAAAAAGGGAGAACAAAGAGCTGCTTGTAACCCAGGATTTCCTCTGATAGATTTGCCCCTGAGAGCAGCTCAGATCTAAGGCAGAGATCAGACAGAGACACCATCATCAGTACCTGAACCCCACTAACTTCCAGTCACTTGAATCCAGGAGCAGCCTCACCAGCTGAAGGCAAAGGCTGAGTCATTCCCACTGTCCTCACACCACAGGAGCACACAGTCCAAGGGGCTGGAAAGGTGCTCTCGGGGCTTCATGGATACTCATCCTTTTCTCCAAAAACAAACTCTATGTTTCAACTGCTTTTTCAAATGCTTTTCCTGAGAATCATGATAGGGCTTAATATTTTATATTTACATTAGTTTGCATTTCAATTCCTTACTTCAGACTCAACTACTCAACTGCTGTCATTGGCCATTGAAACAAAGCACACAATAATACTCAGAAAACATGGTGAAATCCTAGTCAATGCATATACTTTTTTGTTTATATTATTTTGTAACCTTGAACTTTAGCCATAGAAATATTTTGCACCAGAGCTTGCTACTTACTGCCAAGTTCTTTTTTGGTCCCCTGCTGTTGCAGTAATGCATTGCTAAAGACATGCATTTCTGAAGGAGTTTTATTTTTGTCTCCCTACAATTCACTTGTATGGGTAGACATCTGAGTATCAGTTAATAGGTAGTCTTATATCTGCACATTTTCAAATGATGTTTGGGATGTAATTGTTTCTCACTGATGCTTTTATTTTTTCTTTCTTTTTTTTTTTCTGAAAAAATAGAAGAAAAAAAGGAAAAAAATCATTATGGGGAGCAGAAGAGAATTAAATAAGAAGTTGATATAATAATAATGATCTGAGTAGGCATCAGAGACTATTGATGCTTGTTGTACAGGTATAGGTGACTGAGTTAGAGCTTGGAAAAAGAATCTCAAATAGAAGCTTAACCAGATGCAAACCATAGAGAAAGGACAGTGTTTAAGATGAGAGAAAACAGGTAGATTATGTGAGGAAAGTGGAAGCAAAAGCTACTGTGATCTGATGACAATACAAAGGACTAATTATGAGCCACTGTGATTCCAAATCATGCAAAATATACTGTTCAAAACAAATCTTCAGCTAATCTGGAAAATTAGTTGAACCTTTCAATCAACTTGCTGAGCATTTGATGAATTCAAGGTCCATACTTTAAAAAGTTACTGAAGATAAACTGATAAGAAGGATGCAGGTAGGTTTTTTTGTTTTGTTTTTTTTATTGAGTCATCATGTGGCACTTCACCCTTTGTGCACAGACAACATGTTTGACCAGAGGAAGACAAAGCTCACTGATGCTAGAGAAGTCCAATTTGTGACTCAAGTGGTGGTAATTAAATTACTAGAAAATTCAAACTGGTAGAACAATATGATTGATCCACTAAAATTCTATTAATTCATTTTGTTATAGCTAAGGAAAAAATCAGGTTTTGCTCTAAGCAGGACTGAGCAAAATTTAGTCTCTGTTTTAGTAAATATTGATTCATGCAGTTTCCATTCCTTGCACCTGAATTATTACTCTCAGGAAAGACTTAAAAAGATATAAACTGCTATTTTTTTCCTTTTTAACTGTACTCTAAACTACAATTTATCCAGTTTTCTGCCTTCACAGCCCTTTGCTTGACCATGTATGACATTTTCATATCACAAATCAACAATATAATGACAGATAGAGGTTGAAGGGACTTGAAATGGCACAACCAAAACCAAGGTCTTCTTCTTTGTCCAGCTGATGCTGTATTGAGGAGTAACACTTCAGATTTAGCTATTGTCCTGACCTCCACACAGCTGCTACTAATGTGCTATGTAAAGCAGGAGCTAGAACATTAATAAGGCATCCTAACTTTCAACAACTGTTTCTATTCACCGCTGCTTTAAAGATAAAACTTGGAGTTTTGGCTTTGCACATTGTTTTGATTTTTTTTTTTTTTTCCCTCATTTAACTCCTTTTAGGAGTTATTGCACTAAGAGCTGAGGCATGGAGGATTTCTACAGAAGCAGCCTTTTGTGACTCGGTTCTTATTTCTCATGATGAGGCTATGATTGCTCTTGGGGGGACCTGGCTTTCCAGAAAGGAAGAGAACACTACAGTGGGAACAGGGATCTATGCCAAAGGCAATATTGCTCTCTCATACTACACTTGTAACTCTGAAAGCCCAAATAACTGTTCATATCTATCCTTTTGTTGTTAAGCATTGCAGCAAATCACTTGTTTTTCTTGTCCTGAGGCTCCAACTGCTTTCATGGTTATTTCATTGCTCTGTTTCTACCTTGCTGCATGCTTTCTGCAGATGGGTATTTTCTTGACTATACTGTCAGTGCATAATGGCCCTTGGCACTTCCACTTTAGTGCCATTACATTTAATGGGGAAAGGCTTCAAGCAGCTGCAACTCGGCTACTGTACTTTCCTGGGGCCAAATGGTTTCCTGGTGCACAAAAATCGTGAAAAAGAAAACATGCACTCAGGATCTGTGTGGACTACTATGTCAATTAAAAGGTACATACATTTGCAGTCACTCAAGAAAAAAACATTGCTGTGTCCCGAGAACTGCATTTTGTATCTGTAATTACTGCAACCATGAGTTATCAAGGACAGTCTACTGGGTTCAGCATTACCTTTTAAACAACATTCCAGGATGCTTTCTGACTTGAGACACTAATCCCAAACTAAGTTCTGTTTTGCTCCAGGACACACTGATCTGTTATGATCTCAGTAAGAAGGAAACTCAGAAAATCCAATTTATTAGAGCTTGCACCACAAGGACATAATAGTGTGGATAATCTTAAATCTCTATGGAACTCCAGGTGGTTTTGCTTCTCATGGATCTCCAATCCACGTACAGCACACTGAGCAGACCCCATCCATCGAAAGTTCTCCCATTTCAGTCACTGGAATTTGTTTTACAAGACAATGCATTTACAGCACGGTGAAGTGCAATACAAGCACAGCACAGGCTTGGTCACACTCATGTCAACTTCCATGTGCATCACTAACTTCCTGGTGTACAGTGGTCTCCTAGTCAGGATCAATATGATGACTTTTTTACAGATGCATACATTTATGCTACAACCTATATGTAATTTTATATAATTATGTATATATAACTAGATAATATATACGCAGAATGGAAGTTGAGCTGCCGTATGATAGATGGCATGAATGTTGTCATCTTGGGTTTTGAGATAATTCGTCAATGCAGCAGGGGAGAAACAATCTTATTTCCAAATTGTTTTTTAAGTGTCAGCCTGGGTTCCTGAAAGAATGGAGGAGCTAAGTATCACAATGTGAAACTGAAGAGTCATCAAGAAGGGACTATAAGGACCATGAATTGGTATGTGCTTCATGGGCTGAAGCCTGTTAACACAGAGAAGATATAAGCTGGCTTGAAAATCGTGGTGAAAACAAAAAACCCACCCATGTTCTCTCCAGAAGCTTGTATTCTTAGAACACCATAAGTAATAAAAACAGATAGTTCTCTCTAAGATAATCTATCTACTATCTGTCTTTCATCTATCTATCTATCTATCTATCTATCTATCTATCTATCATCTATCTATCATCTATCTATCCATCCATCCATCCATCCATCCATCCATGTTCCTTTCAGTCTTATGTAGTTGCATTTGTTTATTTGAAACATGTTCCCACATAAAAAGAATTTAATCCAAATCTCAGTTAAAGAAAAAAATCCAATATAACATACAGAAGGGCCAGATGTTTGACATATCAAGGCAAAGAAAATAAACAGTCTATTTATATGTTTGAAGACTCTGGTCACAACAGCCAGAATTATTCTAAGCTCTCAGTTGTCTAAGTTGAAACAAGGATTGCAAATTGCTGAACTACACAAAATGACTGAAAATTCTGGCCTTTACTCTTGCTTTCCTTCATCTTCTTTATATTCTGCATAATAAGCACTGTACTCTGATGATGAATTCAGGGTAGGGACTCACTAATTTATGCTGTTACATTGCTTAAATAATTATGAATTTTTTTACCAAATCTAGACTATCCCTTCTACAAAAGTGAAGATAAGTATAAAATAAAAGTAGAATAAGTGTTAACACCTTGGCCCCAAAATCAGGAATGAGAATAGGAGGATACTGTGAGACAAATCTCTATAATCCATATGCAGAAATAAGAAACCTGGGGGCAGTAAGGGAAGCAACAAACCTGGAGAACTATTTATTACTTGCATGTCCATCAGACTACATCCTTGATGCTAAAATGGAGTTTGTTTCCCTTCCTGTACTTTGCAAGAGCTTCTTATATAATTGCTAGATGCGTGCTGATCTTTGCAAGGGGTAGAAGCCAATGGTTTGGGACTGAAAAGAAATTAACAATGGTGCCCTGCTTTCCTCCTGATAGAGCTGTATTTTCATTGCTCTACGTTTTCCTTCCAGTATTTTTGACATGAGGAGGAAGGACCTGGGTTAACATAATCTGTCAAGCAGAGTGTGCAATGACAGGATTTTATGAGGACTCTATGATGCATGGTTAAAGTTCAGAAATGATAAGTAGTAAAATGATTGCCTCTACTACAAAAAAAGAAAAAGCCATCTTCTTGGTCATGCTAAGTAGCTCTGTGTTTTCCTATCTGATGTGATAGCCCTTGCATGCTGAAATTTGGGGAGTGTACAAGACGACAGTATGAAGCGTCAAAATTGTATTGAGTAAAGAAGTTTTCTGACTTGTTTATAAGAAATATTCTTTTGCAGACCTGTTCTGTTCTAATGGCATTGGAGCAGGCTATTCTATAAGGACCATTGAACAGATACCTATTTTAGATATTAAGTCATTAAACTCTGTCTGAACATGATTTTCCCTTTTTCCTTAAATGCACTTACAAAAAATTAACATTATTTAATTACAATGTCTTAAATAATATTACTGTGAATTCAAATATACAATTATTTTATTTAAAATAAAAAAAACCAGAAAGGTCTACAATAATTCTGGATTTTTTCTCTTTTTATTTATCTGGAATTTCCAGCAAATTAAATGACCCATAAGGTCCTCTGAAGTTCATTTCTCAATTGAAAAACAGATTGAATATTGCACAGCTATTGCAAATCACATATTGTATATATGCAGTAACTCAACCAGTTATTGGTTCTGGTGGTAAGGGAAATCTAAATTCTATGTGGGATACCCAAAAGATTCAAACAAAGGAGGTATTTTGGATTGCCATATTAGACATTATCTATTTAGGCACATTTCCATAATGAGATAACACAGATATTTATAGTGAAGGAGATGTAAACCTGGAGCAGTTTCATTTAAGAAAAGCTGGTATGATATTCTGAGACCACACCACCCTGCATGCAATTCACAGTTGGTATTTTCAACGCACAAAGCCATAAAAAGACACACGTGTCCCCTTCACCTTCTCACCCATTAAGCTTACTCATCTGTCACTCGCTTCCCCTCACTCAAAAAATCTTTCTTGTTGGCAGAAACCAAGTGACAGACAGCAAAGCTGTGGTGTACTCATGTCCACTTGACATATCCTCAGAGAGATCCCCTTGTGAACTCTCTCTCCCACCGTTGCTTCATCCCTGCCAATACAGCTTTAAAAGTATAAACCCCATATTTTAAACAATATCTAAATAGGCAGCTATTTTTTGAGTGCACTATGTCAAACTATCACAGCAGGCTTTTTTATGAACAGGTTATCTGATTTTAAAAGACCATAATTCTATTTATTTAAAAACATTTTACACAATCAATGTCCATTTCTTCTGAGATAGACTCGCCAAAAGACATTGCTACATACAAGATTTTCTCACTTGTTAACAAAATTTATATTTGTCCCCTCTCCCATTTCAGCAGGGTATATTAAAAAAACCCTGAGCTGGTAAAAGTAAATAAGAAACTATATAAAGCAAGGTGTTTGTATCTATAGTTTTGTTTCCATATATATAGTTTTGTTCTGTAACTTGTTAATGGAAATAAAATATACAAAGATCTAGAAAAGAACAAAAAACAAAACCAAAAACAATACAAAATCTCTTATACAAATGGATTAAAACAAGGCCATGGAAGAAGGACTCTTCCATCTTCTGACTTGTTATCTACATTCCTAAAAGCAGCAGAAAGATTGAATTAGAGTAGAGTAAATTAGACTAGATTAGAAAGCAGAGGGAGGAGGTAAGGAGGAAAGTTTATGAAAAATGGTCCCAGACCTCTCTTTTGCAAAGGATGAAGTCATTGTGACATTGTGAATGACAATTCAGTAACAAAACTGCCACCAACTTGTGTAAGACCAAAATTTTAAATCTATTGACACAAATATATACACACTGAAATACACAGATATAAAAAAGGGAAAGTATGGGAAGCAAAGATTCCCCCTAGCTCTCTAAGCATATTTTTATCAAAATTAGGGAGATAACACTGCATATTCATGGATTTTAAATTATGTTGCACTTGTCCATACGTAACAATTTGCACTGCTGCCTAGAGAATGTCCTATGATTATGCCAAAGGCGTTTTGGTGGCACTCAGAAATAATTGCAATCTCACCAGAAGTTACAGACACAACTTCTTAATGCTTTAGCTTCATTTTGGGACACATTCAAGCCCACATGTTTCATTTTCACCAAATCCAAGATATTCTTGGGAAGAATGTGACATTCCTCCAAGATCATCTCCTCAAAGCAAAAGCAAAACAAAACAAAACAAAACAAAAAAAACAACAACAAAACAACAAAAAAACCCCAAACAACCAAACAAAAACCCCAACAAAACCAAACCAAACCAAAAAAAAACCACCCTACAAACCAAACAAAAACAACAAGCTGTCATGTTTCTGCTACAAAACTATGTAAGTCTTTGTGTTTGTGTACAAAGTGCAGTGCACAGTTTCACTGTCCTCCTGTGGAAGTGACATGGGATGTGAAATCACATGCAGCTGCCTATAAGGAGGTCATTCTAAGGTGAGTGTTGGTCTCTTCTCCCAAGTAACAAGCAACAGGATGAGAGAAAATGGCCCTAAGTTGTGCCAGGGGAGGCTTAGATTGGATATTGGGGAAAATTTCTTCACAGAAAGATTTGTAAAGCATTGGAACAGATTTCCAGGGAAACTAAGGAGTCACCGTCATGGCAAGTATTCAAAAAAGGTGTGGGTATGGCACTTGAGAAAGGATTTGACAGCAAATATGATGGTGGTGCTAGGCTGACAGTTGACTGATAATCTTAAAGGTCTTTTTCCAACCTTAATGATACTTTGATTCTATGATATATGTCCACACTTACACTAGTCTTTCTAGTTTCACTTACACTCAGTGTCAGATAACTGCTCAAGAGTGTGAATATTAAGGTTCAGAGCATGATTGACCATCTTTATTTAAAATTGGCTATCTCGGTAGGAATCTGTATCTTGCATTTCTTTTTCTTTGATGTTGATGTTAAAGGGACCATAAAATGACCAGTTAATATATGCCTGAAACTACATACCATGCATCTATTTATACATATGTATTCGTATAAAAAGCACTTATACTTGTAATGTCCTCTGAACAGTTTCAAGAAGCAAAAACATCTGCCAGAGATAAATTTTACACAGATGCTCTGTCCTTGCTGCATTTCAAATAGCCATGGTCCATTCACCAACTGCAAAGTTGGAGAAAGGTAGGAAGAGTTTAGAACAGAGAATCCATCTAAAGTTGTAATCTTCAGAAAAGAGACTCTGCTTTCACAGCTGACCTATTTCACAGGTATCATTCAGACTCTGATATGTAAATTCATAATTCTAACGTTACATAGAATTTCTTCCCTGCATCATTAACTATCAGTAACTGATAGTTCAGATATTAGAAATGAATGTATTTATTGGCCCACAGTTTACACTATTTCTGAGATCAAGGGGTATGGTAAAGGATTTGTACATCTGACTCACCTTGCTTGATGCATGATCTTCTGCAGATGGCATAAATACAAGTTGTTCTCTAGATATATTGGCTACTCTGTACATACACAGGGAGCTGGGCCCAGTTTGGCCCTAAAATCAGATGAAATGTGTCGTTAAGCTGTATGTTCTACCCTATCTTTCAGTTGTTATGCTAGCCTAATCCAATGAGATGCAAGCATCTAGTCTGTTGCTACCAGAAAGCTGGAATATGGGTTTGTTGTCTATGTTGGGTAAAGGTCTCCTCTTTAAGATACTCTTGACACTCTTGACAAAAATAAATAGTAATTTATACATTAAAAAAAATTCTTGCTTTTCATTCAACTCTTAAAAACTTTGCGCCTTTTTTGTAAGTAAACAACTTGTAAAAGAAAATAAAGTTAGTCCTTACATACTACAATAATAACAACAATATTTATTTGTTTTAAACTGCATAATTTTATCAGAAATAAGTATTTCCTAGTCTTGTACTTTGTCAGAAATATTAAAATAACACTGCTGCTAAAAAAGAATTGTGTAAAGGTGTAATAACTTGTGGATATTTTACTTAAACTACACATTTGACATTTTTACTATCTGAAAGACTCTGAAAAACTTGTGTAAATTATTTGGCAACAAGAGTAAAATTAGTGAGATATAAGCATAAAACTATGCTTGCTCTGTAGTTACAGGTGTGGTGCAGGTGAGTTTCACAGCAGTGTTGTGCCCCTGTGCACACCCAGGGCACTCAGCCAATTCCCTGGGTAGACCAGGAACACCCCAGCTGCTCCCAGCTGAGAGACAAATTGTTGGTAAGAGACATTAGATTGACTTCAGCCAAGGTGGCTGATTTAGCTCCTCTCTGCCTTCACAACAAATTATTGGACTAATTCATACTGGATCTCTCTAGGTGTGAATTTCAACCAGTTTTACAAGTTCCCTCAGGCATCTCCTACTGGATTTAGTCCCTTTTGTATTTTTCAAGTGATTTTCATGGCAGAGAGGACCAAACTGTGGGTATGTAATATGCAGTCAGGTGAGCAGAAACTGTTCCTACAGATGCAGAAATGGACAGGCAGCACATTCCTGCCAGGGATTTGCAAGAACAGGGGTGGTCCAAGGTGGGGAATGAGGCAGGGGCACAGCCTCACTGGCCACAGTGCAGCCCCTCAGGGCATCAACAGGGCTGGCAGAAACAGGGGCTGGTAACACCCTCTGCCAACAGTCAAGACAAGCAATTATCAATGATATTCAGAGTCCATCCAGGGAATCTTTCCAAAAGCAGAAGGAGATGGGACCAGAGGTCTGTTACAGCTTTTTACTTCAAGTTAAATTCTTGATTTATGGAAGAAGGGAGGCTTCTAAAGTCAAATAATGTGACTATTAAGTGTGGGAGTAATCTTTCTGTCTGGTACAGGAAGAGGGAGAACACGATGGGGAAGGTGATTTTCTCAGGGTGAGGTTCATTCTTTGCAAGAGGGCTGGACTGGCCCCTGGAGTTTCCCTAATACAGGAAGCTCAATTGCACAGTTCATGGCAGATTTTGTAATGCAGAGACAGAGATTTTGAAATTTGTCTGAGGCTGCCTGAACAGTTTCTGGTTTTGTGGTGCTTTGTCAGTAACACATTTTAGACTACCTTCTGTATAAAATATCACAACACAAAAATGGACGTAGAGCCAGAAAGATTAAATCCTGTGTCTTGTATTTTGCCCTCTATCTTCCAAAATATATTCTAAGCACATTGTACCTTTTTGTCCTGAGTGAATAAGGAATGGCAACAAATCTGTCTCACAAAGAAAAGCAAGATAAAACTTTGCAATGAGAGAGAGTGAGACTATTATGGCACTGTCAGTCTTTCAGTCTTATTTTCTGGAATGATCAAAAACCTGCTAATTCCCACCCAACCCAAGAAACTATGCTTAGTAAGTTCAAGGCTTCAGCAGAAAATAACTATAGGCTTCTGACTGGGAAACTATCTTAACAGGATTCAGTGTAAAAAAGAAGAAAGCTACATTTAATTTCATAATCACAGTCTGCTTACTATCATTAAAGATGTTTTGCTTATATCCCCAAACAAATAATGGTTAATAGCAAAAGGCTCCAGGACATAATTTGTAATTTATTAATTATCAGAATTTTGTTAATTAAGGGCTATATTTATATTGCACCATCATTAGTATAACATTGTTTTTAGTATCACTGACATGAAGAAGAGAAAGATTTAAGTCTGAGACTCATATCTCATCCATATGACAACTACTACTACTACAAATTACTACTTAAAGCATCAATATTCTTCCAATACATCTTTATGGCAAATATGCAAATTAATATTTATAATGTCATGTACTCACCAACGTCTTATTCTTAATATGGAAACATTTCTATATACCAGTCGTTATGAACATGTGGCCTCACATGTTACAGTAGAGGTAAAAACAGAGGCATGCATCTTAATTGTTGTCTTGAATCCCATAGAGATTGGATCCCATCCCTGGATGTGAGAAGCACGCAGCTTCTTTCCAAAAGAATTTTCTAGTGATACAAATCCATTAAAAGAATGATGAGAAACCAGAATTGAAGCATGGATTAAAAGCATGTGGTAATACAGAAAAAGAAACTCAGTATTTTATTTTACTGAAACAATGAAAGTAAGGATATTGAGCATAATCTCATGTACCCATGCCCACATTACAGTATCTAAATCTCTGCAGAGCAGTCCAGTAAATGTTTATTTCTGGTGTTGGTAACTGTCTTTAAAAGGTAATCCCATTTTCCTTGAAATCCATGTTATGAGTGTGGAACGTGCATTTATAATGTGAGCCTTAGCTGTCAGCAGAAAAACATGGATCAAAAGCTCTGAAAAAAAATCAGTGAGAGAATGTTCTTCTGGAACTGGCATCCAAACTGCAAGCAAGTATATAGTTATATAATAATGTGTGGTTATTATATTCATGGGTAATATTTTGTGCTGTTCTTATTTGAATACATGAAAAAACTAGATGCAAAAATAGGCTTTCCACCACAGGCTTAAGAGAAAATGGCAGAAGACGTTTAAAATTCATTTTGGGCATAGTTATATTATACTTAAAGCTCGGACCTGGTAGTTCTTCTGTGAAGATGGGAGCTAACAAACAATGACGGGGAATAAAAGGGTTTTTTCCTATGTGCAGCATTTTCATCTTTCCAGGTTCTTTTTCTCTAATCAGTTTTTGAGTGACATGAACAAAAACATCCATCCAATCTCATCAATGTGAGAATTTCCTGTCCTGCTTGTTTCAGTGACACAATTTTACATGAAAACAATTCCTAAATTATGTCACTCATGCAAGTACAACTGCAGTAAGATCAAACCAGTTTTCAGGAATATGGCCTTACCTACAACTTCCAGACATACTTCTACCACTTCTCAGGGACTAATACAAAAGGCAGAAAAGCAAGGAAATGATTTGATTTTGGGGAAACAGCTTTGCTTTGACCAGTGATAACCAAGAGCTGTTGACTAGAAAGGTAGAGACACAGCAAGAGAATGCTGCCAGGTAAAGGACACACTGCCTTCAGGCTCTTCTGCTCTGAAGTAGGAAAACAGTTCACCTGCTGTGACAGTGAAAAAGAGAAAAATCATTTGTCTCCTGGGTGGTAGCTTAGCAGTACCACACTGCCAGGTGGAGAGGGCAGAGCTGCTGCAGTGCCAGGGCAGCCCTGGGACCGAAGCTTCCTGCTGCAGACGTTCCCTGTGCTGCCACTTGGTGTCAAGGGACGTGTCCAGGGCCAAACCGTGAGCTCCCGTGCTGACTCCAGCTGTGGCAGAGGGCTTTGCATCCCTCACACAAATGGGTCTGGGCTGGGGTACGTTTTGCTTTTGTTTCTCCCTTGGAGCTCAAGACCCCAGGCTTCATCCACCTCTCATCACTTTTGGTTCTGCCGCCAGAGGGCACGAGGAGCCAAACTTTGGTGGCTTCACAGCAAAACTCTTCTCCTTCTCCTGTAGAAGGAACAGAGTGACTAAGCTGTGCTTTGTCACCTCTGCAGTCCCTAACCAGGCTGCTGACTGGGAAGGAAGAAACTGGAGGTTTCCTTCAGAAGGGAGGAAATCCAAGAACATACCCTTGTGTATACCTTTATTCACGGAGTCTTTCTATTTGCACGTTTCATCTTCTGTATCCCAGATGATGTGTACAGGAAACAGACACAGCTTGGTCCCCTAGCTGTGGGAATGAATTCCTCCAGAAGGAAAAGGACACGTTATGCACCTGTCAATGATCTTTTGTCTGCTGCCTTGTGGAAGCATGCCAAAGGGAATGTGGCCCTAGAGTGCAATGTTAGCTTTCTCTTCCATGTGCTGCATGACTACTTCCTTTATCATGGCACAGATGATATCCACAACTTGGATATTCAGACATTCTACAGGAACTTGGGGCTCATCAGTTTGGTGACTACTTAGCTGAACTGTCAAGTAAGCTTCAATTTGATGAACATATCACCCCATTGATTTTTTTCAAGATTCAAAACATGCAGCTTCTCAGAGCCAGGGGAATCCCTTCCTTAAATTTAAGGGTATCATTCTAAATGCATCTAACAGAAAATTAAATTCTGAGGTGTGGAGGAGCTTCATGTTGGTGTCTGTGATAAATCCATATGGTGCCATCCTTAAAAATGTTTTCATAGAAGAGGAGGATGACAGGAACCATGCTCCTTCTGAAGATGCAGAGGGTGGTCTGTAGGAAATAGGTAATAATTGAAAATTTTAACAGCAGGCCTTACTGTTTTTCTGGTCTATTTCTGATGACCCAGAAGGTCTGACAACACTCTTATCACTATTCTTGCAGGGTCACCTAGGTACTGTAGGAAAGTTTTTTTAAATATTCTCAGAGAATGATGATCAGTTACTTTCTCTAACACCTGAAAATACTGTATGTGTTATAGTTTCTCACAATTAATAGATTAGAAAGCTTTCTGTAAATGTCTTTTTTTCAAATTTGTAGGGAACTTAAGTCCTGACAGTAAAACCGTTTCCCCAAATAAGGTAAATATGATTGTAATGATTTAATTAATTCTGCCTTTGAAGTGTCAAAACCGAGAAAGATTTTTCTAAGTATACATATCACACGCATCTTAGTGTCATTTTTAGAATCCAAAATTATTTTGTCATGTAGAAAGAGTTGCAGCATCAATCTCAACAAAATACGTAGTGCTGTTTATAACCCCTGAGAGATGTTCCAAACCTTACCTCCAGACAGATGGGTCATGGGAAGACGCGCTCTTCTTAGAAGTGTCCGAAGATGTTACTGTGTCACCATATGGGTAATTGTTTGTTGTTTTAAACTTTTATGACCAGAGGTTTTAGGCTGAAAATGGGATATTTTTACCTGCAAAAACAGTTTTCCATTTTCATATTTGGAAAACCAGCACTCAGAAATAAAACCGGACGGTTTGATCCAAAATACTTGCATTGATATCAAGGCAGAAACAGGAGTATGATGTCCCAATGTCTGAACAGCTTTTGCCCCTCCTGGAGCTGTTGATCTCTTCCCCACAGAGAGAGGAAAGCTATGCTTTGATCTGTTTTTGATGACCTGATAAAAGACATTTCTGAATTTCCCTGAATACCTTGAAAAAGAATGTCCTCTTAATGTCTCGCCAGATACATGTGCTGAAAAGCTGTCACAAATTCATTAAAAACCTGGAAACTAAAAGGATGTTTTTCAAAAGAAAATATTTGTTAGTGAAACAGGCTGGAGGGTGTATTATTCTCTAAGTTTTGAACTTGCCCGTTTCCAGGTTTTTCTGTTACATAGTGATGGAAAATATGAAAAAAAAAATTGTTTGGTATCTGCAAACCAGCAGGAGCAGGTAAGGATACCATCCATACCTGGTGAAGACACTCGGGATGACACTTTTCACTATTTAGATGTAGAAATAAGGGACAGTTTCCAAAACCTAGGCTTAACGGGATGTAAAAGAGCTAACATGTACAGGAGAGCTCTTCAGCAAACCTTGATATGTGGAACAGAATGATCAGGAAAAGTGAGATGAAGTTTCATTCTACTTGGACAACTAAACAGAAGTCATAGACCTCAAGAAGAAACATGACTAACCTGATAACATTGTCCAGGAAGTGTTGGACAATGTGTAGGAAGAATGCATATGTGTGCCTAGATAAGCCAGGGCAGCAGAGGCATATTCCTTCTTGAGACAACCAGGAAAAATTCTGTATTTAGCAAAGGAGTCCAATAACACCAGTACACCAAATATTCAGTTCTTCTTTCCAATTCACTGTGAGTTTCTTGAATTTTTTTTTTTTTT
>VZSE01008167.1:549083-659494 GCA_013398275.1 Promerops cafer
GTTTGGTTTGGTTTGTTTTTTTTTGTGGACTATCTTTCTCAGGGCTCACTTTCTAGTTCCTAGGGGTAAAAAAATTCCCTTGCTGTGTTTGTGACTGTAATCTACCATGTGGTACATCTGTATTTGATGCCCTTTCCCCTTTCCCCTGGTTTCATATACCATAAATATTTCTTTCATAAACTGTTTTTTGTAATTTCTTTTATGAATGATTGATACCACCTCTCACTTTAGCTCTAGTTATCTTCTTGTTCTCTGTCTTTCAAAGATGTACAATTTCTTTAATTTTAAACCAGCGCCTCACAAGGATTGAAGGTTTCACTTCCATTGGTCTGTATCTGACAGTGCTGTGGAGGCTGTGGTTAGAAATGTATCCATGTAACAAAAGGTGTTACATGTAAAATACATCCACATCTTAGGCTTTACTGTCTTGTGAAAAGATTTCAGGTGGAAGTTTTTTACTGTGTTATTAGAAGAAAAAAAGGGTGAATATTATTCTGCTTTAATATCTTCTTTTAATTTTCTTTTACAAGGGTTTTTTTCACAGTCAGTCTTTACTTTCTGAGGCGCACATTCCTGCGTAAGCTGTTTTTAAAAGCCATGATTTTTTCTGAATCCATCTTGCCTTTTAAAAGTACAGTCCAGAAATACATAGATATTATGTCTATCAGAAATATGATGTGCAGAATGCTGACATTCAGTTTGGGAAAACAATGTTTATGCACCAAGTGTACCTATCTTTGAGCACAGAGATCACAATCATTTCATTACTCTCAAAGTTCTTTTTCAGTGAATTGAACAAACTGTACACATCCTGGTTAGCAAGCCATGGTGCCACTTGGCTTCTACTAATATCAACTGCTCAACTTCTTAGATGCTTGAAAAATTGGAATTACACCAACAAAGCTTTCTACCTCCCCAGGAACACAGGAAATCTCTTTTAATAGATATTCTGGGAGACACATCTAGTAAAACACAGCTAAAACATGCATGTAAAAACTTCAAACAGAAGGTAAAGAAACAGCTGTTGAAAAGCCTTTATTAATCAGGGACCAGAAGAGGTGATGTTATGTTTGATATTTTCAGCGTTTTTTCTTTCTTCCTTTCAAATGTTGCTGTATTTCCTTTGATAGTTAGGTCATCTTTACAAAATGGGGGTTGGCCACAAGCACATCTTCCTGGGAATTGCTCTTTTTTTTCCTGGCTTTCAGTTTCTGTGGGAAATGTGACCTGTATATTGAAACAGAGGGAAGTCTCAGGCACCAGCTCTGGCTGCTCCTGCACAGCTGCCGTGCGACTCCTCCAACTCTGCCCATGGCCCAGGACCCCATGCAGCCCCCTGGGGCCATCAGCTTCTGTCCCACTGACACTGTAGCAGAACTGGTCTCCAGTTCCTCACAGCCCTGCCCTGACCAGAGAGGGGCCATGTCAACCAAAACCCACCTGGGGTTCTGCATCCTGCTCCAGCCTCAGTCCCATCCTGAGCAGCTCATGGAGCCCAGGGCTGAAGCTGTCCATGTGCCCCACAGGTGCCCTGCTTCTGGCTGGGTGTGGAATGGACTTTGGCTGCCAAGTTCTATCCCACAGGACATCCCTGATGCTCCCAGTTCCTGGCCACAGGGAGCTGCCAGCCTGGTCATGACATGACAAAAGGCCCCAGGCTGTAGCACTAATACTGGGTGACCACAATAGTGTGTGGCTGCTTTGGGGATGAATGAGGAGAGACTCAGAGAACTGTCTTCTTCTATGAGCAGAACATGGGATGGGATGGGATGGGATGGGATGGGATGGGATGGGATGGGATGGGATGGGATGGGATGGGATGGGACGGGACGGGACGGGATGGGATGCCATGCCATGCCATGCCATGCCATACCGTGCCATGCCATGCCATGCCATGCCATGCCGTGCCGTGCCATGCCATGCCATACCGTGCCGTGCAGTGCCATGCCGTGCCATGCCATGCCATGCTGTGCCGTGCCATGCCATAGAACAGAGTTTTGTGCTGGCCTTCTTGTCAAACTCACAGGGTTGGACATTGGCCCACAATGTCACTTCCACGCAGGAGTGTTAAACTGAAGTGGCAGTCTTATAAAACTGTGGCCCAGAGCCTGTAGTTTGCTATTTTGTTTTATTTTGTTTTCTCAGTTAAACTGACTTTATTAATTTCACTAAAAGTAGCTAAATAGGTGACAACATCACTAAACAGCAATTTTTATGGCACACAATACTGTGCCAGTAGTCGATATAAATTTGTAAAAAAGGCCTGGCCCTGATCTCTTTCATAAATCTGACAAGGTCCCTGGGAAGACATCCCTCTGAACTGATCTGAACTCTGGGATACAAATGGGTACTCTTCTAAAGGAATGTATTCCCACAGCAAAAAAATTCTGTTCCCTGTACTGAACATCTTCTGGAATACAAAAGGGGAAAGCAGAAAGACTCATAAATAAAAGTATACACAAGGGTTTCCTTCTTAGATTTCTTTCCTTCAAAAGGAAACTTCCACTTTCTTCCTTCCCAGTCCTGGTTGGGGACTGCAGAGATGACAATGCACAGTTTAGTCACTGTTCCTTCTGTAGGAAAAGGGGAACTGTTTTGCCGTGAAGCCACCAAAGTTTGGCTCCTCGTGCCCTCTGGCGGCAGAACCAAAAGTGATGCGAGGCGGGTGAAGCCTGAGTGCAGCAGGAAGGCTCGACTTCCCTGGCACCAGGGCTGCCCTGGCACTGCAGCAGCTCTGCCCTCTCCACCTGGCAGTGTGGTACTGCTAAGCTACCACCCAGGAGACAAATGATTTTCCTCTTTTTCGCTGTCACAGCAGGTGAACTGTTTTCCTACTTCAGAGCAGAAGAGCCTGAAGGCAGTGTGTCCTTTACCTGGCAGCATTCTCTTGCTGCATCTCTACCTTTCTAGTCAACAGCTCTTGGTTATCACTGGTCAAAGCAAAGCTGTTTCCCCAAAATCAAATCATTTCCTTGCTTTTCTGCCTTTTGTATTAGTCCCTGAGAAGTGGTAGAAGTATGTCTGGAAGTTGTAGGTAAGGCCATATTCCTGAAAACTGGTTTGATCTTACTGCAGTCATATGTGTGAAATGTTTTGGGGTCTAATGTAGTTACTTCCTGAATTTTTCTGCTCTCTCATGTTTGCTAATGCTTTTAAACTGACTTGGCCAACCCTGTTGCAAGTGTGTAACTCCTTATAGGTGGATTATTCCAATAGGCTGGCTGCTACCTCTCCCATACTCCGTTTCGGAGGCAGCGTGCTCTGAAAGAGCTTAAGTCAGCTGTCTGGCCATGCTGGGATGGGCAGCCAAGGGCTGTTTCAAATGAGACAGGAATGGCTGTACATAGCATTATTATTCCATGACTCCTCAGGGAAGCCAGTAGAAAATTGGATTTACACAAAAAAAAGTGTCACAGAAAAGAGCAGGTCAGGAAATACTCAACATTTTGGACATTTTGTCTGTCTCATTCAAGAACTGATTACAACAAAAGAAACTGGAAAACTGAAAATGCTGCATGTGGGAAATATCTTTTGTTCCCCTGCCTTTGATTCTTAGCTCCTCTCTTCCCAGAGGAAATAGCAGGAAAGGGAGAAAGAAAAGAGAACACCTTCTGGTCAGAATTTTAGGTAGAGTAGTTATGCTGATGGTAGATTTCAAAGGCCTCCTGTCATTTGTCTTTAGTCCTAGAGTGCAACAGTTTCAATCCTATCATTAATCTATTCTGAAACAAACTGAGTGAAAGTAAATCCCTATGGGATTCTAGACAACTACAAAAATGCATATTATTGTCATTGTCATGTGTGACTGCATATTTATTGTGGCTAACCTATTGGAATTTCACCATGCTGAGTTTATTTCAAGCCAGAAAATTCCTATGTTTCTGAAATGTTTACTGTTTGCTTATTACTCTACCGTTCTGTGGGAACACATTGTCCTCAGACCATCATGTCAGTAGCAAAAATACCACTTGAAGATTCTCAGTCATTTTCTTGGTTGTGGAAATATGTGTCATGGCCAAAGTCACAGTGTTATGAACCAATACACACAATTAGAATCACTACAGCCAAACACAATTTCTAGCCTTTCTTTGCATTATTTACAGAAGAAGTTTTGAAGGAACAGAATTTTTATCCAGAGGCTATTACACAGTATCCTGGAACAGACTTCATTTTTCACCCGAGTAGCTGGTACAACACTGTGGGTTTGATTTAGTATGAGAATAGTGTTGATAACACACTGATGTGTTGGCTGTTGCTGAGCAGTGCTTACCCTAAATCAAGGGCGTTTCAGTGCCTGGTGCTCTGCCAGGGAGGAGCTGCTCGAAAAGCTGGGAGGCAGCATAGTCAGGAGAGCTGACCCAAACTGCCCAAAAGAATATCCCATACCATAGAATGTCATGCCCATGACATTGAACTGGGGAGAGTTAGCTGGAGGGGACTGTTCATGGCTCAGGGATGGGCTGGGCGTTGGTCAGCAGGTGGTGTGTAATTGTAATGTACATTACTTGTTCTTCTGGTTTCGCTACTCTCTCTTTATTCAAAATATTTTTTACTATTATTTTGTTGTTATTATTGTAGTTGTTGTTGATATTTATTTATTCATTTATTTATTATTATTATTATATTTTTTTAATCAGTAAATTGTTCTTATCTAAAACTACGAGGTGTACCTTTTCTTTTTAATTCTCCTCTCCACTGGGAAAAGGAATAGGGAGTGTGGAGAGTGACCAAGAAGCTGGCTGTGGTTAAACCATGTCATAAAGACATACTGCTCTCACCAAGATATACAGAACTGGAGCATTCTAATTTACTTCCTAGACCTTGGTCCCTAAATTCTTGCTTTCAGTTTTATAGGAATTAAAGTTTTAAAATGCATTCACTTGTTAATAAAAATATAAATAAAACAGGTAATAAAAAACCCAAAGATTCCACCCTCTGGCTAAAATTGGGAAAAAAATATTCTCTTTCCCTATGACTTTTATCTCTTCCTTTTTTTTTTATCTGACAATAAGCATTTGGAAGTAAATATTGTGCTCAGCCACACATGTGCTAGTCCATGAAAATCAGTTAGCTCTTTCAAAATAAGCAATTTCCTTACAGCAGCAAAAAATTATTAATGCCACAATTTACATTGCAATGCAGTAAAAGGAAATGATGTTTTGCTATTTAAAACATACCTGGGTGGGATTCAAGAAAGCACATTTTGATAAAATATAAGCCACTTATGTCTGTTTCAAAGAGATATTAAATAAAACCTTACAAGTATTTTTTTCTGTTTTATTTTCTTTGCATATAAGACTAAAGTATAAAACTGCTACCACATGAACTTTATTTTCTGCATACCAGCTGTCATAATTATTCTTTACATGCTCCTGTATTGATATTTGTCACTCAAACAGAGCAGCAAAGGGTCAAGGCATGTCCTGGGAGCTGAGACCACTGGGGATCCCCTGGGTATTCCCCACGGGGCAGGACCTGCCTGTGAGCACTGGAGGCCCCTGCAGCAACATTGCTGGGACAAGGGCTGGTGGCCCTGGGGGCTCAGTGGTCCTGGGCCCTGGGCAGGGCTGGGGGGAGCCCGGGAGCCTGGGCAGGCAAGGATGGCTGCTGGGGATGCCCTGAGAGTCCCAACAAAAACCAAACTAGCATATAAAAGCACACCAACGTGACAACCAACAGTGTCAGACATCACCAGGGAATGACAGATTATCCCAGCCACCAAATAAAAAGGCAGAAAAAAAATCAGAAAAATCAAACAGCTCAAGCACTTACATGACATTCAAGACCATTTCCTCACCCTCCTCATTCTTCTATCATAAATCTGAGTCCTTACATATGTAAGAAGCCTTATAAGAGTTCTTAGACATTTTGGATGAAATTTACTCTCTCTTTGGTATCTTTAAATCCAAAGTCATGCTGAATTTATAGTGTTATGACTGAGAAGAGAAGTTTGCATTTCTTGAAAAGCATTTTGTGCCACAGTGCATGAAGAGTGCTGTTAAAATAAATTACATTTTAGCTTCATAGAGCACTTCCTTCTTGTGCAAGTGCTCCCATTAAACTAGTAAGGTTTGGATATTCAGCACTTCTGAGAACTGCATCTCTATATGTCAGTTTCTATATATAGTTTAAAATGCCAAAATTTAGCTATTCATATTTGACAATCCTAGCCCATTTTTAGAGATGTTATAGCAGCATCCTAATTCTAATCATGACCCAGGTTGAAAATTCCTGCTAACCTGAAAAATCAAAATGGGTAATGGACTCATGAAGGGTTGGTCACCAATAAGTAAAGGGTTGGTCACCAATAAGTGTGATCTCTTAAAAGAGAAATGGTTTCCAAAGTTGGCCATTTTTTCTTTCCCTCATGTCTATAAAGCAAACTCTAAAGAACTAGCTAGCCAGCATTCTTTCATTGTTCTCTTGGGTTTTGAAATTGGAGGGCAACCTTTTCAAGACGTCTAGCTTGAAATCTAACCTTTTATGTCTAAAGATGATGTATTAGAAGGTCTGGAGGTGGGCAAAGGAAGAAGAAAATTGCTTATTTTATTTTAGTATTGCTCTAAATACTTTGGATATCTGAATGTGTTGCACACAGAAAATAACACACAGTGAACCTGCAAAACACAGAATGTTTGCCTCCTAAACAGATTGGGATTTTTTGATTTTTTGGTTGGTTGGTTTGGTTTTTGTTTGGTTGGTTTTGGTTTTTTTGTTTGTTTGTTTGTTTGTTTTTGTTTGTTTGGGGAGGGTTGTTTTAGTTTGGTTTAGTTTGATTTGGTTTATTTGTTTCAAACACTAGAATTGAATTAAGTTGTGAAGATCCCACATATAATTTTCTAATTTTAAGAAAATTTTTTCCCTTTTCAAAACAGGAAAACTCTTTCTGTAATTCTTGTATAGCTACATCTTCTTTTACTGAAGCTTTCTTTGGTCTGAGGAAACTGAATTCTATCTTTATACTTAATTATTTCATACTTAAATAAATCTAGTTAAAATACTTACAGGCAAATTCTATTTGTCTTCAATACAAAAACAGACTGTGCAAACTAGAGCTGCTGATTGTCTTTTTAATTCTGAATTTCGTACACTGGGAGTTCATGAATTTAAGAAACATATAATGCAACCACCCAGAGACTCCTTACCACTATTTAGTAAGAGCCAGATGACTTTTATATCTCTTTGTTTTGTGGTCACTTAGTATTGCCAGTAGTGAGAAATGGAAGACATTCTTGTGTTACTACTACAGGAATTATTCTCATCACTGGAAAGCCAGAAGATAATGCTGGCATTGTCCAGACAGAACCAATCACAGAATTGCTGTGACTGCCATGAGCTGGGGAACAGCTGTCTTAGCAACCTACCTACCTCACTCCTCGTCATCATCAAAAAAAAACCCTGATGAAAATTTTGCTTTTCTGTCAACATGCATTAGAATCTAAATTTAAAAATTCAAATCTACACTATAGTAAAAAAGGGGGGGGGAAGGGAAAAAACCCTCACAAAACAAATTCACGTATGTTCCTTTTTATCAAAGCAAAAAAGGGTTTTTTTGGTGCATGGTGTTTTAGTAAGTAGTTAGGTTTTGGGTTTGGATGGGTTTGAAGCATTCTCATGACAAAAATCACTGTTCCATACAGCCTTAATATTTATATTTTAAACTGATTGAAAACAGAGACAATATCCAGTATAGGATACTGTTCAAAAGTTTTCCACTCTGTAAACACCCCCCATGAAATTAAACATCCAGCCTTCAAAGAATGTCATAACTCTAAAACTAAAAAATACATTTAAAATTTCAGAGGACTAGAATGTGAGAAAACAGCAAAATGTGAATGAAAATCTCCTTCAGGACAAGGGAAACAGCCTCCAAAAGAGTTGTTGTAGAAGGTTGGCAGGTGTGAATATTTGCAATCCTCAAATAGAGTAGCTCATAACTAAGAGGTATTGTTTCAGACTCTCTTTCAATTTTAACGTATTTTCTCTGAAATCAGAACAAACGAGACACCTATACTTTTGCACAGGGAAACAGAAAGCAGAGATAACCCTTGTCTTTGCACTGCCTCTGCTTTTTCCTCATATCTCACCACCAATAAGCCTGGGTTTAGAAGAGCTATTCCTTTTTCTTTTTCCCTAGTAATTAAATTAGAAACTGCACTAAAAAAAAATGTGCTTTTATAACCTTTAGCCATTCTTTTCTCTTCCTTATTCTGATCAGGTCTTTGAATGTGAATGAGGTTTTTAAATGCAAATGCAGGCCTGTTACAGCTTAAAATCTGAAGCTGGTTCTTGGATCACACACTTATAAAGCTTTTCTTTCTGTTCCTACTACATCAAAATTTTTAAAAGAATTTTTCTAACAGACCTACATCACTAGCAGCAACCTCCTGCAGTGTGGTTGCACCCAGGGAGTGAAGTAACCGAAAAGAAAGGATCTCTCTGAAAAATGAATTAATTTGATGAGTGGTATAAAGACGACACCTAGCCTCTAAACCTGACTGTAGGTAAAAGCTCTTTACCCAAAACCAAATACACAATAATAGAATTTTCCACTCCATTTGGCGCTCAGTCATTCTGCCTGAACTCACTAAACTTCTGTTCAATGACTGCTCATAATTATACAGCTTCACATCTCTGGTGTGCACATCACATGGAAGACCAGCTGCAGGTTTTAATGTCAGTGGAAAGATTAATTGAATTTGTAAACTCTACGAAATAGTTTCATATTTATCGGAAGATGAGTAAGACAAGATTGTCAAAACCTTATTTCCCAATTCCTGTCTGTGTATATCTTGTATTTTCAGACTACTTTAACTTTTTCTTCCCCTTTCTTTGTTCTGGTAGTCCACTTGTGCTAAGTGACTTTTCATAAAAATGACCAAATATAGAGTCATTTTTTGGTGTAAAAGAGCTATTTCTTGTAAACTGAATTTGTATAATACTTCATTAACTCCATAGAAATATGTTTTTCACAACATTTTTTAAAAGCTGATAAAAAATACACTATTTCCAGTAAAAATGGGAAATCCTATTTTAGCTGCTAAAAAAAAAAAATAAGCCCACTTTCTTCTTCATAAAAATAACTCTTCTCCTTTTTAAAAATTTAAAAATGTCCCCCAGATGCTGTGGGCACAACTACAATGCTAAGTAATACTAGGGTTTGTAATAACAAAATAAGGATGAAAACTGATTTAACTTCTGGATTATTAATTAAATCCAATAATGGTCTAATTACGACTGAGCTTCTCATCATGGAACTGAATCCAAAAATTTTGAAGTCCTAACTTATTCCTCATTCAGTCATCTGTTGATTTCAAACCCCTAAGTTTCATTTTGAATTTCAGTCAGCTGCACTTGCCTGTTATGTCTACCAGATCCAACAGGAGCAATGACAGTATTGTAATAACTTTGGTGGGTTATAGTTAGATGAGGGAAAAGGAGTATCATTTATTAGACCAACTAAGGCTAGGTTTTGTATAGAGAAGCTAAGAAAAATAGTGAATTATAAAATGTGCACATTGACTCCATAAGAATGAGACCTACATACTTTGAAATTCTTGATTCCATATGGAGCAACAATTATTTTCTCATACATGGCCTTGTTAAAGTTGTATTGTTCTTCAGACATCCATTCTAGAAGATGGGAAAATCAAAGCCCTGGAGCACAGCTTCATGTAGTTTATAATATGAAGAAAGACTTGAAAGCATAGACCTTTTTTTTTTCCCAGCTGATACCAGTTCTTATATTAAAGGTATTTTTTTCTCCTTTAGGAAAAAATAAAAACAAAACCAACCAAAAACCACAATTAACCAAAACAAAACAAAAAACCCCAACCCCCCAAAAACCCAACAAAAACCAAACAGGAGAAGTAGAAGTTCAGCCTATTTTTCATGACAAATTTCTGGATGAAACGTGAGAATGGAGTTCTTGTTTTATCTCATGTAGCCAGCACAGTCAGTGGAGTCTAGGGATCTATTTATCTCCTTCTAAAGTAGATATCTGCTTTGGAAGAGCTGAATAGCTTTCTTTCTCTATTGACTGTATTGACTAGATGGCTATTGACTCTAACAGGAGCTTAGATACCTGGGCCTGTGTAATCATTTATATTATAGATACCTAAATATAGCAGGGTGACTCAGCTGCCAAACACAGGTTCCTGGTACCACTACAGTGTGATCCTGCTCATGTGCACCTGGATAAATAAGTTGTCAGCCACAGCATAACACACAATAATGGCACTAGAAATGTTTGTTCAAGCAGCTTTCTGTGCCTGACTCAGGAGGTGAGTCCTACTGCGGGTTTTTCTCAGCTGTTAGCAAAGTTCAAGTGTGGACTGGCTGATGAGCAGAAGGACACCAGCACCCACAGATGTCCACAGCCTGGCACGGTGGCTGGGTAAGTGCCCTGGTGTCCCACGGGATTAGAGCAGTGGATTGTCCATCTGAGACAGTGTGGAGGTACACCCTGCAGAGTGCAGGTGTAGGCAATGCTCACCAGTAACCTCCTGCTGGTCAGCCAGTGGTGAGAGATCCAGCTGGGTCTCTCTGCAAGGTTCAGCTCTGTCAGAACTGCTGCTGAGTGGACCTGCAGGAATGAACTGCAGAGCTGCATCCCTCTGACCAAGGCAGAAGGAACCGGGAACCCCGAGCACGCTGGAGGCAGCTCTGAGCCCACTGGGAAGCAGCATTCCTCTGGATGTTGAAGTCCAACTGCATTAGCTCTTCCTTTACATGGAGCAGTGAAAAGAGGAAAATGTCCTCTTTATTAGTCTTTGGAAGACTAATAAATACATGAAATTGTATCCTTAAATGAAACCAAAATGAAAATGAGCAAAATAATTACATATAGTTCTTTTATTTTGAATGGGTTTTAAAAATTTTTGGTCATTCAAAACAATCCCAATCTTACTATTTACATCAAACTGTCAAATCACAGTGTTGGGCATGTTGTTTAGGATTCAGTGATAAACTGCCATGTTTTCTTAACACTTTGACCCTTATATTTGTACTTTCTTCTTTCATTATTCATTGTCCTAGGTCATACCTTTTTTTCCTTTTGATGTGCTGCTAAAATCTGCCAAGTTCAGCAGGGTAGAATTATAGACATATGTAATCATGGCAGTCTCCAGCAGTGGTGGCATTGTTGCTATCTCCTCCAGTTTTATGGCCCACCAGTTTGTCTGTGATCATCATGGCAACCTGTCACGACAACTCTGCAACACAAACTTTCCTTCTGAAGTTTAATTCCCAAACAGTATCCATAAATATGTATTTCCAATTCTTAATCCTAGTTTAAAAATTTGACTATATCTTGAAAGCTGTGTTCTGTTGCTGTTTTTCCTCTGTATCTCTCTGTTTTCTGTATAACTTACTGCAATAGTTTGGAGCCATCTCTGTTACAAAAAATGCCGTATCATACACAAACACAGTGGAAAAGAGCCATCTTGGAACAAATAAATGAAAAACCATTTAGAAGAAGTGCCATTATTTTCCAAGGAATATAATGCCTTCAGCAGAATGTGCTTTTTTGATATTTAACATAGACTGCTAAATGTAAGTAGGTCAGCTTCTGTGTATACAAAATTTTTCTCCTAATTCCTGTGAATATACTAACAGCTTAAAGATTTTAAGTCTCTCCTGTGTTTTCACTGTACATTGTTGTGCATTTTAGTGATAGAATCCATGAAACTATGCTGCTGGTGAGCTGGGGAAAAAGCAACTTTCAGTTGTATTCCAACTGTCTAATCTTCTAGCAGTAGCAGGGAACTGGATCTTTCAACTGGAATTTGTATGCAGCACCAGATCTAGCTAATAGCAGTCATCTCATTACAACGAGGCTATTCAGACGAGTTTCAGACTAAATGCCAAACATACCAAAAAAAACCAAAACAAAACTACACAAAACCAAATCAAAACCACTGCCAAAGAAACCCAGAGTTCAGCAAGTGCATAATAACCAGTTTTATTGAGCAAGGTTTTACGCAATTATTTGAATGAATTCATGCATTTAGCAGTAAAAGTTATGCTCTTCACCTCTCTAAAATGTTTATTTACCTCTTAAGTGTCACCTTACTTTTGAATTCCTGCACATCCTAGTTTCTTATTTGTAAAGATTTGCATCATTAAGTGCTTTTTCCAATAAGTCTTTGGTATATATTCATATTCTCCACTTCAGTTTAATCTACTTTCCTTCATTTAGGAAGACTGTCTACTTTCTCTTGACCAGTACAAGGATAATATTCATGTAGCTTCAGTGATTTCCATTGGATTACCTCACCTTGTACTGACACTGTAGATGAGGAAGGAAATAACAGAGAAAATGAGATTGATATAATAAATCCTTAATATAAAATGTATTCATTTTTTATTCCAGCTTAAAGAAAATGGCAAGACTTATGAGGTATGGATTTATATAAGAATCAAATTCATCCAACTATCTGTATCTGAAGGAAAGATAGAAACAGGAAAACTTCTGTGTCAGTGTTTTCCATCAGGTATGAGTGTCAGATTCTACAGAATTTGAATGTGTGGGAGTTTAAGCCAGAAGACCAAGTTAAATGAGAGAAAAAACAATGCAAAAAACCTGCAAAGTTATTGAAATTTAAAATAATTCAGGATTCTTTTTCTGTATAAGTTTTGGGGGAAAAAATCTGGACAAGGAGTGCGGGGCTCAATGGCATCTCAGATTTAATTTTAAAGTTTCATTAGAGCCAGGGATTCAAAAATTCATAGCCTCCTGTGGCTTCAGTGCCTTCAGTTTTGTACAGTAACATAGTTATAATATATTACGTCTTTGCTGAGCAATTTTTCTAGATATTTACCATTAGAATAAATATTGTGTTCCTGGGATCCTAAAAGCACAAAGGACGGATTTGCACTCATTTAGAATGCTCTTGCCATCTGCTAATCTGTTAGAATTTGGACTGATCAGGTGAAATTATTCCAAGAGTATTTCAGATATTATCCTCTTTCTCTTTCATAAAATGAACTGTTTACTTTCCCTTTATATCCCTTGACTCACTTGATCTTATTAATTTTCATTGGATTGAGAAAATCAAAAGTAAATACTCAAGCAGGAATGATCAGAGTAATCCACCCTTCTTATGAGAAGAGAGAAGTACTTAGAAGGGTGGAAGGAGAATCAGAAGAGAAAAGAATTCTTACAGAGGGTATGAAAGGTATAGGGCAGACTGGTTCTTAGCAGACAGTCAAAAGAGAGAGGCAGTTCCCAGAAGGATGTTACGGGGCAGACATGTATTTATTACCAAACAAAATTTTGAGGTAGTAACCTCATCCATGTCTCTGTGGAATTAGGGGCCCAAAGCTCAGCCCCCTGAGGTAACAGCCCATGCTGAGATTACAAGAAATGGCACCAAGTGTGTCACCTATCAGCACTGCTTTCATAGAAAAGGGCACACTGCAAAAGCAGAGAAAAACCCCACAATTCAGCTTTTGCTCTAATACCATGGCTCCTACACTGACTGCAAACACTATTGCTAAGACAGGTTTGTAGCCTCTCAGCTCTGAACTAAATTACTTGGGGTAGGAGTGTGTCCTAGGGAAATGTCACAATTTCTGTGTCTAATGTTCTTCCCAAGCATTCATTGAGGGCCAATGGACTCACCACCGGACTCAATTGACCTTTGATCTGGACTTTTAGAGACATTCTTAAGTTCGTAGATATCCTGGCCCAGAAGCTAACTTGTGATGGCAATGACATGATCTCAAATAATTGCCTGAGACTGCTGCTGCTCAAGACATCCAGAAACAGCCACCTGATATCTTCCTTCTTTGCTTAGTAGAGAACACTCCTGGGGAACTTTCAAGGAAGAGGAGTTGAAATTCAAAGCATGATGAATGTTATAACTAATTGGTTTGTTTAGACATTCTGTATATGCATTGAATGCTGTGGAAAGGACATAATAAAGCAGCAGAGATTTTGCTTCTCCCAGTCCTAGCTGCTGTCTTCTGGTTTAAGATATTATTTTACTATAGTTGACTGGTTTAACCCCAAACACTAAGTCCCATACTGTGTCTCACTATTTCCTCCATCCCTCTCCAGTGAGATGGGGAGAATAATCAGGGGGGGAAAGAAGGAAAAACCTTCATAGGCTGAGGTAAGAAATGTTCAAAAATTGAAACCAGGAAAAATATAATACTAATGGTAATACTGATGCTGATGCTCATGCTGATACTAATACTAATAATAATTTTTTCTTGAATTCACAGGAAATATTGTGGATTTTTGTAATAATTGAGAAGTCATGATATTGAATTTGAAAAAGTCTGCATCATATCTATAGGCATGAGCAATAACAGGTAGAGGGCTTATTTGTAAATTAATTTTTATTTTTATTTTCTCCTGATGAGATCAAGGATTTGTCTCTTAATAAATCACTGTTTTAAGTTCTGCTCTAATAATGCATACTTTAAGAGACCGAAAATCTGTTTCTTGATTTTTACATGTGCACTTCAACAAAATGTGTGGACAATTCAGTCTTAAAGCTCTTATCAACCCAGTGCCTATCTCATGTATCACAGAGAATGGAGGTCTGTGTGCAAAGGCTGCTTTGGGGAGTGCTCCCATCACATCTCTCTACTGTGAAAAGCTCTGTTTGGCCTCATTCTTCTGTGGAATCTCAGATTTCTCTGTGCTTTGACCCTGGCCCAGGGCCCTGAGACCTCTGTCATGAGATATGCAAAAGACCAAGGTGGAAAGATCGTTTGTAGGAGAGTTCACATAACATCCCTTTGGAAACCTCCCCAGACTGACACTCATTTTCAGTGCCCTGAGTGCACTAACAGGCCTTAATTGTTCTGAAAAACTTCATCTGGGTCCTCCACCCTAGCACCCTTTACCCAGTTGCATTAAAGTTTAGAGCTGGGCTTTGCCCCTTGCCTAAGTTGAATTCTGTGTTTGTACATTGTGTGTGCATGCATTTATTTTTAGTTATATATAAGCTATTACACTGAAAAAATAAAACAAATATCCTAATTTCTTGGTGCTACGAGACAGAAAGTTACATAAAGATATTCTAAATGTATTCCTAATTTCACTTAATTACAAGGCTAAATCTCAAAGCTTAGAAGAGGCTGTCCTGAACCTTGGCAACATTTCAGAGTGATTTTTTCCTTTTAAGGAAATAAAAAAAAGAAAATGCTAAATAGACTAAGAGACTAAATAGCCTAAGCAAAGGAAAAATGGCTTACAAAGTCCTTTATATTTACTAATACAGGTAATGTTGCCATGATAGTCTCTCTTTTTTTTTTTTTTTTTTTTTTTACAGAGACAGCTGTGACAACTAAAGAGGTAATCAAAGTGCAATTTCTGTTTTGTTAACAATTTTCTACTTTTTTATTTCTGTTTTTCTCACTGGAAACAACGAAAAATTTGCTTTTTTGCCTAACTTGATTTCATAAAACTTGATTGTTTTGAGACCGCATAGAGCATGTTTCAAGAACTTTTTTACAGGGATTTGGCTGCCCAGGTGGAAAGCTGGCCAGGAAGCCAGGCAGCTGGAGCAGTCTGCCAGGTGGGCAGCAGGGCAGCTGGACAGCCACGACAGCCACGAAGGGCAGTGAGACGGGCAGGCAGCCCTCAGCCAGCACTGTGCCAGCTGGCTTGCAGGGGGTGGAAGGAAAACCTCTCTGTCTGCCTGGCTTCCATAAAAGATGCAGAAAAACCAGCTTGTTTCCAAGGAAAACAGCATTTTTGTGGAACCAGAATCCTCATGTGGGAAATTGTTTTAGAAATTGTTCAGCCAGGAGCCCAGGCAAGGCCAGAGTCATCATAGAGGAGGCAGACCTGGGGGTCCTTCCAGAAAGATCAGGGCACCAGGGCACAGGGCTGAGCAGAGGCACATCCACAGTGCAGCTCAGGCCAGAACTGGTGGGCTGCTCTAGGGCTTAATCCCAGAAATGCTGACAGAGAATGCATGGGTAGGCCTCCCAGGTAAGGCTGAAAATGGCAGATAAAGGAAGTTAATGCACTCACAATCATCACACCTGGAGAGAGGGAAATTGATATTTGTGAAGTCACATATGAATTCTATAAAGCAGTGATTTGTTTGCATTTTTTTATTGTCTATATCTGTTATGCATTAAACATCGAAGTCAAATAGGAAGAGAAAGGATATAGAAAAATAAGAATAATGTAGAGGTCGGTAAATCCAATAGTAATAAATATATTACCTCTGCAACTGAAAATGCAAAGTGTAATGGGCTTGTACATCCTATATTTTCCATCCACAAAATAACATTACATAATGGTGTACTTTTCAGAATATGGACTGTAAAATTGAGTATTAAAATCTATGAAAAAAAGCCTACTGTGTCTTTGAAGGCAGCTCTGAACTGTAGTATATCTTTCTAATAATGAATTAGTGTCTCTCTAGGAGAGTACTCACTTTTATTCATAATATGGAGCCACTGAAGATGATGAGTGTGCACAGGGCATTCTGTTGACTTCAATTATTCGAAATACCATTAAAAATATGGGCTACATTTCCAAGTATTATAAACTGAAGAGATGAAGAGATTTCCAAGAGTATTATGTGAGTCATCAAACTTTACAATTCCAATGCAAACTAACTTCTCACTGAGGTCAGCAGGGTTCAAATGGATGCTTACCTTGAGTTATCCTTAGCTCCATCTGTTTCACTGAACAAGAACTAATATAAATGTATGCTTGAAAGTGGATGTTTCATTGAATCCAAGTTGAAATGAAAGTTCCCTTGCCTGCAGTGTGAATAACAGGGATTTTGATTTGCAGTGAAATTTGTTTCACAAAAAAAAGGCTGTAAACACCTTATTACACAGATGCAGCAGGATACCCTTCCTTCCCTCTGCCTCCTTCTATCCCTCTTTTTCTGATAATGGTTCATTTTCCTTTTTCAGATCTTGCTCTCACTTAAATCTGCACCTAACTTGTGGAAGAAAAGATGTGGAGACTCTACATATATAAACTTTACATTCACATATATGTAAGGCTCAGTTTGAATGTATTGTACTTTTTTCAGCTATGTAACATTATTCATACCAGAATTTAAAAAGAAATAATGCAGGAGGGCACTGTTAAGGGAGAAGACACAGCCCCAACATTACACAATTCAGGGGGCTGCACCATCTCTCAAGATTGCAGCTGCTGGGGCCTGAGACCCTTCACAGCAGGTGGTTCCAAGGAGCCAATAGCAGCCCCTTCTGACTCCTCACTTACACACTCATGCTCAGATGGGATTCCTCTTTCTTCAGGCTCAACCCTGTATTTCCTGCAGAAGAGTCTCAGGTGTCAGATTATATAAAAAAGAAATCATTTAATAGTGTGGTACAGCAGTAGGTCAGCTCGAGCTGTGTGTCTCCAGAAAGGGAGCCAGAACAAAGAAATCCCTGGGCAAATGGACCCTTGGCATTTAAGCACCCATCCTTCACATGCCCTCCCCACACCGTTTTAGTTCAGTGGTGATTTTTGGTCTGGGGTTCTCTAACACCTTATTGGATTCTTTCTCTTCTTTCCATTCAGGTGGGACATAAACTGCTATCATCTTGATGAGTTGCAGCTTCTGCTGACATTTTTAGCCCCCCTCCTTAGCTCTGGTTTGTGCTTCTTGTGTGCCTGCTCTATGGCAGAGCCTGGGAAACTAATGTATTAGATTTGGAATAATCATTACTTAGCAACAACTAAAACATCAGTGTGTTATCAACATTCTTCTCATACAAAAGCCAAAAAACAGCACAATACCATTTACCTGGAAAATTGTTAAGAAAATTTACTCTATTACAGCAGAAAGCATATCTAGGTGAAGGTTCCCAGCTTATGGCCTAAGGCTTCAACAAATGCAGCTTCTCAGAGCTAAGCAATCAGCACAGTAAACCACACAATATTATAACAGTAAGTGACTCATTCTGTTTAAAGCTTATTTATTTAAGCCAAACAGCTAATGTCCCACAACAGGCAAAACACTGAAAAATAGAGTTTTATTTTAAAAGGATTTTTTAAATGGCTATGTATTTGTTTTCCATAATGATTAAGGAGTAGAAATAACTGTCTGTAAATGCCCGGCTGCTGGAGATCCCTCCAGAATGATTATTTAGACAATGCAATGCTTTGTATTATATTATTCATTCATGTCCTAAAGAACTTAGTGCCTGAATTACAAGGTTATGGAGGGACATACAGAGCCACATGGGCCTATCTGGCTGATACTTCCTGAAAGTCCACTGTCTATCTGAATCCCTTAGCATAAAATATTACTCATTTATTATTTCATCTTTTTTGTCCCCATTTTATTTTTATGAACAGGGTGAATAACAGTACCTATATAAAAGGTAGGTGATTTTTCATTTGTGTAAGAAGCTATCAAAAAAGAGGAATTGCTAGTTTATCTCTTAGTCTTTTCAATCATATCTGACACATTGCCTCAGATACTGGAATTTCCAGAGTTTGCTCATTGCAAAGATATTGCAAAATATGTACTAATATATACTCAAAAAATTCATGTAAATACTTCAGGAATACAATGAAGATGGTTTATCCTTAACGTCTACCTCAAGGGAAAAATCATAGCACACATCCCTGTTGAGGTGCCTAGATCTGTGAACAAGGAGAAAAGAGTGGATGTTGTGTACCTTAACTTCATCAAGGCCTTTGACATATTCTTCCAGAGTAACCTTAGAGCTAAATTGGTCAAATAAGAACTCAGTAAATGGGCAGTTGAGTGGAGGTGAATCAAAAATTGGCTTTCCCATTGGGATCAAAGGGTAATATCAGCAATAGAAATTCTGGCTGGCAGCTGGTTACAGGTGATATCTCTCAAAAATCAAAACTGTGACCTTTGAAAATCTGGACAATAGGATCAGACAGATTTGAGGGCAGAAGCTGATATGCTGGAGGGCAAGGCTGATATTCAGAGGGACCTGACAAGTGGGATTGGACAAATGGGCTGATGGGAACATCAAGAAGTTCAAAAAAAGTAAATGCAAAGCTGTGCACCTGGGGAGGAATAGCTCCATGCACCAGTGCCTGCTGCAGCCTGTCTGCCTGGAAAGTAACTTTGTGGAAAGTCTTTGTCCACAGGGGTGGGGGATCCTGATGGGCAGAATGGGAAACAAGGGCAGGGTACCCTGAGGGGAGGGGCACTAGCAGGCAGAAGGATCATCCCTCTCTACTGAGCCCTGTTGAGAACACCTCTCTTTCAGATCTGGGCTCTGCAGCAGAAGATAACATTGAGTTCCCAGAGATCTCCCTTGGTGCCATGACCTTGCCAGTGACAAATGCTGACCCTTATAAACTTTGGCTGTAAGAAAGGGGAGATCCACTGGTGGAAAGGAGTGAAAAATATTTAGGTATAGATTAGTAGCCACAGCAACCTAAGAGGAACATGAAGTAAACTGCATCAGTAAGTGAAAAGGCTGAATGAAATGATCAAAACTACTATGTAATTGGGTGACCCACGTAGTGCATTGGAGCCTTACAGGAAGAAGCACTGGAGTTGTTTTTGTACAGCTGGATCCACAAAAAAGTAAACTACATATTTTACCTGAATATGGAGTGCAGAATCATAGAATATCCTGAGTTGGAAGGGACCCACAAGAATCATCGAGTCCAGCTCCTGTCTCTGCACAGGGCTGTGGAGATACAGTTCAGTTGAAGAGAGAGCAGAGAAGTTCTCCCAGGCATAGGCCTGGGAATTTTAGACCAGGAGAACTAAAACAATTATTACCTCCCTCGGTTCAAGGTTGTTTATAGTTATGCTCTAACTGAATGTACTATTCATAGCTTTACCAACAGAGTGAAATTTTTTTGCTTTGAGACCAATCAGGCTTGACCTCATCAATCCTCATTATAAAAGAACACTACTGTTACAGTAAACATCTCTCTCTCTTTTCTTGCCTTCTGTGACTGTGGTCATTGCATCTCATCCTGACTCAGCAGCGACACAGGGCAGCCCCAGGATCCCACCTGTGTCTGAGACCATCATCCAAACACTTCCTGAGCTCTGTCAGGCTTGGGGTTGTGACCATTTTCCTGTTCCAGTGTCTAATGCCCCACTGGATGAAGAGTATTTTTCTAATATCTATGACAAACCTCCCCTGACAGAATTTCCTACAGGCAGCATAGCCCCTCCCTTTTCAGTGCTTTGAGCCAATACAAGTGCAATTTCCCAAATGTCTGTTGGGGCAGGTGCAGAGAAGCAGGACTGTGTGTCTGTGGCTGGCTGTGAAGGTAGGCTGAATCTGTAACAGACCATGTGTGAATGGAATAGATGTGCTTCTAAAATTATTAGAGGTCACTGAATATGCTGGTCGAGGCTAAATGACAAATGTGGCTGAGAACAAAGTTCTGATGGGTGCACATGGAAACATATATGCAAACACACAGAGAAGGCACACTGACACCATTTATACACTGGAGAAAGATCACCAGGGTGGTCAGGGCACTGGAGAAAATGGCTTTGAAGAGAACACTGGGAACCTTGGCTTGTTCAGCCTTCAGAAAAGAAAGATAAGGGCATTCTTTCTGATGTACTGCTCTACAGCTGCAAGTTGATGATGGAAGGTGCAGAAAAGAGTAGGACTACTTTATGATTCTATGATTTTTGGGCAAAAGAAACTGTTATTTATGTCATCTTCAAAACATTATTTTACTAAAATTAGGGTAAAAGTGATTGCGAAAATCTGACTTCTAAAATTTTCTTTTCTCCTAAAACACTGTGGAGAGGTTTCATTGTCCCATCAGCTCTAATATTGAAAAACACTTAATTATATATTTAAAAAAAAAACTAAAATTTTGTTATGCTTAGGTTTTATCATCAATAAAAAAATTAACAACCCATTATCTGATTTGCATATTCTCAAAGAAAATTGAGTGAGAAAGAAAGGAAAAACTTGAGTGTTATTCATTGATCCCAGGGTTTAGACCCTTAGTTATGATTACCTAACTGTTATTTGACCTTCAATCCCACTGCTAATACCTATAGCCTCAAAATATTTTTAGGAATGTGGCACTTTGATTTTTAAGATTATCTAATGAAGCTGTTTCCTTTTTCTCCTTATTCATGTTGTCACAACTAAAATCCAGATGAGCTGATAAAAAATATCAGACTACTTCAAGAGCACAAAAGCAATTTTGTAATTTTTTTCACACCATATTTTCTTTAATTGGTAGATGATTGTTTTGGTTGGTGTATATATCAGCAGACTTTGAAAGGCTTTTTCTCTAACAAGTCAAAGCTGCTGTCAAACCCACTGCTGTAAGAGAGTCAACAACTGATCTAAAAGTTGTGAATTACAGCATTTGCATTTTCTTTGAGCAAAGATGTGTTTTGTAGAGACATATTCATTTATTAAAAATAAAAAGAAAAATGAATTAAAGATGTAATATCAGTTCAGGGGGTGAAATTTAATTATTTTTATCTTTAAAAAGTAACATTTACTATGAAAAGAGTATGTGAAAATAACATTTGGGAATTTATCTACTAATGCTTAGGAAGAAAAGTTTGTTCACATGTGAGCTCAAAGGTGCTTCCATACTTCTTAATTTTGCAAAGTACCCAATGGTACTGCTGGAAGTCATTCATCCTGGGAGGGTTCAAGATGATTACAGAAAACCTGTGTGAGTAAGTAGGATCCTTACTGCAACTAATTTCAAAAATTTCTCATGTTGCCAGGATTCCAAATGGGTGACAAGCTAATCACTAGGACTACATACAAACTTACATTCTGTCTTCCCACGTCCTGCATGTATGGGTGTCTGATCAGATATCCATGGAAATCAAAATACAGGAGGCTGGGTTGTGTTGGAGTCTCTTCCATGCGTGGTCAGGCAGTGCCTGGTGTTGAACTTCAGAGCAAAAATCTCGAGAGTGCTCCTGGGCCTAATGTTTACAGACTTGAATTGTAAAATAGCATCACACCAATAGCTGCATGAATAAAATACCAATTCAGATGCATATGCACAGAGTGCAATCTCAAAGCACTTGATAAGCCAGTCAAATAATATAAAGCCCAACTTTCTAGACCTTTGTCACCAGTAAGTATCAGTTTCATGATCAAGTATTTGCCTGCTTGCTCCTGGTGCCAACATCCTTTGAAAAGACATCATTGCTGCAGCAATAAGCTTTATGTCTTTGTCCTCCTTGCAAGTTATTGCTGAAGAAAACAGCATCCTTACATTGATTTCAATGGGTTGTAATGTGCCACTTGTTAAATAATGACTGGCAATTTCTTAAGTTGTCAGAAAATCAATTTTCATGTAGATGGTGTTAAGTGTGAAGTATGGCTACCTTATTCAGGTATTTGTTTATTTGAAAGAAATTGAAATTTTGAAGCATTACTTTTTTGTTGTTCTTGTTTAAATCCTGTAGTCTTCTGATGTTAAAAAAAAAAGAATGCAAGTTCTTGTTGCTTGAGATTATATCAGTATACGTGTTCTGTCTTAATACTTTCTACTAAAGACACTCTCTGCAGTTCTGAAGTAGTTGGACATATATTCCAACAGAACAGAAGGCAAAGGATCTTCACTGTTAGTCAGCGGCAGACCAAACAGGATAGGGAATTCTTGTTGCTAAATATAATAAGATACAGTTTAGGATTGGGATAACTGAGCTGGGGGAAAAGCTTTAAGATATGAACAAGATTTCATTGTACTGAGGCATATAAGGGCTGCAGGATTTAGGACAAACCATCTAATTTATCTTCCCTTATGAGAAAAGGATCAAAGAAAGATAAGAATAATGTCTTTTTTTCCAGGCCACAGAATCTGAACACAGGCGGGTTTTTTTAACATTTATGACATTCTGGCCTAGATGAGGGATTGTGTGGGACCTCTATGCAGCCTGCTGCTAAGCAGCAATAGGACTAACATTGCATGAGAGCACTCAGAATGTTCCATCCCAGTGCAGAAACCTGGACAGGTGGGACTGCAATTCAGGACTGGTTCACATACTGCCAGCATAACACACAGTGGTTATCTTCAGTATCACAGAGCTCAGAGGAGACTTGAGCCCTGTGGACAGATGAAAATGCCTGGGACCTTTACAACAGGTGACACTGATGCAGGCTGGCACAGGCTATCAGCTGGTCCCTGTCTTTGTTCCTGCTCCCTCCTGGGGATTTACTGACACAGACATTCCTCCTTTGGGCTGCAGCTGCCAACCACTGCCCAGCTCCTCTGGCTGCCCACCAGGAGGGAGGATGGAGGAGGCAAAGGGAAGGCAGAGAAGAGCTGCTGCTGCTGTTGGGAGAGCCACAAGGGCTTTTTGGAAAGTTGAGTGCTGGACTGAGAGGCTCACACTGAAAGGAAACACCAGCAAGGGGGAAGTGTGGTGACAGAGCACCAAAAAAAAAAAATTACCTGGCATTTACCATTTCTACAGGGAAGCGAGGAGAAACAGCAATCTGCAGATACACTATTAATTATGCACTCTTTCCTCTCAACAGCCAACAGCTCTGATATTTTTCCAGCTACAGTGGTAGTTGATACATAGAAACTGAAAATACCTGCTATTTTTCAGATCAGAAGGCACAGGCTAATACATTTTTTCTCACAGAGAAGTGTTTGCTTTCCTGTGAATCAAACAATTTAGATCTTTTACCCATGTTGGGCTGTTTTTCCCTCCATTTGTGGAAATGCTGTCCTCCTTTTCCCTCATGTGAAATATTGTGATTGAGTTTTGTTGTGAGTGAGAATGATCTTTGTCTTTTACATGAGGCTTACAGCATTATGTGGTGTCTAAAGTCACCACACAAATTCACAGTAACAGCACCACTGCGCCATTACAAACATCAAGGAAATGTTTTATGTCTTAAAAATAAAGCTTGAACAAAATTTAAAAACAAAACAAAAGGAACAAATGATGACAGAAATAGTTATCATACAAAAATACCCCCAAACAACCAAACAAAAAACCCCAGCAAAAAAATACATCCTGACATGACAGTAAAAGTGATTTTGTTTGAAAAAAATTTTTGTATTCACTATGGATGGGTGTTAAAAGTATTGAAAATCCCTAAACTTTTTCTTTGCTCTTGAGCTTAATGTTTCTTGTGACTTTTTATAATCACTCCTTTTTAAATGCTCTCCAAGCAAATGCATATTAGCAGCTCCCTACAACCTTCAGCTTTACTAAGATTTTTTTATATCTGTATTTTCTCCTGGAAAGCTTTAAGACCTGACATTTCTGCATGGACAAGAAGTTTATTTCCTTTGTCAATAATCCTCTATCCTACACAGTTTAATTAATTTTTGGTTTGCAATTCAACGTGCAAATAGAAAATGAATGCATTATTAAATTGAATTGTATTTTTCTTCACAAATCTACAAGTTTTGTCATTATAACTATTTTTTGAGATTTGTTGATGTTTAGGCCTTAATTATTGATCATTTAAAGTATTTAAGCTTCTAGGGTTAAAATTAAATTTTAACATTTAATGTATTAACTTCTAGGGTTCTCTTCTTTCTTTAGCCTAAATTTCTCTTCTGCCTACTTTCTAGTTTGTTCCTGATACAGAACTCACTGGACAAAAATGTTCTTGATTTTGGTTCAGGACCTTTTTTCCTTCAACCTCTTTACTCTTTCTTGTCTGACTTAATTTTCTCAAGGTCGTTATCGTCCCTTTTTTCCCCCCTTTAGCTGATAGTCTTTCTCTTTTCTGATATTCCCATGAATTTAATATTTCTTTCCTTTATCTGGTGATTTTATTACCTTCTACCTTATCTTCAAAAGATATCTTCATCAGTGCTTCCTTCTTCAAAGACACTTCGAAACCTGCCTCTCTTCCTCTGGTTATGCTGTTCTCCTGCTCTTTATTTTTCTTACTCCATCCACCATTCATCTTCAAATGCACAAGTGTGAAATTCATAAATAAATTTACATAAATAATTGAAGCAAGAATTTTTTTGTTTGGTGGCTCTTCAGCTGAAAGGTTAATTTCTGGACCCATCCCAGAGTTGTTGACACTGGGAAAATCTCTTCAGCTCCTGGGGCCTCTGTCCATTTTCTTCTTCTCATTGCCAGGAAGAACAGTTGCTGTCTTTTTAATATGGCTTTTAATATGAGAATAAACAGATGTAGGATTATATCACAGTCAGACAGCGCAGTAATGGGGTTGCGTAGAAATCTTAGAGTGATGAGAAGTTTGTGGCATTTTACACACATTTTGTATAGTTTTAGGTCAGCAGAGTGACACACTTGTTATCTTGTGAATTCACAGAGCAGAATACTGCAGAGGACCTACTGCTACATTGCTGAGGGTGCAAACAATGTCTGCCCTTACCCAGCTTATCATAATATCAAAGAGTTATTTCTAATTTGCAAAGAACCTTAGCACTATCATTAATTACCCAAGCATGCTAGGTGTGGAGCTGACCCTATGAAAATATTTACTTTAAGATCATCTAGAGCTTATTCTTCCTTCTGGATTTCACTAAGTAGAGATTAAATTCATTATAGTTTGAGAAACAAGAGCAGATTTACTCTTAATTTCAAATTATTGAGACAAAGAAAATAAAATTATGTATTTTTTTTGGTTTTGTTCACCATTGTCTTTGTAGTGCCAAAACGGAAAATTTTGAAAACTTTGAAATTTGATTCTGAAACATTATGAAATTCCAACCCAAAACATATTATTCCTGTTTCAGACAACATTTTTCTATAGTAATAATTTCTAATCTGTTTAAGACTTCTTTTTCTCTTCTCCAAGATACTTCTGTTTCCTCTCTTATTTCATCAAATCACATTGTGGAAACCCTTTTTTGTTTTTTTTACAACTGATTTTAATTTTCATTTCACAAATATAATTTGGTAGTTTTAGAAGGGGGGGGGGGAAAGGTAAGCAGTAATTAAACACTTCCTCAGTAACTATGATTATATACTTATGTATAGCCTATAGAGGTGGGTGAATTATTTTCTGCTTTGTGTTGTTCTAAAAATCTAAACAAACTTTGGAAATTGACCTGGAAGCAACTTTTCCAGAGGGAAATCTGTGTTTTTTGCTCTTCATAGATGTTGACCCAGTAGGTTTAATGTTTAATGAAAAGCTATTTTTAGCCACGTAGGAAGAAGAAGAAGAAGAAAAGTCATCAAGATGTAGGCAATTTCTAGGTTATTATTAGTTATTATTAAAGACTCCTTGGGGAGTCTTGGAGTACCAGACAATGACCATGTCTTCCTGGTTGCAAATAAAACTACATTGTTAGCTGTGTCCATATGCACCCAGCTAATGAATTTATGCAGATGTTGATTAAAACCATAACACTGATTTCCTGACCACTGGTTTAATTTGAAATTTATGTATATTGCAATTATACATTTCTGTAGAAGAAATTTATTAGAAAAGCTTTTCTTAATTAAAAAAAACCAACCAAAAAAAAAAAAAACTAAAAAAAAAAAAAAAAAAACAACAACCAAAAAAACCCCACCTGTATTTCGGCATCTCCAGTATGGTGCTATTCAATATGTTACCAAAAAACAAAGCAGTCTTTCTAAGTGATCACCATAAGAAGATTCTCTGGCTTCCAAGACACACAGAATAAATCATTCAAATATACTAGCATGTCAAATTGAAGTAAATTCCTTCAGGGAAGAACTCTTTGTTGCGAAACTAAAGATGAAAAAAAAAATAATAATAATTGTGATATGTAGGTCATAAATCTGTTCCACTGGTTTTCATAGTAACAGACTGGAAGATATGTTTGCAAGTGTATCAGTAGCTATACCATAATGAAATAAACATAGTACGGGTCATAAAGGATTTATACTGTTCATTTTAGAGAACTTCAATAAAAAGTTTAATCTAGTGTTGGGCAAAAAAAACTGTGACTAAATTCTGACTTCTTTCTCTTCTTGTCTTGTTGCAGTTTTGTTTATTTGGTTTTATTGTTTGTTTGGGTTTTGGGGAAAAAAACTGTAAGATCTTCACCAAACATTTTTGAACTTTGCTCATAACTCAGACAGAAAACTCTGGGAAATAATACATTATTCTTACAATGTATTAATACCAGATGATTTTCACAATATGATCTTAGTAGGAATTTTCTATCTGTCCTTCTCTTCCCAGCTAGAAAGGAACAATTCCACATTATTGTCCCCGTTCTCCCTCTTGAACCTAGAGACAACATTGACTGAATGGCTGTGTACATCTAATACATAGATGGGTGCCTACATACATGGTGAACACACTTTATCCCCTTCTCCAGTACTGCTGCACCCAAGAAAACACATTCTGCATCATGTCTTTATTTTATGTGGTGTGTTTAAGTCCACTTGAAAGCTGAGAATGGATCATTAAACATAGAATTAGTACAACTGCACAAAACTATTTGATATGGAGTCATGATTTTCAATGATATGGTTTCATATCTGCCAAATTTGAAATGAATGAGTGAATGGTGATGGGGAAGGAGGATGTAATAGATGGCAGCACTGTTCTGGGGAGGGTGTGGTGGTAGTGTGGATGTTGCCAACAGAAGAGGACTGGACAGTGCACTGAGCTCCACGCTGCAGTGGGGAGCTCATCAGATTGACAAAGGAAATGACATGAATCCTTTGTAAGTAATTAGTGTGGAAACATCATTGAAAATATCAGAGAGTAAAAAATATTATAAGGAGATACAAGAGAAATTAAAGTTTTGTTGGATCTGAATTTTTTTCTGAATATAGAGATCAGCTGAAGGGAAACAGAGCTTCTTTACAGTGTATCTGATGGCAATGGATTTATTAGCAATGGATTTATTTATGAGAAAGCTCATCAGAAGGTAGCTTTATGACACTTGCAGGTTCTGTAACATTTTCTGTGGGATTTTTTTTTCACTTGATGCAGCTAAAGCTTGAATTTGAAACTGTATTTGATAAAATGAATGTAGCACAACAAGAGAGGTATGTTTTTAGTCAAAGACCCTGAAAAAAGTAATTGAGCCTTAAGTAAGTAGGCACGTGATAGGTGTGTTTCTAGTTCTGCCAAGCACTTAAGAAAGAACCCACTTTTAGGCGAGATCTCCTTTAAGGATGACAGTTCCACAGTTGTTGCAGAAAATTATAGTCATAAAAAGGACAGATAAAGGTTTTGTAAATTAAAGGAGATGGAAATGCTTTATAGTGGCTTCAAATGTAAACAAAAGTGAGAAAGCTGTTAAGACATTGCTTGCATCAATAGCACAGGCCAGATCAAATAGATTATTATGTACTGCTGGCATACACAATTTAGACTCCAGAAAGATGTTTAAGACAGTCTGGGAAAGGCGACTTTATTCTTCATTTTTTATTTTTAATCCATCTGAAAGTACCTTCTGGAAGATCTTCTAGTTTACTGGCTTGTTATTGGATATGTTTTGCTAGCCACAATATGCTCAATATAATAATTAACATTTAAAATGAAACTTGGTTCAGTCAGGACATCTTTAAACAGTTGCCAGGGAAATAAAGATTCATAAATATTTGAATATAAAAAAAAACAAACTTGTAGAGCACAAAACTAATAGTCAACGTTGATTTCTTTTTCAATGTTTGCTAATACATCTTCAGAAGGTTCACAGTAAAATGTAAACAAGATAAACTTAAATTTTCCTGCTTCATTTTTATAATCTGTTACAGGAAAATCTACCATCCTTGTAGAACAATGGTGGGGTTTGGAGTGGATTTTTTGTATGCTTTTATTCCTTCCACTATGTAGGTTAATACTTATCAGCTGCACTAATTGGATAAAATGGATTCAGTCTCAAAGGAAACTTCACATTGCATCTCAGGAGCAATGAGCTGTTTTGTAAGGTAGAGACTTATGTTGACAAAACAGTTTTAGACACCTGGAGAAGATGGAAGAGGAAGTGCAAAAAAACCTCCAGAGATTGACAGTGCAATATTGCAATTTGTTCATTAATTGCTTCATTTTTCTTCACATCATTATTTCAGGATCCCTCCAGCAACAGGGGAGATGGCTGCAATGTCATTGTGCCCTGCAATACTTCAGTAACAGAAATATGATATGTATTAAAAGTGTGACAAAGAAGGAGTGGAATCTATGGTAATGTAATGGTTCAATAAAGAGTGAGTGAAATTTCAGAGTTTCTTTGTGATTCTTCAATCAGATGCATGTATGTAGGTATATTTTCCATCTTAAAAAACTAAGGTGTCAGTTGAGGCAAAAATTATGTACACAGGAATAATAGCAAGTGGGATAATTCAATTTGTAAATTAATGCATAGATATAAGATTGGATTGAAGCCTAAAATATTTTGTTACTGCTATATCCCTAGATTAGTTTCTCTCTCTTCCCTCACTCATATATACATACAGATGCAAAACTTCAAAAAAGGTTTCATTCTCTGTCAGAACATAGATGTTTGCAATATTCTTACAAAAGATGATACACAAAACCATGCCAAAGGGTTAATTTTCACATTTTATAGTCAGTAGCAAAGAGTTTTAAAACAATTTCCATAACTTGGAGTTATATTAGAAGAATTCTTATTAGAAGACTCAGAAAGTTATACTAAAAAGATTATAGGGATATTCAATTAAAATCAACAAGGTGAAAACTGACAGTCATACCTTATTTTTGATGAATCCTGCAACACATTTTCATAAGCCATCAAGGCAGTGGGGAGAACCGAAGAATGGAAAGCTAGATTAAAACTAAGGAAAAGGGGAAAGACAGATATTGAGATCTGTCTCAATCCAATGTACAACAATTACTAGACTCCTGTTACTAAAAGTGAGGTACAATGTATATGAAGTTCTAGAGCAATAATGGCCCAGTGCGTGACCACTATATAAACAACTAGTAGGATGAAGGACTTGATCTTCTGCAAAGAGTGAAAATGCAAAACAGCAACCATGAGAAGACATTTAGGTTGCCCAAGTCTTCCCCTCTGCAGTCCTGTCATTGGACATACACCATCTTCCATAATAACTCATTAGGCTAAGATAATGATGATGGTCACATTTTTGGTCTTTGCGCGTGCACAGGTGACAGGATAGCAATGAAAGACAATCCTAATGTCTCCAGATTTAGTATTGAAGGTCTACCTATATTTTTACACAAGATGAACTATAACTGACCCCAGGGCCCTGGAGACAACTGGTCAAGGGATCTCCAGCACAAGTTGTGTTCTCTTCTGTCCTTGCAGGAAATGATGGGGCACGTGGGGTGCATTAGGAAGAACATTGCCAGGAGGTTGAGGGAGGTGATCCTGCCCCTCCACTCAGCCCTGGTGAGGCCAGCCTGGAGTGCTGTGTCCAGTTCTGGGCACCTCAGCACGAGAGAGACTTCAAGCTCCTGAAGCAAGTCCAGCAGAGACTGACAAAGATGATGAAGGAACTGGAGAACCTCTCCTATGAGGAAAGGCTAGGCAAGTTGGGCCTGTTCAGTCTCAAAATGAAACTACTGAGAGAGGAGCTCAACAGCATATCTCCAGAGATTTATAATAGAAGAAATGTGAATTTAGTAAATATATACTTAACTACTAAAGAAGTGACAGTCACATAAATACATGCAAAAGATGAATTCTTAAATTTTGTCAAAGCATTAACAATTAAGTTACAAGGAGGAAAAATGAAATGGATGTTAGATTTCTGGTTTCAGTAGCACAAGCATATATTCTATTACAGTGTTAAAATAACTCCCATTATTTATATTTTGAAAAACCCTTTTTAATAATAATTAGGTGCTCTTCCTTATCCATCAGTAAAGTTCATCTTAACAAATAATACAAATGCAAATATTTTGATATATACAGAAATTGTGCACCCATGTTTCTTAGACTTACATGGATCTGTACACATAAAAGAGCTGATACCTGCACTTCCCAGTTTTGATTGTGTTCTGAAATCAGACAGTATGCCTTATAAACTTGTAGAACATGATGATTTAGTAAGGAGAGTTTATTAAAAGAAGATCATAAGGAAACTGTTTCAACTTTAAACCATACAGCTAAAACAATATTACTAGTTCATAGCAGGTATTACTTTACTTCTTGGCATCAATAAAGTTTGAAATACTCATTAGGAACTGTTCATTGAGTTAGGCTTGTCTTTTATTTATGAAGTGTTTGCAAACCAGTAACTTTGTTACAAATTAGATTTATCTTCATCAATTTTCCATTAATGGTTATTGTAGACACATTGTATATTATCCTATAGATTGTTAATCTCAGGAAAGTGAATACTTCTTTGCTAGTCAATATTTGAAATCTGCTAATGGAACTCTGTGACAGATGACTTGCTACAGGCATGGTTTCTCTACCCTGATTAGATAGAAAATTAGGATCAGTGCCTGATGGTCAATATTTCAAGAACAGCATGCAGGAAGTGTTACTATTTAAGACGTAAAAAGAAAACTCAGCTTTGTAAACTGCATCATTCAGCAGTGTTTCTAGTCTTAATTTGCCCAAGCAATACTATGGCTATTTATATGTGTGATGTAGTCAAAAAGTATCTTTCTTTCAAAAGGTGTCTGTGAAGACAAGATGGTCCAATGACATCTTCAACATCATTATGATCTCCAAAACGTGGGGGTTTGTTTGGTTGGGTTTTCTCTGGGCAGCAGGGACACTGCAAATGTTAAGATCTTCAAGGACATCTTAAAAAAATCTATGAGTATCTTTGGGTTCTGCAATAGTATCTTAGACTACCTAAAACTAAAATGTTAGGACAAAACAGGAAGATCTTTCTCAAGTGTTTAAAATCTCTTCTCAATGTCTGATCAAGCCTTATTGCATTTTAAAAAGACATATATAGCAAATAGCTGACTCTTCCTTCAGCTTTTGTAAATTTTCTCCTGGGTATCTCACACAAATCTATCAGGCATTCCTCTGGAGATTAATATTTATCCATTACAGAAGACAATACAAACACTAGCACAAAATTAGGGTTTCCTTGTGAAACAGTAGGATTTTTATGCATTGTAGGTTTTCAACAAGAACAACCTGAAAAATCCTAAATGGTAAAAATAGCAGGACATTATACAGTATTTCTATTATTTAGGTTGAAACATAAGGATGTTTCTGCTCGAATATAGGCTCCCTATTCCTCTGCAGATTTCAAACATAGTGTGACCTGCACGTGTGGATCTTTTCAAAGTATTGCTGAGCAAGCATTCACACCCAAAGTTTCTCACAAATTGCCTGCCTCTCCACTCAAGGTCATGTTCTATTAAGACTTTGATACTAGAACAAGCTTCCCAAAAGGTTTGCTCTGAACCATTAGCTGCATGTAGCCAGAGTGCTGTAACGTCAGCCTTCCTCCTGACTGATTCCTTACGGAGGAATTTTTTATTATAGAGTATTGTATGGATCTGTTGTAAGCACTATTATTAAGCCAGGACTTGCTAAGGTTGCACAGTGGTCTCTTCCACAATAGATCAGAGAACTAGAATGTGATATGGCCTCATCCAGTCTCAGGTTTCTGCTAAATTTTTTCAGCAATAGGTAATGTTTTATTGCCAATACATATTTTGCATCATACCATGTCAGTACCACTGATTTCCAATTGTCCTAAAGAAACATGTTTACAATAAACCTACAAGTTCCTTCACAACATTTCTGAGTTTGGCTAAAGTTATATGTCTAACTTTTGCCTGAAAATTAGAATATTTTCAAACCATATCTATTTTGTTTTTGTTGCTCATTTTTTCAGGGTTTTTTTTTTTTCATTTTCAAATTACTGACCTGAGTCAGATTTTCCAGCAAAGACAATAAAAGGTACTCAGTGCTCTCACTTCTTGGTCATGTACAGTTGATTAGCATGTTCCAAAAATTTTCTGATAAGGAATTTGCATTGCCGCCTTCTGCGTTTCTTCTGAAATTTTGAATCTACTACTTAGTCAAAATTTGTTATAAGAAGAGAAGTCTAAAGAAACATCTTTTTGCTTTCTTATGAATGATGCTGACAAGGCAGGTTGCAGTTCATGTCAGAAAGACAGAGTTAAAAGAGCTGCATAACAGCTGCCCTTTTATACTTTTGTGAAAGTCCGTGGAGATCATCTTTCCCTGAATTCACACTGCGAGTTTCCAAAAGTTTTCTAGTTTTAAATTAATTCTTCCATTAAATGTGTCCCTGTGCTTGTGGTTATGTTATATTACGTATTGTATTTCATTTTCTCTGCTTCACATTTATTCTTTAAGCCCTGCCTTGCCAAGATGAACTATTTAAAATAAATATTGAAACTGTATGGGTCTATGGGTAAGCTGCTCACATCCATTTTCCACTAGGAAATGATCTGCTGCATTGAAGTTTGAAATTGTTCTGTTTCATATTATGTTCATATCTTAACTCTTTGATTTTTTTTAACAAGAATACCTTGCATTTTAGGAGCTGTTTATAGAACATTTTCATTATTATTGTCCCATCTGTCACACAGCCAAGAGAAAAGGAAGAATCTGTGCAAATGACAAATAAACCCAGCAAGTTAATTTTCTATGACCAAGTCTTGTTAATAATTAATCGTGCTGAATTCCTAACCTATTACAGTTTAAATAGAATGCAGATTTGCTTCTTAATTGAGATGAGAGAATGGATTAGGAAGAGGCTTAGAGAAATGGAAAAAAAAAGAAGGCCATATCTGAAATTCAGCAGTGATTCTTTGTTAGGAGGGATGAGCAGACAAAGATGCTTATGCATCACAGAAATTGGTATTTTTAAAGAAGAGCAAAAGAGAGTATATTGAAGAATAAGTCCAATAAATTGCTGCCTATTAAAACTGTCTCCCAGGCCCTCAAAGCAAGAGCACTTTAGGTGCTGTGTTATTATCTACTTTAACAGTAGTGTCACTAAAAGACATGGGATGTGTGCTGAAACATGTGTGATTTGCTGAATACGTATGCGTGATCCGCAGCTCAGATTTCTGTCCATCTCGTGGCTGTAGACATGGCAGTAATGAGAAGGTCATCACTCAGGCATAATTGAGGTCAGTAGATTATTGCTCAAACCAACAATATAGTGTGACAAGGGAAAGAGCTAGCAGATTTAGTTCAATTCCTTGTCAGCAAAGATATTGCTTTTTGTCTGTTTAATGTGGGACAGGAAAATCTTTACAGAACAAAAGCATGTCTGAATGAGTCTGTAAGAGCATCCATTTCTTTGTTATACATACTCCACCATTAATATACAAATCTCAAAATCTGACTTATGATATAGAGAATGCTGAATATAGTCATAATTACCTAGAGAACTTTTTTTCATCATCATCTAGGTGTTTCAGAAGAAAAACAATACTGCTGCTTAATGGAGATTTAAATAGGTAAGCATTATGCTTACAGCAGATGTTTAGCTCTTTTGAAGCTATTATAATACAAGCAAAGAGAAATATTTCCCCTGCCTGTGATCTATTTTCAGTTACTGACCTACTCAAATTGTAGCACACCTATAGAAATGATGCATCCTTTCATTAATGAAGAGGCAAGCTTAAGGGTTGCTTTTAATTTTCCCCCTCTTTTTCACCTGGAGTGCAATTCTTTCTGCTCTACAAATTCAGTCCATTATGTAAATAAAACACTCATATCAAACACAGCCTGAGAACCACTTTAGATGAGTATGTTAAACGACTTGATGAATGTCAAAAAGCTCTTGAAGTAAATACAGGAAAATTGTGGTCAGAGCTATGTTGCATTGAGCATCAAAAGCTGAAGAAAGCTGAAGATCATGATCATGAAGTCTTCCTTAAAGATATTCTAAGACTATTCAGCTCTAGTCCAGATGCAATCATAATTAGTCAGCTTTTCTAGCAGCTTGTCAGGAAATCCTCACACTCTAGATCTCAATTTCTGTTTGAAAGAAATACCCAGCTGATCTGGGAAGTTAAGCCTCTTCTCTTGGGCAAAGCGAGTTGGTCCTACCTATCTGAAATGGATTGAATTTGAATTGAAAAATTAACTTATCTGTACAACAAGAGCTAATCACTGCAAAATCTGCTATTTGGGGGTTACAATAATACTCCAAACAAACCCTTAGTTATGTTAGTACTCTGGGATTTCTACCACTTCCCAGTTGGTATCACCTGGATATGCATTCTGGTCCTATGCAAAGCCCAGTACAACCTGAAGCCTTGGAAGCCTCTCTGTCCCCCTGCTTGCCTTGTTTCTGATATGTGAGCCTTGTTGCAGAGGTTGGTGTGGGAGGAATCCCTCTGTTTGGGGGGAGGAGGAATTGGCTGGCCAGCACACTGTGAGAGCTGTCAGCAGCATGACTGCTGGGCAACAAAGCTCTTTGGAACCCCAGGTGTGACCCTGAAACAGGAATGTTGACTTGTAAATGCAATGAAGTAACTGCTAGACTGAAAATTTCATCTCTTTAGGTAAATGGTCATTTCTGTGTTAAATATTCTCTTGACTGAATGACTCAATGGCCTTTTTCCTTCTGCTCTTTCACCATTTCATTAGCTATTGTTCTAGGTTTAAACTCATCAATTCTGCCCACTGCACCCATTTTTCCTAAAAACTTGTGTTTCAGAATTTCATCACCACTAAGTACTGGGTACCCGTTTCAGTTTGGCAACATTTCACTTTGTACTGTTACAAATGTAAATACATTATTCAGGAGTACTATTTCTATGTGACTGCATTCCAGGTCACAGTGAATCCCACTAAACAGAGGTTAACTAATAAATCATGAAGTTCTTCATGCATTGAATTCGCCTCAAAGGGAAGAGGTTACTTATGGCTCAAATTTAACAGGAAAAGAAAACAATATACAAGGTATGCAGTACAAAAACTGTCAAAACTTTGATTTTTTTTTTTTTTTTAGCAATCAATTTTAAAAGGATTTAGCTATACTGCTGCAAGCTGTGTGCTAGCCATTAAATCAAACTGGCTATATCTTGTCAGTATAAGAAAATTTAGGAGGAAACTTCCAGAAAGGCCTTTAAGAATTTATTGTTCCCAGAATCACAGAATTGGTCAGGCTGGAAGGGACCACAGTGGGATCACCTGGTCCAACCTCCCTGCTCAAGCAGGGTCATCCCAGAGCACATGGCACAGGATTGTGTCCAGATGGTTCTTGAATACCTCCGCTGATGGAGACTCCAGAGTCACCTGCACAGGAAAGAAGTTCTTCCTTCCTCATGTTCAGGTGGAACTTCCTGTGTTCCACTTTCTGCCTATTGCCTCTTGTCCAATTTCTGAACACCACTGAGAAAATCTGGCTGTGTCCTTCTGACACCTTCTCAATGCAATCCTTTTTTGTGCTTTTGTATACTCTGAACAATGGTATCACTAACGATAGGAATATAAAAGCAGGACACCGTTAGTGAACAAAAGATAGAATGATACTGCCAACTGATAACTCACATTTTTTTTCATTTAAGACAGTTGAACTAGAGTCTTGATGATTTTTCTTCCCAGGATCTCCTCTTACTATAACAATAGCTGAGATGCCATGGCTACACCAAATGGAAAGAAAGCCATGCAAAATGGAAAGGATGGATCTGCAGAACTGGAGAACCAGTGCCAAGGATCTGATGACATTAGATTTTCATTTGTGTCACTTCTAGTCTAGTTCCATAAACTAGAACATATTTGTATCTGGAGTATCTCTAGGAGAGTCCATGGAGTTTCCACTTTTTGCTTCCAGATCTTGGAAGACAAAGCTGTATGATACCCTGGGTTCAACTCACTTCCCTTAAAATAAGCAATACGGCATTACTGGATGCTTTTGGAGGTTTACCTGGCATCTCCATTCTCTAAATATAATGTTTTCCTTTTGGAGGCATATATTTGGATATTAGTGAAGGTCTGGCAAAAGCTGCAGCATGTACCTGAATGGAGTGGTACTAAACTAAATAGAGATGGGATTAAAATTTTTAGATTAACAGAGGAAAAAGTACATCTTTCATTAGAGGAAAAGCTAAGACTGAATGCAAAATCTGACCCCTCCAATTAAGCTGTCTGTACATATCTAGTAGTATGGCCATCGTGACTTCAGTACTAAACACATCCCAGCAAATAGATATTTAAATGAGTTAATTTTTTGTTTAATTTTTACATAGATAAGCTTCTCAATTTCATATATTGCTGAGTATAAACAATGTTAGAAAAATTAGAACCTGTTTTTCATACTCAAGAATAGAAAGTATATTGTATCTCGGGAGTCACAAACAAATTAAACAAGGGAGCTGAAAACAAATAAGGATTTCATGTAACAAAGGACAGAAATAAAATCTCAATCAGGGGAAAGTAATGAGAAGAATCACTATTTACTTATACCCATCTCTACCAAGTGAAAGAAAGCTGCCTACTGAGAATATAAATAAGACAAATCAAATACCTCAGGACGTATGTGAAGAAATTTTATTCTTATCAGATGATGAACTTGGTTTTTGTGATGAGAATGCTAATTAATTCATTTGTAATGTAGATAGCAATAATAAAGTGACTCTCCTAGAAAGATGGATACAATTCTTTGTTAAAGTTAATAAGAAATTAAAGTGACAGAAAAAAACATAATGTAAAGTCTGATATCTGATTTAATAACAGAAGCCTATAATTTTGAAAGCAAACTTTGATAATATCAATATTGAGATGCTAAAAGATGTATTTTGAATTTTAACTTATTTCTTCAACTCAAAGATAATATAATGCATTTAGAATATGATCCTGAAAAGTTTTGCAAGAGTGACTTTTTGCACAAGTATATTGTCAACCTGAGTTTGTTTGTACAAGACAAATTTATATTGCTACCTCTCCTGTCCAAAACCTCTCCTTGTTCTTCTGAAACCCATCATGGATAATTAGTCATCTGATAAAATTTAGTGAGAGTAAAAAGCACATTTGTTCTTTTGTTCTGAAACCTGCAGCTCCCTTCTTTATCACTGTGGACAGCATCATCAGATCTGGAGTCCTATTTGACTTTTATCACTCTAACTTGTCACACCGATTCTCTCATTTAATACATCAGTGACACAGCATTTTCTGTTTATATGATTCTAAATTTTACCAAGCTCATGTAATTTTACTTTTCAGTACAGAAATATCTTCATTGTGGTCCATATAAGCTGTCCTAACAACCATTCAGAATACTGCTATACAATAATTTTTATAGGTCAAAACTATGTTATTTCTCCTCTGCCTCTCTTTCTAATGAGTGATCTCCATCACATAAACAACTGTTTTGGGGCAGTAGTGTTTAAGGGTCAAAATGCCACAGAGGTGTTCTCTTACCCTCCTCAACAGGACAGGGTGAGAAAATGTGATGACAAAGTTTATTGGTCAACATAAAGACAGAGGTCACTTACCTTTTGCCATCATGGGCAAAAAATATTCAGCTTGGGGAAAATTAATTTATTTTTTGTAAGCTAAAATAGATTTGAATGGTAAGAAACAGACATAAATATTAAAACAGTGCCCTTCCCCATCCCTCCTTACCAGGCTTACTTTTACTCCTTCACTCTCAACTCCTCTGCATTCCATCTCCTCCCACCCTGTGCAGCACATAGGGAATGAGGAAAGGGGGATTTATGGTAAATCATAAAAATTCCTCTCCTTTTTTTTTCCTCAGTAACACTACATTCATTAAATCAACTACCATTCCTAACTGGATTCATTTTTCATGCATTTTTACTTCTTTTGGGGAGATAATATGTTAAGAGGGACCACAGATATTTTTTCAGTAAAATGGCTGCTACCTGGCATCAAGGAGTAGTTTTTCTTTCAGTGTAGAAACAAATAGAGGACAAAAAAGTAAAACCAGTAGGATATATTTTAGGACAACAACAACAGCAAAAAATAAATTATAAAAGGTCTTGTAATTAGTTCACATGGATGTAAAATAATTAAATTTATATAATTTAAGCTCTATAATATTCAGTGATATTTACAAACTATACATGTCCTGTAAAATGACAATTAATTGTTTAATCTATAAAAAAATCTATAAGAAAATACAGCTGTGCCATCTCACTTGATATTGACTATCTGTTTAAAAAAATGAATAGAAAATCCTGATATTTGAAATTAGTACATACCTAAATTGCTCTATTTTGTCACAGCAATGTTTCTTATTAGTACTGGAAGAAACATATTTACTTATTTCCTTTTTTATGTGGCATTTTTTTTAGTTTATTGTGTTTAGTCTTTAGAGTCAACTAAGATAAAATTAGCGTCTTCAAAAACACTTATTAAACAAGGACAAGGAGTTATTCCTGGGTCATGAGTGTATTCAGCAAAAAGCAATTTTGTGTAACCAGCCAAGGGAAAGGGAAAGGGAAAGGGAAAGGGAAAGGGAAAGGGAAAGGGAAAGGGAAACTCCAAGTCTCTGGCCAATAAAATAACTGGTGTGGATTGCCCCAGCTCATCCACATCTGTTCATACTCTCCATTGCAGGAGATGTTCCTCTGGATATTTTTTACACAGGGACAATATGATTTCATCAGGACTGTTGCATTGCAGTATGAGACTGTGCTTTTATCAGGCACAGATGTTGCACTCATCGATTGGCTGTTTGGCTTTCTGCATGTGCATTATCAGCAAATGCTTACCGGCCACCTATATCACTATTTTCTACTAGATTTATCTATTAAGATTTATGTGTTCCCGAGCATAAGGTTATCAACCAAAAAGTCTGAAGCAATGGCTGGAAAAGGAAACTCCACATTTCAGTGCCAATCATTTCCTACCCAGCCCAGCTTTACAGATGAGATAATATTTCCTGAATCCCCCAGCATGAGGCTGTGAGGATAACAGCACTTTGGGATGAAAAAGCAAAAGGTACTTCCACAGCAGTACTACTGGGGTTGTGTGTGTGTGTGTCAGGTTAAATACAAAATGAAAGGCAGACTGTAGTCCTAGACGTGAAAGCAAACTTAAAAATGTAAACTTTCTACAGAGCAAAGCACTGTGCAACACCAACACTGGCGTGTGCTGGATACAAGAGTCCCCCTCAGTTTCCCTCAGATCCCACTGATCTACACCTGTGCAAAACAAGACAGAGTCTGGCAGCCAATGCATTCACCAGATCCTATAAATGGGATCTCATTCACCATCCTTCATTTCCTGAGGAGGTGCTTGCTATGAAACTGTACACAATTTTGCAACAAACCACAGCCCACAGCCAGAGCTTTCAGTGGCACTAAGTCAGTAACTCAAATGAGCCAGGTCATTTGCAGCAGGAACAGATAACTTCAAATGGTTCAGGGATTAATTTGCAGATACAGAAGACAAACAGGGTGCATGTTGCTGGCTCTCTAGACAGGAATTCATTTTCTTCCTTATATTATTGCTGATGCTTGCTTTGATACACCTCTAAATGGGATTTTCTAAGTACATAAATTTTAGGCTTGTAAAATTAATTCAAGTAAGCACATATCTAAAGTAAATGAGCTCAGAATTTGCCCTAAAATGAAAATAGCCCCAAAATTATACTTGGTTTGGTTAGAGTTGCCCTAATGCACCCTGATACTTCAGCTGGTGATCAATCTCTATGATTTTAATTTTTTTTAGTCATATTTATTTAGTTATTTCAATTGTATATGTCTGAGTCTCTCTCATTCATGCATCGTGAATACTGGGAGGACTGTTCTGTCTTTTGGAGGTACCTACAGGAAAGTGTAAAATATCCTGGGGAGTTTATCTGCATTTAAATAGACACAAAATAAAAAGGTCACATCCAAAGAAGTTCTCAGAAATCTCAAAGCGCCTGTGATAAACAGTGGGCAATGAGGCATTAAAATATGAGTAAGAAACCAAAATGTCTTTGTAAGCTTTGTTGTTAGAAGCAGATAAATTATGCTATTTTCAGTCCTTTTCTCTACATACCACAAAAAAGATAAGAATTTCTGAACATGTTTAAACTAAAATTGGGTTAAATATCTGAGTTTTACCATAAATTAATTTTAATATAAAAAAAAATTTGTTCATGCTAGTTAAGGTTTTGCTTAATAATATTTAATCTTAACATAGTATTAATAATTTTTAAAATAATAATAATATGAAGTCTTAAGATTTAATAAGTAGGTACAAGGCAATTAAATAATAATATAATCTAACTTTTAAGTATTCATGAGCATGTGTAAAGCTTTCATGAATCTAGGTCTGCACATGCTTTGGTATTTTTTTGATTGCTCAGAAATGTCAAATAAAACCACGCAGTCAAAAGAAATATGTGATTCTCTGCAGTTCAACAAACGAGAGTCCACACCATGGGAAATGGGAAATGTCCCCTCCTTTCACTGCAGTCGGGGCTACTTCATGCACACATACCTTGTTTTCTGACCACTGCAGTGAAATCTGCTGCCTTGTAAAGATCATCCCCACCCGCTGGCAGTGGCAAAACATGAGAAGAGCTGGATGCAATTTCACAGCATCCAACTATGGCTGCCAAAGGCCCTTCACCCATCAGCTTGGAATCAGCTGCTTTCAGCACAAGCACAGAGTTCCCTCACTGGTTTTTGTCTGAGAGCTGAAAAAAAATAAAATTCTTTGGCTAGAGGAGTGAAAGTTTTACAAGGCTGAAATAAACAATTTTAAACATAATGATGATTATCTATTGAGTCAGAAAATGTGCATTGATCAATACAGTAATTGGACTACAACCCAAATATCAAAAGAGTATTCATTCTTTTGCAAAAGAAGGCAGCTTTTCAGGCCATCTCATATAAGAATGCCATGTTTATGTATCCACCCCTTCTTTCTTTTCAGTGACATTCTACTGGAACATGTTCCTTTCTTAGCACAGCCTGGCCTATTATCAACAAACAGTGTGTAATACACATGTTCATGGTTTGGTACTGATTGAGGTTAATTAGTGGTTCTTCTTACATAGATGTCTGGAATTATAACAAAAGGTTCAAAACCTACAATTAACAGTGGCAAGTAACCTATAATTTTTTCCAGTTCCTCTACTAATTCTGATTATTATCTGCTGCACATTTGATTTCTTGCCATTTTCTTTGGCCTCTTCACAGCAGAGATGAAAATTTCATTGTTTAGTTAAGAGAAGTGCCATGTGGTTTCTTTACCACCAGAGACACAGCACATTAACCTCTCACAGTCAGTTTGGGGGTATTGCCCCACCAAGACATAGGCTTTTAATCATAATTCTTTATCAATTGCATTGCATAAAGTGTGTTTGAATTTAGTGGCCCTGACATTTATAACTGTCAAATGAAAAAGGTATTTTAATCACAAAGCTAGGACTGCAGAATTCAGTTTAAGACTAGTATACACATTTTATCTCACAATTTCTATATGAACCATTCTGAAAGAAAAATGATGAAGAAATTATTTATGTCGCATTTGCTGCAAGATTCATGGACAGCATCCTGAGGAACTATTCTCCTGTGAGCATATGCAGGTATAAATTTTCCTGAAATTTGAACCAGAGATCTCTAAGGTAAATCTGAACCTTGACTGGATTTGTGAAGCTTTGGAATTGGCAACCAAAACTGGTGTGCTGGATTCAGTGTCTCATTTCAGGTCCCTTTTGAACTCCTTCTGTTAATGCTTGAAATCTGCAAAATAATTCAGAGAACATTGAGATGTTAAAGTTACATCTAGTTAAAACAGAAGTAAAAGGGATCAATGAATCCTTTCAAGCTCATGCTCTCAGGTAGTCTGCATGTCATTGTCCAAAATGCATTACACTTTAAAAAAATGGAAGGTTATACTACTTCTCACCTCTCAAGGGAGATGAAACAGTACATGACACTGACATTTGTCCACTAAAGCCCATTCAGTCGTTTTCAATCTTTTCAATACGGGTCAGGGAGTCAGAATTCCCTCTTGTCAGTCACAAAATTATATTCTGTTGTGCTGTATCAGAAAGTGCTCACAGCAGGTTACTTTTAGAGTTCACAGAAGATGCGTCAAAATTCTGCCCATGGTCCTGGGCTTGCAAGAAACTTATACAAATACACATAAACAGAATTATACCAGCATAGTTCCTCCTTTCTGAGCTAAAGTCTGTAGTCTGCATCACTAGTCAGGGGAAGTATCATACATATTTCAGACACATGACACAATGGATCCACAACATAGATCCTCAGACCTTTCTCACAGAGAAAGAGCAATGGCTTAGATCCAGTTCCTGTATTCCTTCTTAACTGAAGTTGCTGTATGGATGAAAGAAACCCCTTGCCTGGTACAGCAGTCCAGTGGGCATCCCCTGGGAGTCTCTACACTTCCTCACCTCCCTGTGTGACTTTCAGGCATTCAGCCTGACCTCATGGTGAGCTGGACTCCTGAGGCAGCATACAGCCCAGGCCCTAGGTTTGGTGGTTAAATTGTGAACCATGTGCAGAGCACTGATGCAGTTCTGTGAGTATTCTGTGATTTGTTGGCAGGTTGTCACAAGCGTAGACACTCAGGAGCCAGTAGTTTATTTCAGGCTGCCCATACACGAGGGAAGTTACTGTCAGTATGTTCCTCAGACATTACTGACAGGGAACCTTCATCTTCAAATAGTAATGAAATATGAGTCATTCTGATTCAGAAATAGGAAATCAGAGTCATTTGCCTCAGAAAAATGTCTTTGAGTTTTTGGGACAACAGCCATTACAAACAGAACTTTAAAAATTGCAGGTGTAAATTTCTTTTCTTTAAATAAACATGAATACTTCCATATCCAAATGATTAACTTCCTATACATGTCCTAAATTAAGCACATAAACACTGTTATGTCAGCCATATGGTAACTCTTAACACATAATCCTTCCTACCTCTAAGACAACTTTGTGTACATTTCTTTGGAAGCCCAATAAAGCGTTCCATTTCTGCCAGTTAATGTAGGGAGACCAACTAAAACTAGAGTTCATTGGTGATAAATGCATCCTTTATGTTAGTTGCAGAAAATTTTGAATCTGCTGATGTGCTTGTCCTTCCTAGTGATTCTAAAATAAGACATGTTCTCCAGCATGCCGCATAAACTCCTACAAAAATTACATTGATGTCAACAAAGAGGCACTGGAAGACACATCTATGAACAAATGGATTTTTGATGGGCATAAAACAATATTCTTTCTAAAAAAACCACAGTTTTGAAAAAGAAAGCCAAAACACTAAGTGAATTTTTCAAGTTATACCTTCTACACTTCTACTGCTTTTCAAGTTCTTCGCAGTCTTTATCACAGTTAACTCAAACACTTGTAGATGTCATGAAGATTGTCATCCTTGTCAATACTTACCAGTTTAAAGAAGATAATCTGTCTTTGTTTTATATTTTGTCTCCTCCTTGTTTTTATGGCTGCACTTTGATTTTCTCTCCACTTCCTAAATTTATTGAATAAACTCACTAGAGGTATTTCTAGGACTTTGTGAATGTTCAATTAAATTATATTATCTTTTTTCCTGACAGTTTTTTTTGGCACAGTCATAATTTTTTAAAAGATTTGGCAAGAATTTGCTTAGAAAAAATGCATTTTATCTTATTGTTTCAAATTGCTCATCATCATTGTAAGGTCTGTAAGTTAAAAAAAACCACTCGGGATTGAAGCTCAGAATGCCAGTTACTGCACTACATTTTCATCTCGTGTAAATACCTCCCTCCATACACATAAATATTCTGCCAAACTTGCATACAACCTATGTCTTCCAATTTCTATTTTAAGACATGAGGGCAATTTAGATATAAAAGGTGAATTCAGTCTGTGAAACACAATGCTCTCTCCACTGTACTGCTGCCTCCATGAGTCAACTTTTCATTTCCCTCCTTATCCAGAAGATCTTTAGATATTTTGTGCAAAGTGAAACAACTTCAGCAGGGCACTGGAATCTGGCTGCCCTGGTAGGCAGCAAGAGCTGGAGCTGGAGGGTTTGGATGACCTTGAACTGCTCAGCCAGGGCCTGGATCTGGTGCTGGCAAATGCTCAGGGATCAGTAAGGGTTATCTCTAGGCTGGGTGCTGGTGAGGCTTTCAGGAAAGGTGGACCAAGGAACAGGGAGGGTGTAGGTCCTGACAGGGACAGGGCACTGTACTGTCAAGAATGAGACACAGGTTTCTTTGGTCCTGATAATCATGAAGGAATTTTATTGGCAAAAATTGTGACATATGTATGCCTTTTGGTCACCTGCAGTGTTAGATGCCATCTAAATAAGGGAGATGAACACAGTTTTGAACAGAAAGAAACTAAAATAGGAGATAAGTGGCATTTAACTTTTTAAAATACAAATGGGAGTCTGGCCTCAAGTCTCTCTACTCCTACCATACAATAGATCAGTATAATTCTCATACTTCCAGCTTCTAACGTATTTAAAGGATTGTTTTATATTTATCTTGGCCCAGCTTCCACCTTACATCTTATCTGACATTGTGGAAATGGCAATTTTTGACATTGTAGTCCTTTAAAAGTTTCCAGATTTCTGAGGAAACTATATAAATTATATGAGTCTAATATATACAATCTGAAACACGTATACATAAATTAAAGTATGATTTAAAGGTTGTGGAAGCCAGACTTTACCATTTCAAAAGGTGCTATGAAAATTTTTAAAACTAGCATATTCAATACTTTACTTACCACTAGTGTGAACAAATTCCATGAACTCTGTAAAATGCTGTGAGAGATATTTTTATGCCCCTGGATAAAGCCAGATATTCAGTAATATACCTCTGACAGCTAACAGTCATTGGTGATAGTGTGGTGGATTTATAATACTTGAGGAGCAAAGATAAAATAGACTATAATTTATGCACTAAATGCAATCATTGAACAAAGCAGAAATTATCTTGACAACATGGGGAAACTAACCTGTCTGTTTTCTTTGCGAGTTCCAGCAGTTTGTTTCTTGATAGCAAGCATGCACATGGGAAACATGATAGAAAACTTTCTATTTCAAATTGTCCTCAAACATTTTCTTGGTCTTTTAGTGAAAAGGCACTAATTTAGAGAAGATGAAAAAGGTTTTCTTCTATTATCCTTTCAGACTTTGCCTTGAATCATAATAATACGCTGCAGAATCTGACATGCCTTGTCTACAACATCAGTGTTCTAGCCCATCACAATGTGTGTATATATGTAAATATGTACACATATAACATGTTCACACATTCATTCTAGAGGCAATTCATATGTGCAATACAAAATCATTACCTATAAACTTGTTTAAAAACTGCCTAGCATTTTAGAGGTCTGAATAAACTGAGTAGGCTATATAATTTATTTTGAATAAATTATTTTGAATCATTTAACTCTATGGTTTCTCAGTAGCTGAGCACTAGGAAATTTCCACGAGACCTTGTCTCAGTATTGTTAAGGGGTGTCTAGATTTGAGGCTCAAGAAAATTCTGCAAATTACATTGATTTTCAGGCAATCTGAACTTGTGTCCCAATTCCTTGCTTAAGAAAAATTCTTAAAGAAATAAATATATTCGTGAAATACATATAATCACAAAGAGCTTGTATTCAATGTATTTGGAGATTTAGACTCTCTCTCATGTTTCTGTTGAACACTCCTCTGTCCTTTCCCTCTGCTACGAACACCAAATCCCTGTCTATCAGAAAATCCTTGCCATTCTTAAGTTCAACATCTCTTAAATTAGGTTGGAAACACAAATGTAGAAACAATCTTCTCCATATGATTACTTGCCTTAACAAAGTTTTTGGAACAACGGTATAGTTTTACACTAAAAGAATCCATTATGTGTGCTCTGATACTGGTCTGTGATAAGAAAAAAATGTATAATAAAAATAATGGGGTTTTTTTTGAAAGTGCACTCCTTTTCTAAACCACTATTTGATGTAAAAATAACCATAGATGCACACTGGTAAAATAGGTACTTTTTCAGTTTTTCAAATACTGGGCAATAAATTTGCCTGCTAAAACATATGTAAATATGACAAAATACATCAAAGCGATATTTCAGACTGCTAAGAAAACATTTAAACTGCATTATGAAAGAAATACATCTTCACAGAGATGTTTACATGCTCTAGTTTGTTCCCACATAAGCAGATGGAGTTTCAAAAGATAAATTTTACTTGCTCTAATGCCAGATATATATATACACCTATTGCTAAGTGAAAGTGGGAGGGAATTCCTCTAGGATTACTCTGCAAATAAGTGCTCAACTAAAAGTATCCTTGAAAGTGTAGACATAAAAAATAGTCACTACCAGTTGTACATGAGGAAAATGAATTCAAATATATGGGACAGGATGTTTTCAATCAGTAAAATTATGTAAAACCAGGAAGAGTTTTAACAAATATTCATAAAATAATCAAGACACAATATTATGCTAGTCATTAAAAAAATAAACTCACCAAATTCTAGAGAAAAACTACACTGATTAGAAAAGGTTCTTGTTATGAGACTAGACAAGAGATTTTGAAATAACCAGCTCTGCCCACAAAACAGAGTTGGTAGTGCATCCTCAGTCTCACCTGTTTCACTCTATACATTCATTCTTTTTGGTCTGTGCTGTATCCTAATGCAGACACACCTTTTCTCTTCCTTCTGCCTTCCTCTTCCTTCTGAATTAATAAAACTGGAAATTAATCTGACAAACAGGTTTCTCCCTATGGAGGTAACAGCATCTTTGAGAAAGCAAGATATGTATTCAAGTTTGTTTATTTAAGATACATGCTTAGAAAACAACGTAAACTGTTTTATTTTAAAGAGCCTGACTTGACAGGGACAGTTTTGTCTTCCTCGCTGCCCTTTGCAAAGCTTTGGTGGGCAGGAGTGCAGCTGCAGCTTGGATGGGTGCTGCATTACAGTGCAGCCCTTCCTCCATCAGGGAGGCAAAAGGAAAGCTGCTTCATTGGTCCTTGCCAGGATTTTCATAGCCTTCTTCTCCTCCTGCTTCCCCCAGTAATCTTTGCTCACGAGCTAGAAATGTCTCAGATCTCCACATAATTGTGGATGCGCAGAAAAAAAGAGAAATCACACACTCAGATAGAAGAGCATAAGCCATACCAAGGGTCTCAGAAGGTGTGTGGCAGTCAGTGTAGGGTTACTACACTTAACCAAAAACACACTGGAGACAGAGGAGCTCTCTGCCTAATTTAGCAGAGAGATTGTTGTTTCCATGTTTGGGTGTCTTTACTCTGCGATTGTACATGTACCTTTGATTAGGCAAGGGATTTGTTTTGTTTTGTGTAGACTGATTGCTACACGTCATGGTGGCCTTAAATATCTTGCCATACTCTCTCACTTGACTGAGCACAAATCATACTTATACAAATGTATGGAATAAAGCTTGATTTAACTCCTCGGTCAAATCAACCTGTTTGCTTGGCTTGAATAATATGAGGAAATTTTATGTCCTGAAATTATGCAGACGTAACTTTCATATAAAGTACAACATTTATTTTTTAGATACATTGTATGAAGAGCAATTACCATGCTCTGAGGAAAACACAAAACCTCCAACTTTGCAATAAAAAGTAAACTTTCAGGACAAAATTTATTTTCCTAGACATGAACTTCAGTGCAATTTTCAAATGCACCTGGCTGAATGCCTTCTTCAAAACTCTTCCCAGGTCTCACTTCTCTCTGCCCTAGTGCCATGGCCTCTTGCACTCTACTCCACCTTCCCTATGGGACAGAGGGTCCATTTATACTACAACTCCAATGATATCCTCATCTGTACTGCTATTTCATACCTTCATTGTATTTAGAACTTTTAATGGGGGGGTGGGGGGAGGGAAGAGAGGGAATACCTTCATATTGTTTATTTAAAAAAGGAAAAATACTTTAAAACTATACCACAGTTCACACAGTAGTGCTATGTCTCTCCACACATGATAAAATAGCTTTCTGTGATTATTAATAGTATATGTCCACTGACCAGATTTTGTAATTGAAAATTTAAGATAAAATTCACATCAAAAAATGTCCTATGTTCAATAAAATGCAGCCTAATGTGTCTCTAGCCTGTTTGTGTAACATGCTGCATTTTAAGAAAGATTTCTGTCTACAGAAACAAATTCAGTTTGCATTGTCCAAGCTGTAGTGGATGCAGTAGAACACATTTACAAGGCGGATTTGTTACTTAAACTATGCATCTGTGGCCCAGAGTATGAATACAGCAAATCATTTCAGTAAAGAGGTGCTGTGCATTGAATATCACATAATAGCAATATGCATACTATTTTTTTCCTTTCTCCATTTTTTCTCTACTCTGCAACAAAGGTGATTCTTCATCTGCCTCTGGTCTTTGAAAAAAATCTGAAACTTCACACAAGATAAAAAATAAAAGGCAAATGGAGGTGGAAACATGATTTTACATTGCTCTCTTTTAAAGAATTTTTTATTAATAAAACAGGACTGGATTATCAGGACATAATTATGTCATTTTGGTTATGTTTTGTTCTTATCATTCATTTCAGATGGATAATTCTTAATACAAACAAGTGTTATTTTATTGAATTCTATTATTTATCTCCTTTTTCTTCACTAAACGTATTAGAAAGGGAGGCACATACTGTGGACGTATCTGTAAAGGTGCCTTGACAAGCTCATTCAGCAGATCAGTGTAACAACCTTAAAAGGACTCTTGTGTTATAACTGCTGTAGCTACAAGACTTTGTGTGGAGATGAAGTTTATGGATTTGAAAAAGAAAGAAAATGACATGCAAGGCTTTCCAAAATGTTGAAATGTGGCTATGATTTTGCAATGCAACAGGTAACAGTAAAAATTCTGAGAAATTATTTTTTAACCAGGTTTTGTGCTATTACCCAGAAATACTCAATATTGTTCCTATACCCAGATGCTCAGGCAAGATCATTTTGGTTTGAGGTCCAACTAATACAATGACTATGTCCATTTTGATTAATATCATAAAGCTATCTCAGAATGGCCATGCACCATTACGTATGTACTTTAAATAAAGCACTTTAAAGAAGCAATTAATCTATTTCTTCCTACTGACAAAAATGGAAGTCCACACAGATGGTCATAAAATGACTACGTTCAGCCAGATTAATGTCATTTCAGCTGTTCAGACACAGATTCTCGATGCCACATGGCATGTGTTGTAGGTCAAGATCCTGGGATCTGACACACCAGCTTCTGCAGCCTGACAACCCTCTTTTCAAAAAATAATAGCTGGCATTCATTCACCTAGTTCAAACAGAAAAAATAAAAGCATGTAGCAAATCCATGCGTATATTATGAATCTTTTGCAATTCCATGATAAATGCTGGTTATGTGTCACAAAAAAAAGGAACACATCTACCACCTTTGGCTCATGGTGCTTCAACTGATTGCTGTTAGCAGACTGCTGCTGACTTCAACAACTGATGATTATGCAGCTTCTGATGGAGAGTCTCAGCAGAAGGAAGGAGGATCATGGGGGTACAGACAATTAGCAAATGTTTTCACAGTCACCAAAGAGGGTGAGAGCAGTATCTGAAGTCCACACTGCATTATATTACATTACATTGATGTTTAAATTAATGCCACCAGTGCTGTTTTTACAGTGCTGTTGTGGATTATTTTTCTGGGGTTGTTGGGTTTTGGTTTGATTTGATTTGGTTTGGTTTGGGGTTTTTTTGGAACCAGTAAAATGATAATTCTAATTGTATTTTGGAAAAATCACAGAGAGATGTGATAAAAGCTGCTTTTCAGCTGCCTGCTAACATTTGATAAATATCTTAAAACTTTTCTGGATAATTGCATTTTTTTAAACTGATCAGCTGTGATTTGGCAACAGGTAGAAGGGAAGAAGAAGGGAAAAACACAGTAAATCATACATCCAACAACACAGAAATTCATACATCCAAAATTTAATATACCTAAAAGCAAAAATTATTTGGAAAATAAAATCTGTGAAAGGCTTTAAATACCTAGGAAAGACCTTAGACCTTATCTGATTACACTGAATATTTATCTAAGCACAGACAACTCTTGATCTGAAAGGCTACCATAAATTTCAACATTTGAGAAGAGCCAAAGCATGGATTCAGGAAGCTGATAATCAGATTCCTTTTACAAAAATGGGACTTAAACGTTAGGTTTGGACATAGTATCCCAACACCTGGTTATAGCACCTTGTAAACATAAGACTGCACCAAACAAGTGCATCAGCTTTTCTCCCCTGAGCCTCTCTTGACTGGACACACAGAGAAAGTGCACCTGCTGTAGCTCACACTATCAAACTGAAACCAAATAAAGTTGCCACTTGAATAACTCTTTGCTAACATATCACAGTGTTGTATAGTAACCTGTATTCCACCATATGATTTGCACGTTTTATTTTGCACTTCAGAAAACCACAGCTGTCTTTGTCCTGACTCACAGAATCACAGAATCACAGAATCACAGAATATGCTGAGCTGGAAGGGACTCACAAGGATCATCTAATTCAGCTCCTGGCCCTGCACAGGACCAATCCTCTTCCTCTGAACTGACAAAATTTCAATGTTTGAGTCTCAAGCATTTTCTTAATTCGGACTCCACTGAAGTGGAAGCAAACTGTGACTATAGAATGATAAGAGGTGACAGGAATAAAGCAAAAACCAGGATACAAATAGAGCTTTTATTGGTTTTTCTTAATAGAAAAGCAAGAGCCATAATGACAATGCTATAATGTATTCTGTTTTCCTCTCTCATCTGACTAAAACAACTTTTAGGTTCCTGGAAAAAAACCAAATGATAATAGGAACATTTCGTGAGAGAGATTGTGGAAAAATACTGAAAGACAAAACTCAGCAAGGAGAAGTGCCATGTTGGCAACAGTTCACCAGAAACAAACTGTCTGCAAACCTTAGGAGCAGGAACTTTGAGGGAACTTGGGGTGCTGCCCTGGGAGAGGCACTGAGGGGTTGTGGTCATGTTCTGTTTAAATCAATGCAGGTAATGGGAATTAAACCAAAGGAATGACCCAAACAGCAACCAAAAGCTAAGCCATGTTTCATCAACTTGAAAATACAGTTGGTTTTATGCCCCAGATATGTTAAAGAAGTAAAAACCTTCACATGCTTTACATGTAATTACTAAAGTCACTCAAATTCCACCTAATAATGAAATTGTCTCTTCTCTCCACTCTCAAAGAAAACAATATAAATGTAATTCAAGGGAAAAGGAAAGTCAGAGGAGAGTACTTCTGTATACTGGAGGTCAAAACGATGTACCCATCTCCTCCCCTACGAGAATGCTTATTGGATAAGCTTTATTCTGCAGCAATATTATTGCTTATGATTTCTGATATCAGTGGATTTATCAATGGCAATTTCTGAATCTAATCCTGTCACACCAATCAATAAATTGCAGTATTTGTGAATCTGGACTCTCAATTAATGTGCCCAGGCTTATAGTGGAACTCATGCTATTTGTGCATCTGGGACTGCAAATGTGCCCAGACTTATCGTGTCAATACTATCCTGTTTTGGCATTTGTGATCATGAGAGTTCTAATGAGACCAGACTTGGAGTGCCAATTGGTTACCCTGCAGTATTATCTGTGAAGTTTTCCTGGGCTCTTGGACAGACAGAAAATACACCAAGTAAGAAGGGGAACATTCAGCTGTCCCTGGTCTGGGTGTGTTTGCAGTTAACCAAGAGAAAAATGGGGACTCCCTTTCCTAAATTTTTACAAGAGAGTACAGGCAGTGGTAACAGCGTGGTTCAACAACTGAATTCCTCTCCACATCACCAATAATGTGTTCAGCAAGTTCCTATCCAGTTAAAATTGTTTTGCTAGAACAACTGCAGATATGCTCATTTTTCAGAAGTTTTTTGTATGTTAGGAAAATTTCCTACTCTACTAATTCTATTTGTATACAATTGCACTTGCTGTTGAAACACCTTCAATGAAAAATCTATTGAAATAGAGCCTTCCTTTTCTCATCACCAGAGATGCCTTCAGATCATCAAAGGCAGAGCAGAGCATGTGACCTTGTAGCCTCAGCAAGCAGAGAAGAGTAGGGAAAAAGTAGAGAAAAAATTGATCATGAGTAAAGAGTTTCAGAATAAATTTGCATTTTGAAAATAAAAAAAAATTGTCACTTTTTGGGAAAAATGGACCATGTTTTCTTAAGTATATGCAGTTCATATGCATCATGCAGAGGAGAAACATGTGAGATAATGGGACAATTAAAAAAATCTCTTTTTCCTGTGTCTTATGATAAAAACTATTGAACAGGAAATGCAGAAATGCATAATCTGGTTTTATGACAGTATTTTAAAGTAAAGGACTGCAGGGTTTATTTCCAGTGCTGCCAGGTTACAACGCTGATTTCAAGAAACATGCATTTTATTGCCAGTTTTGAAACAATAAAAGTCTCAATGGTTAATGAAAGTGTCTAAATAATGTGGTTCAGTATAAATTTGCTGTACAAAATCAAAGGCAGAACAATCAGTTAATACTGAATGTTAAGGGAGCTATGATTCTAATGGTCTCATGTTCTCAGAAACAAGAAAAAATGCAAATTCAAGGAATAATTGATTATTTCTTTCCAATTAGTTTTGACCTTGTAATCTAACATTAAAGCATAGCTGTGTAGCAAGGCCCTTTTCACTTTCCTTCTCTTGGAAAGGAAACATTAAGGCAATAGATTTGTGCAAAGGTCCTTCCTTTAGGGTCATCTTTGGCTTCAATCACAGAATCACAGAATGGTTGAATGGGATTGTGTCTCTGGGGGTGATCTGATCTTAACTGCTCAAGAAGAGTCTCCTGGAGCCATTTGCTCCAGATCCTGTCCAGACAGCTTTTGAATATCCTCAAGGATGAAGACAACAACCGTGGGTAACTTATGTCAGTGCTCTGTCATCCACACGATACAAAAATATTTCTTGATCTTCAAAAAGAGCCTCGTGTTCCATTTTTTGCTTATTATCTTTTTTAAGCTTCTTTAAAAACGGAAATACAATACTTTGGGATGGTATCAAAGGAAAAAAATTCCTTAAAATTACAGTAACTTACAAGAGTTTGTTTTCAAACAATTATTAATTCATTAATTTTTTATATATAATATTTCTGCTTTTGTTGCAATCTTTTAGGGATTTTTGTTCTATATTATCTACTGAAATGAAATTCTGAACCCTGCCAGACTAGATAATCTTTGCAGGAATTTATATTTTATATTCAAACAGCATCAAAAGACATTGAAGTCCAATCATTTTCTAAGCATATTTCCCTGATGCTTGATGAGACAAACAGGTTTAATATGTCCTTAATGTGACTCCACTGACGTCTGTAGAGTTACAGAAAGGATAAGTTTTATCCACTTAATATTATTGTTTAAATTAAAATGGAAATGAACCAAAAAAGATTTACCTTAGCAACTCACAAAAACTCTATGCAAAGTAGACATTTAAAAACAATAATGTCCCTGAAATACATGCATATCTGATAAATCTGAACTTTTGCTAAAATCTTTATCTAACATTTATGTCAAGAGTACTAGAGCACTGGAGGAAGACAAACACTGGTAAAACCAGATGTAGATGGCTTTTCTGGGATTTGAGATGAACTGTAAATCAAAGCTGAAGCATTCTCTCTAAGGTGGCTAGTTTTGCAGCTATGCTTGGATTTGGCCACTGAAGTAACATTGAAAATTATTTATGTGAGTTCCTCAAGCCCATAATTTTGAGTGAATGTGTTTTCAAGAGAATAAGTCTAACATAATCTTTTATTCCCATGGTTATGTGAAGTAAAAGCTGATGGGAAGCTCCTGATTAATATATTTTATATAGTAACATCATGCATCCTTTCAGCTGACTCCAGAAGTTTTCAAGGATTATAGATATCAGTAAAAAAACTGAGCTCTCTATTTAAATTAAGTAGATTTTTTCCTAGAGCTTTCAGTGAAAATAGCAACCACTCAACTGAGCAAGGAGGCAGAGAAGAGAAAGGCGTTTGAGAAGTAAAAAGGGCAAATAATCTTTTTTTTTAATGCTTCACTGAATTGCACAGCTCCTGTCATGGCACCTCATTTGCAAATACTTATTGATGCTAAAGTAAATATCCACAAAACAGGAGCAAGTTTTCAAAATTATTTATTGAAATTATACATTGAAATGTATGTGTAAATTTTCATTGATTATTTTAATGCAAATTATCTTTATTTGTTTAGAAAAAAATGCAGAATGTCCTTGGGTTCCAGTGCAGTTGGAATAGTGGCAAACAGGAAAGATAAAATGTGCTTTTTAGGTCTTCTCCAGAAAAGTATAATTCTCAGCTCTTGGAAACAACCACAAAACACAGCACAAACAAAGGTAAAGTGAAAATATTACAAACATTTAAAAATAGCCTCTTGCTTGTGAATTTTTCATTAGATTAGGAGCTCTGGTTGTTCACTGTCCCTAAAACACTTAGTCTTGAGTATTCAGAACCTTTATCATAGATTACATGCACATGACAGGCAGTCAAAATCCTGCCCTCAGATAAATGAACACACTTAATCTGGCAGAGGCTGGCACTGGAGGCTCCATGCACCTCCTGTGTTTCCTGCTATTGCTGCAGTGCCATGAGTGACACAAGTGCCATACCAGGAAAGAGTTTATGTCTTTTTTTCAATTACATTAGAAGCATCTGATCTCATTTTAGGTCCCTGCTGCATTGTAGATACATTTCACCCATAGTGAAACACTTCCTCCTTTATCTTTTTTTCTGTATAAGATGAAAATAAGTACGTATCTACTCTCATCCTTCTCTCCTTCCCCCCTTGCAAAATAGGACAGAAATATTAATCATATTCTTCAAGCAGGATAGCTGAGCTCTCCCGAGGCAGAACACAGAGCCCAGAGCACATGACAGAGGTTAATCAGTGCCAGCCAGGAGCAGGGCTGATCCTTGCAGATCCCTGGTGAGCAGGGCTCTGACATTTCCTTGTACAGGACACCAGACAGTCTCTAGCAGCCTAGGCCACATCATGCTTGCAATCACACATAATGTTTTCAACACCTACTCCTCCATCAGAATTGTAAATACCTCCTCTCTTTTTAATTCTCTCTCAGCATTTGGCACAACCAGAAAATAGCAAGAAAGAAAACACTTATTTTTCTCCTGAAAAAGATAAATTGTTTTTCATACAACTTTTTTCAAACTTCCAGATTACAAGACTTGTTTCTCCCATGTTTTATATATTACCAGTTTCAATGGAATGAAACAATATTTACTTCATTTCTGCTTCTAATTCTCTCTCTGAGATTTTTCTGTGCTGTTTTTGACTAAGGAGACAGAAAGTTTTACAGACACTTTGGAAGTCAAAAGTAAGAGGAAATAGTTATAGCTGAAAACACACAAGAATTTCATCAAATCCTGCACAGAGAATGAATAAAAAGACAGAACTTTCCAAGAAGGTTAGTGACAGTTTTTTCCAAATCTAGAAAGTGCAGTGTCATTTTCAGGAGCCATGCAGACAAATATTCCAAGATGCCTCCTGAAGAATCTCATGAAGCCCTTTGCTTCCCTCATGACCCCGTTCTGCTGGATGTTCTCATTCTATGAGGTCAGTGGGAACACACAGCAGAGGACCATGCTGCAGAGGGACCAGAGAGGAATGGGAGATGCGTTCCTTGCAGTCGCTTTGAAGAACAGTGCATATACTTTCCTCTTCTTGAGGAAAGAATAGAAAACTCTCCCTTCATAAAAAACTGCTGTGCCACACTGCAGGATTATGTTAGCCCTGGGAGGAGTGATCTTAATGTCAGCAAGAGCTGTAAATTTGTTTGTCATCTACAGGGATCAGTCCTGTGGAGGCATGGCCTCGTTCCATCATATATATGTGCTCGGATGTTGTAGATAATGCTGGTAAGCACCAGAGTCTGGCCTATTTTATGTCCTAGTAATGCTTTTGTTTCCAGGGTGCCTACAGAATTAAATGAGTAGGCACTCCCCAGCCAAAATCCTTACATGACCTTTGATTTTGAATTTGAGCATAAAATTCATGAGGCTGGGTTCACAGCTATCAGAAGCCGTAGTTTCCATGCAGATAGATCTTCCCCAAAGAAATTTTTATTCATGGTGTGTAATTGGATATTTATTTTTCTGGGAAAACTAAAATCTTTAATTTATAAAAAGGTTCTGCAGAACTTTCCCTCTTCAAGGAAGTACACTGACAGACAGACAAACTGCATCAATTCCTTAGGATGATATGGGTAGGGCCTTTACCTGGCTTGAAATGTGACATAAACTTTAGGTTTCTTACTGCAATCCGATCAACATACTTTCATAAGAAAGGAGTTAGACTTTGCTAAGCAAGTATGATGAAACAGTTTCTTTGGGTGATGCTGCTCTGTGTCCTTTAAGAAACATGTCAATGCATTTAATAGCTTTGTCTGTTTGATACACACACATAAATCTCAGGTTTTCTGTAAAGAAAGACCATTATTTCTTCACTCTGGTTGACATTGGGCCATTTAGAGGAAGGTGGCTGCAAAAGAGGCTAAGAACTGTGTCTGGTCAGGAAATTAAAAGTTTCAGATTCAAAGAAGAAAATTATTTTTTTCCTGTAAAATACATAATACATGTTCCACAGACGTTTGTGATGTCAATAACATATCTTACTGGCTATCCATTAAATCAGGTTTAGTCTGTTTTAAGTTAACTATTTTTAGTTAAATGTGCCTATGCAATTGAAGAGTGATATAAAGCATTTACGCAAAGAGAAATCTGCTGTATAATTCACTGTGCAGCTGCAATAAAAAGTGGCCTAAACAGTTTAAAACATGGAAAGACTGGCTCATGGATTTTACAGGGAGTAGAGCTCTCAAAGGAAACACTAAGGTTCAGGGCATCAAGGCATTTCAAAATGAAGTGCTTTATGGAAAATGAATAGCATGGCACCAATAATGATCTGCATAAAGGAGCATCTTTGGTGCAGCTTTACACAGTCTTCCCAGACTCTCAACATGTAAAAAGGAGTTCACTTTGTGCTCACAGAGAGGCTGAAAAGAAGCACTGGGTTGAAGAAACCCACAATAAAAATGTCGATGGCATGACACAGCAGTTTATTTACATTACTGATATTGCTGCTCTCATCTTTGTGAGAGCTCAGGAAAACTACTCTGGATGAAGCATAGGTTCACAATGTCCCATTTGGGGTTGTAATGATTTTTTAATGATAGTTTGAAATTCGGCTGCACAGTCAAAGGTGATACCTACTAGCAAAACGAATGAGAACACTGGTAATTCTGCTGCTGGGGTGCCTGCCTTTAGTGGTGATAAGTGGTAGAAATGACCTGTGCTGTGCTGTGCTGTGATGACAAGGCATTGTATAATCCCTGAATTATTTTGTTATCCATGGAGAGGTAGCCTGCTGTCATTCATCCAGCATTGATCTCTGTGATGCTAAAGAATGAACCTACTGAAAACAAAATGCAGTACCTCAAAAAATACACCTTGGGTAAATAATAAAGATCCAGATTTTGCAACACAAAACTGCTTAAAGGTCTGGAAGAGGGAGGCTGTAGGACAGGAATGTTTGGTCATTATAGCCATAGGAAGAGGATGAATTTTGACAGCAACTAGCAAAGATGTTTTCTGTGATACTTTTTTTTCTTTATTCTATTTATAAAGTGAAGGGCTAGATGCCACCCTGTTTATGTGTAGTTTGAACAGTGAAAGGCAAAAAAAAAAATACAGTCTTTTTGTGGCTTCCCCAACAATAACAAAGCAGGTTTTGAGGATTCTTGGCAACCGATCCTCAAATCAGTTTTCTGATGTGTTTAGACTTCATAGTAGACTCCCAGTAAAGTCTCTTTCAATATAAACCATTTAATTCTTTTAAATGGGGAATGCACACTAAGGTCTTAAGCAAGGAATTTGCTAATTAAGGTACAAAATAGAAACATGTTTCAAGAAATTTCAGAAGAGAGAAAATTATGTGAACATTCTTTCACTGTGGGATGTCACACAGTCCAAGAAGAAGCAAGAAGAGAGCAAGTGTTTGAAAAGGCAAATGATTCTTGTTCAGCCTTAAGATATAAAAGAGCAGTATATATAGATTTAATGATAGAAGAATATGTTTCATAACTATTTCCTTTCTTATATATAATATATTAAAATATTTTCCCCTTGTATGTTTTAAGTGGTAAAGCTGACTCTAAATATTCTGACACATAAGCTCTCCTACCACACTTCTAGGCACTGCAAAATCATTTTCCAATGGCAAATTCCTTGAATGTCTGTCACCATACAGGTAGTTGGGCTTCCAAGAATATACAGAATGGTCTACCACTAAATTGCAGATGTTTCATTGCAAATAGAGTCATAAATTGTCAGTTATAGAAAGATGCATTTCTTGTCAAGGAAGTTGCCAAGTGTTTTGGCAAGGAGTGTGGTAGTAAGCAGGAAGGAGCTGGGACACTGCACTAAAGGTGCACTGAGTGTCCCTCTGAACTCCCATTAGATTGAGAAAGGGTGGGTATCTTTTCCTTATGTAGACACCCTGGATGTCTTACAGGACACTGATTTGGGTGGTGGGGCTTCTTTTCAAGTCAGTATCCAGCAAGAATTTAGGTCACTTGTCTTTTGGAAGACCACCACCACTAAGCTATTGGTTATTCTGTGCTTTAAGCTGTGGGATGTTCTCTCTCATTTCGGCCAGGATATTCCAATGTGGAGGTAAAATCCTAGTCATTGGAAGGGGCATATTCTTGCAAATATACCAAATAATGGCTAAAAACTAGCAGCATTTACCTCCAAAAAATGCCCTGGTGAAAATATCTGATCACTTCTCATGGAGGATTTTAACCTCATTTTCTGTCAGTGTCTTGGCTATTCTTTGGCAGAGAGTCACACCATTAATTTGGTTAGAATCTATGTTTTCCACACTGATGTAAATAAATTATACCAATGATGACACTATTAACCTGCCCTCAAATCAAACTGTGTTATGGTCAATAGAGATGCAGACTATTCCTTCCACTCTCTGTGTAATATGAAAATTTCCCTGGCTTTCTAAGATAATGAAATTTGTCATAAATTTAGAGGAAATCGAGCTAACACAGCCAGGATTGCTGGTGCTCAGAGAGAACAAAATCTAACCACAGCAACACAGTGGAGTCTCAAAGATAGAAATAACTCCCAGAGCTGGAGAAGAGCAAGGGCCCAGTGAAAGTCATCCAAAGGTGAGAAGTAACCACAGCAGTAACACAGAGAAGTAACCAGGCTCTCTGGAGCAGTCAGAACTTCTATCACAAAAGGTAATGATAATAAAAATATGTATAATAATAAAAAATGCTAACTAGATCAATACCATAGTTCCATGAATCAACTCCCCATCTTATTCTCCTACACCAAACCCACTCATCATCCCCTCAGTGCCTTCTCCCCAGTCATGACACATGACTGAACAGTCACATAATCAAAGGAGTGCTGGCTCAGCCATGGACCTGGTAAGCCTTGCAGAGGACACTTAAATCAAATGTTACATTTCCCAGACTGCGCTTCTGCATCCCAAAGTCATTGAATGCATTATCAAAGAGGTTCAGGCTGCAATTCCTTTTTGGGTTTTTTTTTGGTTTTGTGGTTTTTTGTTTTTTTTTTTTTTTGTATTGATGCAGTTCCAGCTCAAGCACTTATGTTTCATTTGGGTAGGTAGCATAATATTAGAAAATGGAATTTCCTCCTCTGTGTCCCCCGTTTTACAGGTAAACCCCTCAACCTTTCCAAGAAACAAACAAAGATAAATCAGACAGAGATCCCTGAACAGCCAAAACTTTCAGCTGCATAAGTCAGGATCTTACTGATTTCCACAGGTATTACAATGAGATATTTGAGTAGTTTAAAACAGTAGAATAGTTTTTGTCACTATAAATTCATAAATCCCTTCTAAAGTACCTAAAATGCATGACTGCTGAAAAAAGTCTCAGCAGCTGTTCCACTTTTGTCTGTTGCTACAGACTGTATTGCTCACAGTATTCATGCTGGACTCCAGAGATAATTTTGCATCAGACTTTCTTTTCACTGCGTAAACTCACTGGTTCAGATGGTTAAGTTCAGCATCTATGTTTGGTATGCTTGGAAGGAAGGATCTTCTGTCATAGAGGGAAAAATCATTGCCTCCTCTTTCCTCAGATCAATAGAAGTTCTAAATGAAAAACAATAGCTAAGGTGCTTCCATGAGTACTTGCTGTTTTATTTCATTTAAGGGAGAAAAAAGAGAATATTTTAATTTTCTGTCGTGTGCTAATTATGAGTTGCTTTTAATTTGTACATTTCACCAGAAAAATACAGATTGTGCAGACGTGTGTCAAGAATCTAAGGCAGATAAACGTTCTTTCTCAATTTCATTTTTCCTATGCAGGATTTTAGGGTTTTTTCATCCTTCTAATTACCTACACAATTACCTATTAAGGTCTGTACATTACTAGAAGCTTTTTATGTTTGGATATATTAAAATAAAATTTGTAGTTGCTTATATCTAAGTAGTTTTACAAACTGAATTTGCTTTTTACTTGGTTGCAAATGCACACTGACTTCTTCCCATCTTCTAGCTGTTCTGCACAGACCTCATAACTTTCCTCTTTGAAACAATCTTAAAATTTTCTAAAAATAATTTCCCTGTAGTTAACAATATTTCACTGAGATTTTTACTTTGACCTGGAAGCAGGTATATTTTAAAATATAAAAATAATATAATGAATAAATGTGCAATTTATCTCATACCTTCTGTATGATAGAACAACCAGTAAATTTTCCATTGTATAAAAATAACCCCCTAACTATTAAGCCTGGTTTTCATCTTAAGGTAAATCAAAATGCTCTGTATATAGAAGAACTGAAATTATTCTATTTATTTGCTTATAAGCCTTCTCTCCAATTCTTGAATCAACATGACATGCATGAGGGCTTAACCAGGTGCCAAAAGCAAAGTTTTGTGTGTGTGTGTGTCTGCTTGTGTGCAGCTGGTGAGTAAAGATTAATAATGATCATGGTGATTACAGTCCTTGGTATTTTGGGGATCCTCACCTCCCTCTCAGCTCTAGAATAGATAACAAATGAAGTACACAGCTGCACACTGCAATTTAGATGTCTTCTGCCCGCAGTTCTGTGATCTGATTATCAAAGGCAGTTGTCTCTAACTCCTGCAGAATTCTATGTGGAATTGAGGTGTTCAGAAAATATTTTGTATGTCACGTTCCTCTTTTTGTGTTTTTTTCCACACTGGACACTTACACTATTGTAATTGTATTTGTTTACAATTATGAATTAGTCTAGATTATCACTTGATTAGACAAATTATATAGGGCAGGATCAATTGATCTGCTAAAATTGTCTGCAATTTTACAGCTGTTAGAGATAGGGCTCTGAGTCCTGTGATGGCCAAAATGTCAGATGAAAAAAGTGAGCTCAGACACCTTCAGGTACATGAGAAAATGAAACCTATCTCCCATGTCCATTAAAGCATTATCCAGTACATAAAAAATGGATAAAATTTCCTTCTCCAGAAGAATCTTGAGTTATTTCCTAAATAGAAAATTCTGGAAAAACTCTATTGAATTAAATTATTTACCGAGTTTCATGTGAAAATTGTTCCAGGATAACATAAGAGAGGAGAAATAACTTTGGGTTTTTTCCTCAAATTTCCTATAACTGAAAATTTATTCAGTAGATCTGAGTTTCAGAGACCTGACATCTCAGTGTAGCCCATACCTTGTATTAGGCAAAACAACAGTCATCTGAGGGCTGACTGCTCTGCACTAAAATGACTCCTGCAGGTATGAGTTGAAGTAACTGATTCTTCTTCAGTCTCTCTTCTCTGGTAGTTCAAAACATTTTAGTCTTCCTCTATATGAACAAACCACACTCACACATATGTAGAAGCAAAAGGCAAAGTAAGGTTTTTGAGTGCTTTTTAACACTTCTGTTAGAAATGTCTCCGTTTGGGAGGAAGTGAGTTTTTTGGGAAGTTTTAGTTAAACCAATCAGTGGTCAGATTCGAATATTGACACCTGGTGTGACCACTGAAGACGTGAGTCACCTCTGAAGACACACGGGGTTAAAAGCAGAGATTTCCCAGAGTTCGCTCTCTTTCGCCCGTGGTAGCCCAGGGAGCGGCACCGTCTCTGCCCCGCCCGGCCACATGGCTGGGTGGGGGAGGGAGCCATGGAGGCCCAGGCTGAGGTAGGCCGGAGCCCCGGAGAGAGAGAGAAGGTGGAAGGGAATGGAACCGGGCCAGCCCTGCAGGACCAAGGGGTGGAAAAAAACACCGAGGTATCTTTTGTTCCCCGCCCAACCCCAGAAGAGCGAGCGAGCGAGCCTGTGCCGGCAGAGGAGGCGGCAGGGGGGTGATGCCCAGCATGTGGGAGTGCCACCGTGAGATCTCAGTGCCCTGAGGGCAGCGGAGCTCGGACTTTTAACCCTTTCCTGGGTGAAGGAAACTTTGTGAAACATTAGTCCTCCTGGCTGGTGGTTGGAGAGAGAAGAGAGACAGTCTGGGACCTGAGATGTTAAGAAGATGTGGAAAAGCTGAAGTGGGAGGAGATGATGGAGTGGCTTTTTCAGCTGGACTTTTCTTGTATAGCCATAGACTGAACCAAGCTACCTGTAATACATGAGACTGCATTTGGGTGGATGCTATAGCCTGAGCCAAGAGACTGACCTGCTGTAATGGTATTATATAAAGGAGTGAACAGAGGAAGATGAAGAGGGCGTGGTGGTGCCTTCCATCTTCAGGGAGAAGAGCTCTGTTCTTGAGAAAACCCTCGGCCCCAGGGGATGAGAAAATGGGGGGGACTGTTGTCCCAAAAATGAGACATGGTTGTTTTTCTCGGCACTTGGCAAAGCATCCTTGAAGAGCCCTGAGCAGTTTCGGTCCATGGACGGCGGTGAGAGCACTGTACATGGAAGGAGCATGTCACCATGGCAGAGTTTCTCCGGGCGGTGCCACGTGTGACAAAGAAACATGGGGAGTTTCAATCCTGTTTCGTGGGGAGGACTGTGGTACAAGAGAGACTCCTCTCTCCCCTGATGGACTGAGAATTAATTACTTGAGTGTTGGTAACTTGATCAGGACTCCAAGATTTTTTGTCTCACTGTGCTTTGGTGAATTTGGGTGGGAGGAGGAGGAATGGTTTAAAAGGTGTTCACTCTGTTTTCCTGTGTGTTTTTTGATGTTAGTTTGTAGTTTAATAAAATTATTGTTTTTTCTCTCTTTTTCTAAGTTTAAGCCTGCTCTGCTCTGTTCCTGGTCACATCTCACGGCAGTTAGTTAAAGAAAATACATTTTCATGGGGGCACTGGCATTGGGCCAGTCCTAAACCATGACAGAAAGATAATGACTTGTTCTCTTACTTCTGATACCTGTTTTTTGTTTTTATTTTTGATTTTTTTTTTTCAAATCTATTTATTTCAGCTATAGCAGATATAAGGAAATCTGCAACCTGACTTTCCAAGAGGTGATCTTTGGAGACACATTGCCTGAGTATTTTCTACAAAAAATCTGTTTTGTACAGATTTGTATGTATTTGCTCTGTGGTCCAGGAGTGGTGGACAGCCTAGTCCTGCCTTCCAGAAAGCTTTCCCACACTCAGAAAAAGCCAGAAGCCCAGGTTTCAGAAGCCACTAGAACCCAAAATTTGCCTGTCACTGCTGGTGCAAAGAGAGGACAGATTCTGCTGCCTTATTTCCCTTCTACTGGCAGCAGAAAGCTGAGTATTTAGAACCTTAATGATTAAAACTTAACAGTGAACTTTCTTACCACTCTATGACAGCAGCAGATCAGCATCACCATCTTTGAAAGCTTGGTGTGAGAATGCGACCCCTCAGGGGAGATGTTCAGCAACCATCTGCACATCATTATCTTGACTCAGCTAAGTCTGACACTGATTTCTGAAAGGGACATCACTTATGCTTAGAGGCAACTGCCCCATGCCTGTTGCCACAATGGATAAATCTGATATTTCACCGTTAGTTTTGATATGATGAAAGATAAACCACTTTGAACACTCTTAAATACTTCAACTTACATTCTAATAAAATTCAATAATAGGCTTTAATATCAAGAGTATTACTTTTCTTGTATCATCCCCCATTTCTTTGGACAAAAAACCTAAATTAAGTTTAAAGATTAGTACATCTCGATGTTACACAGTTTTGGTGATTCCTATCAAAATTAATGTAACATATCAAAATAAATAGTCTCCTTTTCCCCTGAGGTGTGTAATATAAAGCTGCTGTACAGGTATCAATTTCCTTCACCCTTTATTTAACTTGCAAGACCCTATTTGTCACTCAGGTTGCAAGCTTTCAAGGGATCAGAGACCCTAGGATTTAGTACTTGATAACCCTTTCTAAGGCTTGTAGAGTTGACATGTATCTTCAGCTCTGAATGAAATGATCTCTCTCTGCTAAAAGACTGTGTTGGCTGGTTGGGTCTCCAAAATAAAGTATCCTGTAATAGCTTACATAAAATATAATTTGCCCATTCATTCATAAAGACAGAAGTTTCAGACAATGAAGGATAATTAATTTTCAGAAGATTAAAAATTAATTAAATTGATGCTTTTATTGTATATGTGAACATACTCTTTTATTAAAATGAAAATTAATGAGTGAGCAATATATATATTGTCAAGAAGGAATTCATAAGAATAAAAGCCTTCTTTCCTATCGAGGTATGTTAAACAAAATGATTAAGAGCCTATGGTCTGTGGGAACACAGGTGAAAAGGATTGACAAAATGCCAATGCACAGAGAAAAAAGGTTTCAAGTTTCCTGGTAGCTGTTATTTCACCTTAAGTATTTTTAGGAAGTATTCTGATATTCATAAATATCAGAGCTTTCCTTGAATTGATTAAAACTTTTCAATATAATTTGCAGCTTTTCTACTCCCTTATATCTGTAAAAGCAGTAATACCCTTAAGCATTTATTTGTACTTTTAGACACTTATATTATTTAAAATCCTGTCCCTTCCCCCTAGTGTAGCTCATGGAAATGTTGAGTATTACAACTGTACACAACTGTGGAATAATATGACACATTTACTCATCTACTGTAGGAAACACTACTCTGAACAGATGAAACTTAGAACTCCATAATATATATCCACAATCAAAAGAAAAATAATTCTGCTACATTATCTGTAGATCCGTGGAAAGCAATAAATCTTTGGAGTTGTTTTAGGTACTGTAGGATACAGTAAGAGTACTACACTAACGATAAACAGTACTGCAGAACTGTCAAATGAAACAAAAAAGTAATAAATGGAGAATGAAGAAAAAGATGATAGAGTTCAAATCTATTAGTTACAGAGAAAATCCAACATAGTTAAATCCAGAGGATCATATTCCCTCCACAGTGTTTTCAGTGTGATATTTTTTTCTGGGTAATGGTCAAATATGAAAGGCATAAGCTATGAATACATTTTGTCTTATAAACATGCAGGCCTTATTTATCAGTGCATTGCATCAGTTTTTCTCCATTTTAATTCTGCTCCTGTCAGTGGAGTCACAGTGATGTACGAGGGTGAATCACAGTAGGACATCAGCAAGCATAGGCTTTCTCCTAAATTAGAGCACGGTGAATTATTTCTCCATTACCAAAACAGAGTAGATTTTGAGTGTCCATTTTTTCTTTTGTCTTATTTGATCAACTACTTGCATAGGTAGAAATGTGTGGGTGGGGAGAAGGTGGATCTGAGTGGGACAAGGAGTATTATTCTTTTATTTCCATTGATTCTAATCTATATTTTCATAATCACAGAAGAGTTTAGGTTGGAAGGCACCCCTGGTCATCACCTGGTCCAGCCTCGCCTGTTCAAGCAGTTTCACCTAGAGCTGGTTGTTCAGGGCCATGTCCAGACAGCATTTGAATATCCCCAATGATGGAGACTCCACAACCTCTCTGAGTAATCTGTTCTAGGTCTCACTCAAAGATACTAACAAATATCACACCAGATGTGTGGGGAACTATGTCAAGTATCTCTGATGTTTATGATTGAGTTTTGGATGTAGGAAGACAAGAAGTTCAAAAAAAAGGGAAAATAATTAATATTAAATTCATAATTTTCAACTCTTTAGACACAAACTTCCGCAGTTTTAGTTTTCCAGTGAGAAAGGACAAATAAAACAGACAGGTAAATGTCCTAATGAATCACCATTTCCATCCTGTCAAAGTGACTCAAATTAGATATTTCATCAATTTTTTTTCCTAAATTGAAAGAATCCTAATAAGAGGCAGAATAATGCATGAGATGATGTGAAACAGAAAATAATATCTCAATCAACTCTTTGTTTTAAAGTTCAAAAAATCTAGTCATGTATCATTGCTGTGAAAGCAAAAGAAAATAATTTCTACTGTAAATTTGAAAACAAATTGATTTTTCTAAGAATACTTTAATATTGCAAATGTCTTTAATAACCTTTTTAAAAATGTAAAAAATATATAATGTTTTTTTAATGTCATTCTCATTTATCTCTTTTTTCCTTCCTTATTTCTTTTGTTTTTTTCTCAAAAAGAGAGTAGCACCTGAACAGACAAGGTCCTGAAAATAACAAACTCCTTTCACTTCTCTTCAACACATTGCAAAAGTTAGGAAAACCCTATAATTATGCACAGTAAAAAAAAAAAAAAAGTTTTGTTTTCCATTTAAAAGACCATCCAATTTCTTCAGGAGCACACTATGTAAGCTCTTAGGCAAATCTAATCAAACCACACTAATTTCTGCTGTCAGGGAACTACCTGGAACTGTGTAATGCATGATTCGAACTCCCCAGGTTACTTGACTGCTCTTAAATTTGACACAAGTCTAGATCAAGAGGAGGCCATTACTGAGCCCATTTAAAGGAGGCCATTACTGAGCCCCTGAGAAATAAATTCTTCCAGTTACAATCTCAGTTTGCCTATTTATCTGTTAAAATAGTTGGCACTGAGCCGTTCTGCTAGATGAACACCTCCAGCAGACTATATAATTTGGGACAAAATGACTATTGGCTTGTGAGACTCCTGCATGTTTGGGAAGGGGCAGGACACCTTCCCTCCTGCACATGGCCTGCTAGGTGTGTTTTATGGGTGAACTGTCAGATTTGAGATTCCCAGAAAGGAACAATCCTTGTTATCACTCTGTCTATGGCAGTTGGTGTTAAGGATTTCTCTACATCAACTCACACAGCATAAAATCCCCTCTTTATCCCCTTTTACACCAGTATTCCAGCTTTTTTTTTCTGGCCACTTGAATGAAACTTTTATCTTTTTTTTTCTTATTTCCTGAATTAAATGTTATTATTCTCAAGAACAGTGGTAAGTATTTTTAGTGCCTGGAATAGAAAGGACATGCTGGGGGCCCTTCCCAGCTTTGGAGCTAGATTGTTGAATTTAGCAAGAGGTGTGAGCCAGCAGCAGATGCCTTTCTACAGAAGGATCTTTCTGCCATTTGTGAGGGACAGGAGCTCAGTTCACCCTTCCTTCTCACTTCTGAGCATTAAGGAGGCAAGGGTTTCATCCTCTTTATGGCACCTGGGGTGCCCCAGCTCTGACACTACCAGCAGGTTGCCTTCTCATATTTTACCAGGATTTCCATGAGGTTAGGACCTTAGCTGGATATTTCAATGAATCCAGAAACATGTATCACAGATAAATACAATAAACTACACAACACTGAAAATTTTCCACTCAAGCTTTCAGCCCTTTAAGCATTTGTAACAGTGCAGTTTAATACCAGAGACTTTTACAAAACCAGACGAACACGCACATTTTTTTTTTCTTCTTTATTTAGGGATTGTATTTGGTGTCTCAAAAAACAAAATAAAACGAAAAACAGCCTTACAATCCTCTGAAATTAACAGAATGTTAGTTAACGAATGTTTTAAATTTTCTAGCAGGGAATTATAAAATGAACCTCTGATGCCACATAGACTCAAATTTAACATAGTTAAATAGCTGAAAACAGAAAATCTCATATAAACACTGGAATACAAATAATTTTAAGACTCAAACTAAAGAAGTACATATTCCTCAGATGCACATTCCTAATTGAGTCTTCCAAGGCTCTAAAATATCATCACAATCCTCCTTAAAATATCATCACAATCCTCTCCTTAAATAAACATTTGAAAAACAATGAGATCTTTGCAACTAATAGGCACTACAGAAAAATAATTTGCATTTTTCATTCCTTGCTACGACTTTTTAGACCACTCTATGTGTTGTGGCCAATAGACTCTTTAAATCTATTCAAGACCAGCACGTGCTCCTGACCACACAGCAGCCCAGTGCAGTAATACATACATATATTTTATCTCCTGTGCACAGTGTGTTTTCAGTTACCCAGACCCTGTGCTTGAAATCACTGTGGCTATGCATGATGCTCCCTAGAGGTGGCTGTAAATTACTGGTGTGTGAAGCTGCCAAGCTAACAGTTTTGTTTAATTTACTACAGCCATAAGCCAAAGCAAAGGAAAGTATTTGTGCAGGGTCCAGATTCTGCAGTTGTCTCTAATGAGCCTCTCCAGTGTACTCAGCAAAGAGGAAGGTACCTTCTTTCAGTGAGAGACAAACATACAGGTGCTGTACTGCCAGCTCATTGGCCATGACTGTGTTATAATCACAGAATCATCATAATTGGAAGAGCCATTGAAAATCATCCAGTCCACTCTTCAATTTAGCAGTACCATAACCATCCCCAAACCAAATCCCCAGAGCTACATCCAGATACCTCTTGAACTCTTCCAGAGACCACCACCTCCCTGGACACCTGTTCCAGTGCCTGATCACTCTTCCAATGAAAAATAAAAATTCTAAGATCTAATCTGAGCCTCCCTTGACACAATTTGAGGCCATTTCCTTTCGTCCTTTCACTTGAGACATGGCAGAAGATACCAACAATCTCCCTTGAGGTAGTTGTAGGGAACAATGAAATCCCTCAGAAACCTCTTTTTCTCCAGACTAAACAACCCCAGTTGCCTCAGCCTCTTCTTAAAGGACATGTTTTCTATACCCTTCCCCATCATCGTTGCCCTTCTCTGGACCAAGTCCATCACCTCAATGCCCTTTGAAATATACTTGGAAAGCAAGAGCTTTTTGTCTAGAGTCCAAAAGGGGAAGATCTCATAAATAAATTTTATTTCCTATATCACTCACAGTCTCTTCTTTTCAGCTGCCTAACACCTATTGCAACTATTCATTATAAATTTAGTGATGAGTGTCCAGAAGACAGATAGAATTTAGGAGAGGCTGAGGTATCAAAATCTATAAAAAACATGCAGATCATTTTCATGCATTGGTGTGAATATATATGAATATTGAGTCTTACTATAATATCTGCAAAATATTCTCCACTTGATGTATAGCAGCTACTGTTTGCTGTGGGATAAATTAGTCTAAACTTTTCTGTATGATAGCTGTATCACTTTCTAAAAGAGGACTGAAGAGACTGGCATGTGGATCAACTGAGCAAATATTTCATGAGCAGAAATACCAAATGTTATCCAGAGTAACATTTATGTCAATGTTACAAGACAGGCCAACATCAGTTCCCTCACTGGAAGATTTTTAAAATATTGACTGTTGACAGTAAGGTTTCTTATCCATATATATTAAAGTTGTACATTTTTTCCTGTAGAAAATCATTGGCAAACATGAGGATGTTCAAAGGCTTATGTCTCTCATCTTTTACATGGCAAAGAGTTGGTACCAGAGATAGATGCATGTCTTGAAGGAGCTTTGGAGCTGGGGCCATGGATTTAATGGTGACATATGATAAATTTCTGGTCACTGTCAAGTATCAGCGTAGGGTGAAATCACTGGAAATCATTAAATATAAAACTTGTTTACAGCTTCCTTACTAACATTCAGTCACCCACCAAACTGCAGTTAACACATTCTTTATATTAATCTACTGGTAAAATCATATTACTAATATCTGGTCTGACTTTTGAGATGAATTTTCTCATCACACAAAAAAAAGATATCTTTAATACTGCACACCTCCTGTGGATGAGCCCCTGCTGAGAAACTCTGCTATGCTAAGTCAACCAAGTTAAATATATCATATTATGTGAAAAAGTATGATATATCAAGTCATAAGAATGGTGCAGCAGAATCACCCTAATGATTACCATGGCTCATTTTTTCATAGTTTTTAATTTGCTCATGAAACATAAGTATTTGAACAAAAAACAAAGAAAAAAAAAGACAAAATCCAAACTCCAAAGCACCACTGAAGGTGACTAAGCATTGGCACAATCTGCCCCAAGAGTTTGTACAGTTGTCTCTAGCAGTTTCCAAGACCCTACTGTTTATGGCCTTGAGCAGACCTTCTTTGTTCAGGAGGTTGAACCAAAGATCTCCCAAGGTCCTGTTCAACCTGAAATACTTGAGGGCCATAGATGCAAAATTTAGGACTGTGACTGAAACACTTTCAGTGGTTCAGGAAGGAAAACCTTTCTACCACTTTTGGAATTTTTATATAAATATGAAAAATATTTTTGACATGTAGAATTTCTAAATAATCATGTGTAAAAGAAAATTGGATGAAGCAATGATTTGGCTAACTTTTTGTAATATATTCTAGCAAATAAGGTTGAAAATGTACTACTAAGTTATGATTGATGTTAGAGAATAAAAGAAGAATCTAGACCTGCACTTCTGACTGACTGAGAATTTTTTGATGCAGGCTTCCTATGTATTTAATATATTTTTATGTATTTAGATTCATATCAAAATCTCATCAGATTTCACATATATTTCTTGATTCTAGGAAAGACTTAAAATTAAATATTAGCAAAAAAAAATGCTGAGAAATTACTTCAGAGTTTGGAATTTTAGAAATTAAATATATTTTGTGAAGCATTGCAATTTGTTGCTATTTCAAGAAAGGAAAATGATAAATTTAAACTTTAATGAACAGAAGCAGTGGAATATTTTCTACTTATTGAGCAAAGACCAAAAAGGGAAAGTGTTATCAGTTAATACACTGAAAGATCGGAGTAAAATAGCCCTTTCTGAACTAGCAGTAACACATTTTAAATGACCCTGTAAACACCTCAACATACACACGGAATGCAGAAGCATGAAATTTTTATTTTTTCTGTTCTGAAGCCTACTTATCTAAGATGATGTTATTGAACTAATAAATGCAGCTTTTGATATCAGCAAATTACAACAGCAACTCATTTTTTTATTCTATTCAGAAATCACCTTACATTTGGCCGGGAGAATAATGAGATTTGAGCTCCCGTAATAACATTCAGAAACAACCTCTTCAAGTTCTTTCAGGCAGCACTGGCAAATAGAAGTTGTTCAAGTGTGTCACAAAGCTGTCAGCACATGAGTCTGGCTCTGAGAATGCTTTCAGGAGTTGCTTGGTGTGTGTGCAGGATGTTTTGAGACCTGAGTCAGTTTTAAATGAAGAACCTAGAAAACTTCCCCCTGATTTAAATGAAAGATGACTGTCTTTGTAAGATTCCGCTTGTTGTGGATGAAAATAAACAGTCTCTGGTTTCTTGTTTGATTAACAAAAATGTGTTTAATGTTGCTAATCTTCAGCAAGATGAATCTTAAGGCAGAGCTCCTACAGCTGTGTACATCTACTCTATTAAGCCTACTACCAGTTTCTGTGCAGACAATTGACAGAGTGTTTTGGAACTGAATTCTTATCTCCCAGCTGAAGAATTTTCAAGACATAATTACAAATGCAGCCAGGTAATAAATGAAGAAAATGATGACCCAGAGCATGTAAGTGATACAAACCAGATCAGATACTGACTGCTTAATAAAATTTGATTTAGATGAAAAAATATTAAAAATATAAGATATTTTTCATTGAGGTATGGGTGTGAATTCTAATGCTAAAGATATTTTTAAATAATCAAAGGAAATAATTATTTACTCTGGTGGATCATAAATATGGATAGTTCTGCTGCTGGATGTCATTAGGTTTCTGGAATTAACTAAGCTTCTATTTGGCATTCCTTAGCTCAAACTAATTTAGGCATGTGATGATTTTAAAGTGGGTCCATAAACTCTGTTGAATTCAATGGTATTCAGGGATATGTGTAATTTTAAAAACATACTGAGTTTTATTCCTCAACACATGTTTGGTAGTAATGAAGTCTAGTCTAAGAGGATTTTAATAAGTTTGAGTTTATGGATTTAATGGAAAACAAACATAATTTTGTCTGATTAGAAATAGCATATGAGTTAAAAGGGCCATAAAAGAAACCATAAATTTAAGCCACCATAAAAAAGTACTTAAAACAAAACAAAACAATACAAAACAAAACAAAAAAACCACAAGCCCTTTTCAAAACTGACTTGAAACCCGGGGAATCTTCCTACTGTTTGTAAATAGTTTTTATTTTATTCAGTAATTAAAAGTCAAGAGATCTAAGCAATTTATTCAAATAAAAATCAAATATTTCAAATTCTAAAATACTTTGGGAAACTTTATGCAGAATTATGAGAAAAAATAAAGTGTGTGTTTTTCAGTGTTTCAAAAGGAAACATGTAATTACAGTAAGAGAGGACGTATGTCTGCCGTTACATTGTCTCTTTCTCTTTGAACCAGTCTGCGGGTATATTCTTTATGTTTGTAGTACTGATCTAGAGAAACTTTATATTTTCTTTTAAAACTACAGCAAAATTATGCCAGGACAGAAAATTCTGAGAGCTTTAGCTCTCTCTTGTTCATTTTTATGCACATTCATGTTATTTTCTACAGATCAGAACAGCTGTCAAGATACGGCAGTGCTGATATGTATTGAGGAGTACTCAATATTCTACATTTATTTGAAAAATGTCCCTACCTCCAATTTTAATCATCTTGATAAGATTTAGAAACCATTGACTTGATTTAGGGGACCTATGCCATATACAAAATGAAAAGGCTTCAGAATGGTTCATTATAGGAAGCAAATTTGTGAAATATTACTAACTAGCAAAAACAATCAATGCATTCATAGAAGCAAATCTTTTTGATGGATGATTTTAATACAAATAAAATATTTGTAAATTATTTTTAATCAGGATCACTTCATTGTTTTGATTTACTAGGTAGATTACCTCAACCCTTATATCAACAGAGCAGGGTAGGTAATAACATTTAATAATGGAATATGAATTACATGCCAATGATGATTACTTCTTCAATCAATTTTGTACTGAGAAAAAGATGAATATCACTGTATCCTGAGGAAACATTCAAATACTATTTAACTTAAAGCTTGTACTTTTTGAACTAAAATAACTTGTATTTCCCAAGAACAGTCAGGTGTTTTACAGTTTTATATCTTGTTCTTTTGTGGTAAACAAAGGAAAATAGATATGAGATCAAAATGCTCTTTTAACAGTTTTTATTATTTACCAGCAAAAAATTACTACCTTAAATTCAATTTTGTAGGTGTTCAGTGGTATTGTGAGTAGATAGACTATTAAATATCACTTAGTTTGATAAAAATATGGTTTCATTTTTAATCACATTAACTTTATACTAATAGGTTACATTTTTATTATTTGAAGTATGAAAAAAAATTACCACATCCAGTCTTAATAGGTATTTTCAGAAGTTCAAATGCATAGTAATTCTAAGGCATCCTATTTTACATCTTATTCTGACTGAAAACTTTGTTGTTGGTTGTGTTTTCCCATTGTTGCCTACACTTCTAGGTTTCATGAATATCAAAAACTAAGTGTTGGTTAGTTGAGTGGCACTGAACTGTCAGAGGAACAAGCAGAGAGGGAGTCCCTTAATTTAGTTCATTCATGGAGAAGATGCAAATGGCACATGCCATGTTGAGTTTGTCTAGGGCAAGGCTTGTGCATCTTGTTCCACTGGGCATGGCTAAATAAGCCAAGCTGAGGCTGTTTCACAGCTCATTGCCTCCTCTTCCTGGCATCTGGCAGACCCTGCACAGAGCACCTGCTGTTTGTCCCAGGGGACTGAAAGCACAGGAGACAATTCAGTCCCAGCAAGCCTCGAGTTACTTAGCTTTTATCTTCCTCTTGCTGTGCACACACAGAGTGACAGAAAATGCTGTTTTTCTTAGTAATTATATTATTCTTTTGCCCTTCCCATGATGCCATTCCTCCTTTTAAACATTACAGGCATTTAACTAATATATTATTGCTCTTCTGTAAAAATATTAAGCACGACATTTTGTGGTTCAGAGAAGATGTCAGTTATTGCTAATGCTGGGTAATGAAACGGAGTTGATTAATCAAAACACATGTGGTGTAATCATGAATGTGGCAACAGCTTAAAATGAGTTTAAGATAAACTGCCAGTTTGTGACAGTTAAACAGCCAACAACTATGCAGATATGAAAGTTGTGTTCCAGTTGTTCCCCCTTGTAAATGAAATAATGAATAATATTTTCATAGACAGTAAAACTTCATAACCTCTGGGACCTGAGGATGCAGCTAGAGTCTTTGATCTCCAAGTTAATATGGAGAGGTCATCATGAGCAATTATATGGCACATTTGCTCCAGTTTGCTTTGAAACACTAATTCATAGGCTTGCATCCTGCATTTGCACCTGTGTTTTAAAACCAAGATTTCTAAAGCTGAGGTTTTTTTTGGCTCTAAGTCCACTGTAAACTTGGACAAGGAGCCAGTCAGGTATTTTAATCTGAAGTATCTGTGACATTTTTTTTTTCCATTTTCAAATGTAATTGAAACTTTCAAATTACTGTGAGAAGAGAGTTTGCAACATTATAATTATTCTTCTTCATTTTCAAAGATTAAGAAAAGTGTGTTTACTATTTTAGAGGCTATTGCCTTCTCTTTAATTTTAATGTCATCTGTTACTGATGCTCTTGAATTATTTTTTTTGTTTAACAAGCCTATCCAAGCCAGAGCAACAATGCATCTGAATGAAAGCATATAAATATATATTTGAAAAGTTCATAGAGATATTAAAATGTGACAACTTTTTCTTTTAAGAACCTCACTGAGGTGATGAAAAGTGAATTAGTTTTAATCTAATCAATGAGAGTGGCAGTAATAAGTAATCTAAGCAATGCATGGGATTTGCATAAATTTTTACTAAGAGAATTTCACATCCCTGGTGATTTGTGTTTTACACTACACAGTACTTTTGTCTGATGCAGAGTTTTCCCTTGACAGCTTCCCAACACATTTTGGATCCAGACTAAAAAGATGTTGAAAGCACAAATATCTGCTGATTCAAGCAACATTGTGTTAATCAAGTAATAGTTTCAGCTGTACTTATCAATGATACTAATTACAAAGCCTCCCTACATAGATGTCACTACACACAGGTCTGAACACATAGGAAGCCTGCTCAAACCAGTGAGACTATTTATTTAAAGTTATGGCACTTTGTAAGAGATAATTATATCTATTCTGAAATAATTTTATCCTGGTTTAATGGCAAGCAAGAGTTTTGGAAAACCTTTCTCTAATAGTTGATGTGCTTCCTGGTAGGGGGGACACAGAACAAAACCAATATCATCTAATATCATGAGCATTCTCCTCTTGTAGTAAAATGAAAGCATGCACTGAAATTCTCAACATGGAGCCATACAGCAGACCATAGGGAAACAATGGTCTAGTTGAAGAATTTTCTTTCTAGTTGAAGAATTCCTGTTAGCCTCCACAAGAGGCAGAGTTTTTCAGGCAGAAAAGCCATGATAAGCAACTTAAATCAGTGCTTTGGATTCCACTCAGAAAACATCAGTTAGGCTACAGATCATGGAACTATTTAAATGTGATAAAACATAAAGAATACAAAATAGAGCAGCCTGAATTTAACTAGTTCTGCAATGCTGCAAGAAGCAACAGTTTCAACAGGAATAGATAAGCTACATTTTTAATTACAAAAGTCATTTTATCTTAAGAGCATTTAAAGGCACCAAAATGAACAAAACCTGTTGTGTTGCCCATTAAAAAACAGAAAAGATGTTATGATTAAGATTTCAAACCACTAAAATCATTATTTTTACAACAAAAAAATTCTAATATCCACACTGGATTACAGAATCCAGGTTTGTACACATGAACAATATGTTGAATGCTTTAGCATAACAAATAAGGGTTTTATAGGTAGTAACACATATCTAATTATAATGAAAATATATGTGTGACTGCCAAAGCTGGCACAAATACCATATACATTGTTCTTGTCAGTTTTATAATAATGTGGAAATCAGCATTTTTTAAGAATAACTATGCATCTATATTTCTTTGTGACTCTGTATCAGTCATTAAGCTCAATTTTATGATTGCTGGTTTAGTTTATATTCCTTCAGATCGGTAGTGAACTAATAATTTAGATGTTACTTATAGCTTAGAATACCATCGTGATCTATGAGTTATGTAAGTTATTAATGAAAGAGCCCATTGCCTCAAATGGGAATAAAGTAGTAAAGTCATGTCAAAAGTAGAATAATCTGTCTCACTCACTGAGAAATAAAACAGTATGTAGGAAAATGACACAGAATACTGCCAGCAGGAATTAATACCTTTATCTTTTCAGTTATACCAACAGTGAAATTCTCCTGCCCTGACAGCAGCCCTTTCATGACAACATTTTCATCAGAGATTTGGAGATGGATGAAGGCAGTTATGAGACAAATTGTTATCCAGTACTGAAGTTAAGCCTTTGTTGCAGCTCCTTCATAGCTTTATAAGACACTCAGCTCACTAGGTTATTTCATACCTTTCTGTGCCTCTTTTTGTGGGATCAGAACTTGGTAAGTAAAGCTATACGAGCCCTTCAGCTGATCTGCTCAGAGATTTCATTTTCCTGAGTCCATCAAACTGAAATATCTTTCAAAATTTCTAGCAGGGCATTTGGGAGTCTCCCATTATCACAACAATTCTGGAAATACCAAGGTATTGGAGGATTTTTCTTAAATGCTTTCACAGAACAGAAATTCTTTGAAATTCTACAGAAATCAACTCAGATTTTATATTTTGTTCATTTAAATTTAGGGCTCAGAGTTTAAATGTGCTACTTAGCCGAGGAGACAGTTCTGAGACCCCTCTCTTTTGTATGTGCACTTGAGAGGAATAGAAAACTCATCTCTACATTTAACCTGAAAAGATAGAACCCCTTTTCACTTGATGAGGTGCATTTTTGCATGTAGCAGAGGAGTTTCTTTGGATGATTAAGAAATTAATCTCTGGTACTTTTGAAAAATATGTCTCTCTCCTTCTTGTTTCAGTAGGATACAAGGCAGCCTTTTTCTTCCTTGCTGCCTATTGGAACACCCAACAGGCAAAAGATGAGTTTAAAAAAAATTTGTGCACAGAGCTAATATGTCCAGAAGCCCTTAAACTTCCAATTATCAACTCATCTGTTGTTCAGAGTGGGAAAAAAATAGGAATATACCTGATGATGACAATAAAGTTACAGTGCATAAGGTGTATCAGTAAGTTACAGATTCTGACAACTGTTGTGAAGCCTCTGTTGAAATTTTTGGTGTCAAATAATAGATAGTTCTCCATATGTGTCTCAAGCTGGAATGTTCAACAAGGCTGCAGTTTGTAGATGATAGAACAGAAAAAGCCAATTTGTTTCTTCACACTTTTAATTAAGGCTCTGAAAGTTTTACACAGCAATGAGACAGCTCCCCACATTATCTGTGCTGCTGTTCTGCAGCAAACAGCACATTCTGACAGGGATGCATTTTATTCACATTATTTTCTTAGATTATCTTCTACATTTGGCATCTATAGTCTTAGCTAATCAGATTTTTTTTCCCCTTGGGAAAATCACTCTAAAAATTGCATTGAGAGAGCAAATAGAAGTATTTAGTAGGAAACCAACTTAATTGCTGCAGATTATTAATGTTGAAGATATAGGCTTTTTACCAGAACTTTATGCTTTAATCCCAATTATTATTAGTTTGGGCACATATAACTTGTCATTAACTTTCTACAACAATGTTTTCATTCTGGTTTCCTAAAGGGATGTTTCCTTTTTCATGGTATACTTAGAGAATTGAGATCAAATGGAATCCTGTGCTTGATACTTCAAAGCTTTGCCCTTCTCATTATTGAACAGTTTCCTTGGAAGACTCTGAACAAATACTTTTTATTTTCCTTTTTCTTGCTAATATTCCACCTAAATTTTCACTAAAAGTCTTACAGACCAGAAAACATTCTGTGTGTGGATGGCTGGCCTAAATACACTGCATATATAAAACAAATTCTCCATATCTATATCTCCAGATGAACACACATTTCATCCAGTAATTGTAACTATTGAAATAAAAAGTGTGGTGTTTCTTTTCTGCAGAATATTGCACACAGGTTATTTCTGACACTTTATTTACAAACACCCATGTAACAGTGAAGTATTTACATAAAAGCAGCATATGATTAATTAAATTAAGCATGTGCAAAATATTGCACACAGGTTATTTCTGACACTTTATTTACAAACACCCATGTAACAGTGAAGTATTTACATAAAAGCAGCATATGATTAATTAAATTAAGCATGTGCAAAATATTGCACACAGGTTATTTCTGACACTTTATTTACAAACACCCATGTAACAGTGAAGTATTTACATAAAAGCAGCATATGATTAATTAAATTAAGCATGTAATATCACTGATTTCTTTAAAATAAGAAAGTCTGTTTAATATCTGTGGTAGGTTAACCTTCCCTAAAAAAAACTCACCCAGGCAATCAGTCACTCCCACTTTGTGTATTCTTGAATGCAAAATAATAGGAGGGATCAATGACCAGAAAAAAATTAAACAGTTCTTCCCTGCTGAAAAGAAACTCACCTAGCATATCTAATACATATGTTCACTCTTCTTTGCTACATTTAGCAAATTGTCAAGAAGTCAGACAAGTACTTTCTTACAGCCATTTTTATATCAAGGATTTAGATCCAAATTTTAAAGGGCTTAAATTATTCCTATGTTGAGTATAGGACTATTTTACCATTTTTACACTGTCTTGAGGGAAGGAGCATTATCACTTTTCATACCATAATCAAGAGTTCAGGAGCAGCTGGTAGAGGTAATAGATTTTATTTTTTTCTGGAATAATCTTGTAAACATACATATCCTTCTGAAAAAGAAATTGCAATCTTCAGATTGTCCAGGTGGTAGGCATGGAGCTCTGCCTGAGGATGGGTGAGAAGCTGACCTAGAGTTTATGGGTAAGGATTAAAAGGATGGCAGGGACAGGAGACTTTATACTGGGGATCTGCTACAGGCAGATGATGCTTCTGTAGACAGACAGGAGCAGCCTCATATTCACAAGCTGTGGTCCTCATGGGGAACTTTAAGCACCCTGATACAGCATGCAGGAACAAAACAGCAGGGCACAGGCAATCCCAGAGATTCCTGGGATGTGCTGATGGTAACTTCCTTCTCCAGGTGACACAGGAGACAACAAGGAGAGGTGCTATGCAGGACCTTGTTCTCACCAGCACAGAGGGGCTGCTGGGAAATGCAAAGGGCATCCTGGGCTGCAGCCTGGGCTGCAGTGACCATGAGGCAGTGGCATTTGAGATCCTTAGGGATGTGAGGTTTCATAAACAAGCTCACTACCCTGTACTTCAGGAGGGCAGACTGTGGGATAAAGTCCTGCAGGGAAGAGAGGTACAAGAAGGAGATGGTCGGAGGGCTGGACCAGCTTTGCCATGAATACAAGCTGAGAGTTGCTCATCCTGGAGATGAATGGTGCCTACTAGAGAGCTGAAGAGGGACTATGTGCAAGAGCAGGTAGTGATAGGACAAGGGACAATGGCTTTCAACTAAAAGAGAGTAGATTCAGATTAGATGCAAGGGAAAAACATAACTCTGAGGGTGGTGAGACACTGGAGCAGGTTGCCCAAAGAAGCTGTGGATGCCTCATTCCTGGTGGTGTTCAAGCCCAGGTTGAATGGGGCTCGGAGAAACTTGGTCTGGTGGAGTGCTCTTGCCCATAGCTGGGAGTGTTGGAAGCAGATGATCTTTAAGGAGCCTTCCAACCCAAACCATTCTGTGATTCCATGAGAAACTCTTGGTTCTTATTTTTATGTAGATTAAACAGAAGCTAACCAGGTTGCAAGAAGGATTTTGTAACAAGATTAATGCTCAGAGTCTGAGGCAGCTCTTCAGCTTGCACAGGCTGTCTGTTGTATCTGTTGGGGATGTGCAGCTGACTCCTTCCCACAGCTCTAGGGGCCTAGAAGACCTTTAGGCTAAAGGAAGCACCACTAAATCATGTCACTCTCCTGAGTGATTTCTCTGTTCCTGTTTGTAGTCAAATTTCCAGTCTCTTACTCCACTAATTACTGGTAGTGTTTACCAAGCACCCAGCTAAGACTGCAGCTGACAGATTGCTGTCGGGGCACTGTATCCATTATGCACTAAATTAAATATTTTGTGACTACTGCCCTATTTTCTGCTCTTAAGTCCTTAGTTTTATACTTTTGACTCTTCCAAACTCTTCTACCAAAGCACAATAGCACACACAGCAGGAAGAACTCAAGAAACTCTTGCTTCAGTGTTGTTATAACATCTATTCTTCACTGGTCTTTGTTTCATAAATTCACAAGTTTCAAAAAATTATTTCTATGAAAATGAGGTGTGAGCAGTGGAGGAAAAAAAAAAAAAAAAAAAAAGCCTGATTTCTACCACAAAAAAACCTAATAAAATAAAAACAAAAACCCCCAACAGTTTCAAGGGGCCTAAGCATCACTGACAATGGTAAAAAGAGGTCAGTTCATATGAATCTCCTATAGTTCATCAAATCTCTGTATATGTTGAATTTTAATCTTAATTTAAAACAACAACAAAGCCATCAGGGAGTCAGTGTCAGATGTTAACACCCTAATTGTCAGTGGTGTTGCTGATCTCAGTGACAGAGCTCCTACTGCATGGTAAAACAGGTAGCAGATGAGGAGATGTGTGCTGTTCAAATGTCTTCCTACTCAGTGACCCAGAACTTGCTGGAGATGCCACAATCGTGTAGTAGTCCATAGTTAAGTCAGGAATTCAGATGAAATTTAACTCCATAATATTTTTCCAGCACACAAGTTTCTCTCTTAAGAGATAACACATTAATCCTTTTCCCAAGTACATTCTTTGAAATACTACTATATTAATGACTTCATAACTGAAACTATTGTATTAAATAAAATATCTTTTCACTAACAGAATAGGAGGAGAAGATAATATTTTGCACTAAAGATTTCTGGAATAAAACACAGACTGAATAAGAGATAATGCAAACATGAAACCAAGAAAGGGTTTCCGGTAGGATTATGATGAAGCTAGAAAATCATGTAAAATACCAAAATATTCATTCTGAGAGTCTACTTGATAAGGCCTTCTATTTTTTGTGTCTCTTTAAGGAAGTTTTTTAAACTAAAATTTATACCTTTTATAATAAAGGCAGCTGATCAAAAAAACCCAAACAAACAAACCAAAGAAAACCCTTTCAGAACTGAAAACACATTATAGCACAGAAACTTTTCTAACCCAAAGCCTTCCAAAACATTTTGTCACAACTGAGAGATATAGAAATTTGTTTCAATACTTGCTTGTAAAAATTTCTGGTGAGTTTATGGATTAAGAGGGGATAATCAGGTTCTGAATAAATCTTAATGAAAATGTGCATGAGCCATGCATGCTTTGAACAAAAACAACTGACTTTTGATAGTTTTATGATTGTATGGCAGACAACTTTTAAAAAGGGACACAGGATTTAAAGACTGCCAAGAAATGAAATGTCAAAATATACATTATTAATGCTTCTTCAGTATCATAACTACAATAAAATGTAGATAATCCCTCACAGATGCAGAGCATTTGTTCCAACAGGTGACTGCAGAAAATGTTTAGAATAGATGCTTAGCAATGCATTAGCTTGCCATGTTCAACCTACATTAGTGTATTTACACAGAAAGAACTGTGGCCTTGTTTTTCTATTAAAACAATCCCCTTTGAAACATTATATAAGGCTCTGTGGACTCCTGCTGAAATACAAAGGTTGGCACAACTCTACAACAATCATGTACAACAAAAAACCACATCTTTGCTTAAGGTGATGTGACAAAAATGTGATTTCTTTTGACTGTAGACCCAAATGCATATCACATTTTACAGCACCAGCTGTTCACTGTGGTGACCCTTCCTTATAGTGTTCACATTTATAATAGTATCTTTACAGATGAATGACAAATGAAAAGTAAATGTAAAACTTTTAAGAAACTGTGTTATCAGAGTGGCATAGATTATGATGGCCTCTTTGCTTTATTTTGTTTGGGTTTTAGTCAGCATTACAGTTACTGTGCATCAGATCATAAGCAAGAACTAGATGTTTTTTCCTGGTAAATAAACATTATCTGAATAAGTTAATAATTTCATTAATTCTTCAGGAAAAGATCCACACTAAAGTTGCTAGTGATTCAATCATTTCTGCAACATCTTTGTCTTTTTCTTTCCTGGCACTGTCAATCTTGCAGGCTCCATTGAAGTAGGGGTGTGTTCATGGCCAGGTATTGCTGCTGCACCTTGGGAATAAAGGATTATTAAAGTAGTAAACTGCAATTTTTGATTGAGTCTACAATATTGTGTCATGGTTGTAATTAGTAAATTACAACAGGAGTCCTAAGGGAATCACATGCTAAAGCTATGTGATTACTCCATTTGTTTGCTCATGATTAATATTATTGCACTAAACATAAAAGGAAATTATTATTGACTTATCTACAAATTACTTAATACTGCTGGTAATGGTGCAGGATAGAAGGCAAATGTGCTTGGAAACTGGTTTACATAATCAGGGAAACTAAACCAGTGCTGATAATTTTTCTGGTAAAATGATACAAAAATAATTGTCCTTCAAGGACTAATAAATACATATAAATTTTATGTCATATAATTTCAAATATATTTGTCAAAATAATTGCACATAAGAAAAAAAGTATTAATGTTTCCTGTCAGACTTTGCAGCCTCCTAAGACACTTCACACACTTAATTTCTGGCTTGCAGCAGAAACCAGCAGCAAAATATAATAAGGTTTATAAATAGGCCTGTTTAAATAATAAATTACATAACCTAGCTTTTTTCCTAGTACAAAATTGACTTTCAAGTGTGGATATATTAGAAAATAAGATGGGTATATTTTGTATAATTTGTTCCTAGTTAAACTGCTATGATTTTAGGGGCCTTAACACAAATGGTAAAAGTCATTACATCAAGTATGCATTGTTTTTCTCATGAAAAAAACAATGTTCTTTTTTATTTTTCTGCTGAAGGGTCTTTTAAGTATGAATTAGAGACTAGAGGACAACTTAATGTTCATCCTGATTAACATGTGTAAGCTATAGTAGAAGGCAGCCAGACCTGGCAGACCTCGTGACTCAGGGAATTCTTCCTCCTGGCCATGTAGAGAGAACTTTTGTCCCTCTCAGACCCTGTGGTGCCTGCCATCCAAGGCTCCCTGTGGCCATGTCTGGTCTGCAGTGAGGTGGAGAGCAGGTTTGTGGTGCACACACACAGGATGTAACCTGGCCGGCGGCTCCGCACGGACACCTCCCTCTCTGGATTCTACACACTCTCCTAGTGCATCATCCCAGACTCCAAGCCCCTGCAATATCCTTGCCCAGATCCCTGGTGCCTCACACATTCCCTGCATCAGATCCTGAGGCCTTGAGTCTTTCCAGTTGCTGAGGTCCTGTTACTACATGCTAGTCCAATATGAAGGCTGCTAGCCATTCTCCTCACACTCAGTCTTCCATCAGTGGCTGGCACTCAGATCTCTCCTCCCACTCACTGACCAACCCTCCTGAAGGTCACAAGTGGTTCACACACTCACACACAGCATGAAGTGCACTCATACACAAACTGGTTAGGAATAGAATTTAATAAGGACAGGGCTCAACCAGAGGGGTATTCCAGCTAGCAAGTTGCTTGCACTCAATTAGCCTCTCTGTTCCAGCTCCTCTCCATTTCCCATGCTTGTTCTCCCCATCCATCTGCATCCCTCCCTTTCTCGACCTCTGTTTCATCCCAAATAAACACCCTATTGTTAATTGCACTTTCCCTACTGGACTCACTTTTTTTACACCTGTACTCCAGTTTGGTATCTCACAGACTGGTTGCTGAGGCTTGGCTGACCTTGCTATATCTCACTTCTGAAAGATCCCCAGCTGATCCTTCAATTATTGATGAGGTCTGCCCGTCTCTCACCTCACTGATGTGTAACTGGGTGCGAAATCTGGCCATTATTCACAGTGCAACCCAAAACAGTTGTCAGCTTCTCCCTCTGTTACCTGTCCTACCCAGCAATTTCTCATGCCATGTCCAGCAGCTTCTCATGGCAAGTTTAGTTAGCTAAACCCCAGGCCATGTCCTAACATGTGCCTGTGTACATTTATTTGCCCACTCTTCACGAGAATTTCACTTATGCTTGCCTGCTGGAATGAGTTAAGAATGGAACTTTTTGTAGCCAGGCTGGATTAATCATTTTTAACACTTGCTGCTCAGCATCAGAGTACATAAGAAATGAATTATTAAACAGTACATCTTCTCAAAAGACCTTCATATTCTCATTTTAAAAGGGTATTTTCATTTTTAAATTAGATTTAGAATATGAAAGTGATGCTTTTTGTAGGCAGAAGGAGAAGCAGATCAAAATTTGTGTATGACTAGGCATCTAAATTTCCAGAATGGATGAACATTCTTCTGAAATATCAGCATATAAATGGAAATCAAACAATGCAAATGTATTAGATAATGCACAGGAGAAAATGAAGAAATATCAATATACTAAATGTATGCCTTACATTTGAAAAAAAGATTTATTTCATGTCTTGCTTATATTATAGCTGTAGAAACATCACAGCAAGTAACTTTACTGAAGAAAAAGTAATCAAACTAACAAAAACCAAAACAAAACCAGGGCTAGATAATTACAAATTTATAAAATCAGTTCACATTTTGAGGTTAAGATAAGTTTGGAACACAATTAAAGAAGATAATTTCTTTTTTTGTTAACAGTGTCATTTAGCAAGGATTTTCACTGAAAAGATATTGATGCCTTGCCTAACCTTTCTAATTGCTAACTTGAAATGCCACCTATGATTTAATTATGTGCATATACAAATTTAATGATCTTTAAGTAAGACTTTTCAGCTTTAGTCTAAGAAAAAAGTAGGATTTCCATTTCATCTAAATCAAAATATTTTGAAGAAATTTATACTTTTCTCAGTGTTATTGATCTATGTTTCATTAATAATATCATTCAGATTTGAGATTCTACTAGTGAAAAATAAAATAATCAAAGTTGCTATTTTTCTATGCTAAAACATCTGCTAATTTAGAGGGTCACTAAAGCCCTGATATGATCTTAAAACCAAAGAAATATTATTATGGAGATCACTAGTCAGTAATATCAAAAGTTTTCATCATTAGATACATGAATAATATCAACTAGAATATATTTTTCATATGAAAATTTCAACAGTGAATGCTAGTTAGCCTTACTGATCCTGAAATCACTGTGTGTATAAAAAAAGGGAAAAAAAATCATTTCCTAGCTACTACCATAATTTCAGCCAATAGCAATATTTTCAGAAGATGCTGGATGAAAATGCTATTTGCCTGACATGGATGACAGTGCTATTCAATGCATATAAAGTCTCCAGTTGTGTACTTCACTTAACCCCTTGCTTGTAAGACAGGTCTGGGAACAGAATTCATTTCAACCAAGGTGCACTTGTTACATGTATAACTATTTACACAGGGGGTGGTGTTATTTTAATTCTCTTTGCCTAAAACACCACTGATAGGTCCAAATTAAAGGGAGAAGAATATGCAGAAAGTGGAGGAGTTTGTAGGAAGTGTTCAATCCACTAAAGCAATAGAAAGGTGGAAAAAAGAAAAAAAACTGAAATTTGAGCAGATGCAACAATGGGTGAAGTTTGGAGAGTTCACTAGCCTGATCTCCTGTGCTGTTCTTATCTGACACTTGCACCACCTCAGCGTTTTGGTTGGTGTCTACAGCTTTTAGGGAGCAGCATCATGTTTCTAAGGCAATCACTACTGTGGAATAGTCTATTAACTCCAAGGCACAAGCCTTCAACAAACTGTGTGGATTTTTTCCCTTTGTATTATGGTTAGCTTTATATAGTTCTCATTATTCCTACACAGTTTAAATTTGCAAGCAAGTCCATGTGCTGTTTTTTTCTGAACAAGCCATGTCCACAGAAACGTAAAAAAAACAAAAACATGCATATTTTTAGAAATGAATGCTGGTGGGAGTTTTTAATTAAGCTGGAAATTCTTCTTAGTTGCTTAGCAATTTTTTCATCTCTCTCTGAGCCCCATGCTTGGAGCTGTGATGCTGACCCTGCACCTGTCTGCAGAACTGCAGATGGCTGGTGTAACACCGGCTATTGGCTTCAAAACAGAAAGGAGGAGGAGAACCAGATTGCTTGTGAGATGCACACACAATTCCAAAATGCTAATTATTGGTTCCCTAAAATATGATGAAGGCTTGTGCATTTGCAACTGGGATTCGTCTTCATGCATCATTAAAGTCCTAATGTATACCTTTGGTGAAGGAAGGAAATCTGGTCAGAAATTTTAATTGTACACAAAGCAGTTTGCTGTGTTATTCTGTAGTAAATTCAGCTTCTTTCAGTGAAACAGCATATACAGTACCTTAAATATTGACGCAAGTATGTATCTAATTTTTCTGGTAATGATACAGAACCTCAAAGTAAGCATAAATCAAATAAACTCACCATCTTTAGCTTTTTAAAAAACCCAAGGAACTTAGCTGAAGATAAAGGCTATGTTACTGTCCTTATGCAGTTAACAAGAGCATATTTAATTAAGAATAGTGGACTATTTAAGGCCTAGAAATAGAACAAAATTTGGTATCTTTCCAAAGATATAAAATGGCAGAGCAATAATAGCCCTACCAAGCAAAATAATGACCATCTTTATGATAGAGGTTCACATTCTGAATACAGACACACACATATATATCCATAATAAAAATTTGAAAAACTGTGTCTTTGAACCTTGTTCATACTCTATTTTAATACAGAAAATATTGTTAGTCTTTATTACCTATATTTGAAAAAAGCTTAAAAATATGATTGCAACATCCTGCAGAACTTCACATTTCTAAGCGTAGAATTCAAAGCCAGTTGACATACTATTACTAGGAGTTTGAAATCATTGTCATGAATCCAAAGAAGACACTTAATTTCTTTTTTTTAAACTCTACCTTGAAATGTAAGACTTGTTCATGGAAACTATGTGTTCAGTCTCTTTCACTACCTGTACAGTAAAATGGAAATTATGGAGGGGAGCTCAGGTCTAGGGACATTAAATCATTGTGCTAGAAGCAAAAAATGTATCACCTGCTGGATTTTAAATACATGATCCATTGAGGCATTTCCTATGTCAAAGAAAACATCTAAGTTAGAGGGAATAGATGGCTCTTGTACATGCTGTGCCCCACACTAAGATAAGAAACACTGTGATTGCTTCCCATTTGAGGAAAGGAAATCCAGGTGTGTAAACTGCAAGTGACCTCTACATGACCTGTTCAATGGCCTAATCCAAAAAAACTGGAGACCAAGACATGTCATGGACTACACATTGCCCTGATTTGTCTAAAAGCAGTGTGTGAAATGAACATTGAAACAGAAAATTTTAAACCTGCACTTTTTTTAATGCAGTTATTGTACCTTAGGCCCTAGGATGTGGAACTTCAAAGGCCAGCCCGTACAGCTGCAGAGTCCTTCCACGGTCAGATTTAGGACACTTGAACCTGACTGAGCTGCCCCTTTTTATCCCATGGAGTACCATGGTGGAGGTGGCATCCACACTGCAATTTGATGTCTACCCATACTACAGAGTTATTGTGCAATCCCCCATTTTTAACACTTTTTTGTAAATTTAAGTTCCGGCCTTCAATTACTTATAATTGAAAATACACCATATTGTCATTTGAAATAATAAGGTATTTAGGCCACATAAGCCGCTTTAGCTCCATCTTTCAGTGGCAAGAGAAGGAAGAAATATTTAATTTAAAGCATGTCAAATTTAACAGGAAATAATAAATGCAAAAATGCAGAACAGAAATTATTTGCATTAATTTTATGTATTTATTGGTCATACTTAAATTTATTTTGACAAACTTTCTAATTCTTCTGCTTAAAAAATATTCTTGAATATTATAAAAACAATTAGTGTAAACATAAATTTAACAACAAGCTTTGACAATCCTTAACTCCAGTCTAATTATGTTTTTTTCTTTTAATTGTACCAAGGAACAACAGGAACAGGATTTGTATCTTGAAATATTTTTTTAAATCTACTTTTACTTATATTCATACTTTCTCATATATACAGAGCCATAATTCAGGGAATATTATAAACTACACAGAACCATACAGGCCCTGGGAAAAAGTATTTATTGATGTTGCTTATAAATCCCTTCAAGTACTGGAAGGTCACAATAAGGTCTTTCTGGAGCTTTCTCTTTTTCAGACTACACATCAACTCCCTCATACTTTCTTTGCAGGAGAGGTATTTCAGATCTCTGGCCATCTCCACGGCCCTCATCTGGATCTGATCTAACACTCATTACTGCTGTCCATTTGGACATTGAGAATATTTAAATGCCTATATATTATTATATGTGTTCATATATGAATAATAAACTTCTGGTGCTTGTCAGCTTCCACATATATGTATATATTTAAAAAATACATTGCTTCAAGAGCTATTTTTCTAGAGTTTTTTTTGTAAACTTCTGCTAGGTATATTCTCCCATTATTTTGGGGAACAATCTTCAAACCACAACTTAGACAGCTACTCTAACAAATATCACTCCACTGTTTGCAGCACAGTACAATCTTATTTTTCTTGTGGGTATGAAACAGAAGCTAGGCTAATAAAAGACACAGAGATAAGCAGAGTTCTGACACCCCGTGAGTAAGACACCAAAGTCAGCTTCAGTTGATGTAGCAGCTAAACAAAAACCTCTTAGTGAAACCCGAAACATCCAGTTTCTTTATACATGCAAATCAGACTCTGCTCCTTTGTGTTCATTCCCTCTCAGGATGCTTACAGCTCTCAGTAATGTCTACTGACATAAAGTCTTAGGGTCAGCATCAAATCCCATTAAAATAATCTGAAAGGCTCCTTTGAACTGAATGGGTATTAAATCAGACTCTTACTAGATTCACCTAGTAGAGTAATATATATTCACAGGTGGATGAAAGAAGAGCAAATCTCTCTAGTTTTGAGTCCAGCAGGAAGATAATTTGATTGTTGAAGGATAATCTACTTGTTGACTAGCATTGACTTTCACCTGGACAGCATCACTGCAGACGAGTGTCCTTTTTTCATTTTCCCACTGACTTACTACCACTCCATCACCACCCCATCTACCACTCCATGAGAAAGACTCATGGAAATTTACTTTTAGGGCACATGCAGGACATGGGCAGGTAAATAAGGTATTTGAAAAAAAAAAATCATAGTAACATATGCCACAGTGTCCAAAGCAATCTTTGCAAGACACTTAGATTTCTTATTCTTTCTTTAGAATAAGTATAATTGGAATTCTTGTGAATATTAATTGATTGCTTTTAGCAAGCTGTCTGACTACTAAATATCATCAATTGGCACAGTTTAGGTAACCAAAAATAAAGAAAAGACATTTCCAATTATTCTAGTTTTTCTCACTATTCACAGCAATTCCATTTATAATATGCAACTGTCAATGATAAGATCTGTTTCATCCTCTTGTCATATAATAAAGTCTTACTGACAGCAGGGAAATCAATATTCTTGTTTGTACAGAATAGGATTGAAAGACTGGTTAGTTTGAGCGGAGACTTGGCTAGAAAGCCTCAGCATGTTTTTTTAATACATGGAATTTTCATTATGCAGAGTGATTGAGATAGGGAAAGGCAGAAAATTTGAGAGAAGTGGAGATTAAAACATCATATGCTATTAAGAAAACAGGAAATTGGTGGGGGAGACTCTACTTCTGCCCCAAAACAGGCAAAAAGTGTCAGGGTGCAGAAGTTGCACAGTTTTGACATAAGTTTCATATTAGCAGCATTTAAACCACTTTTTAAAATGTGGTTATGTGCTTCTGAAGTGCTGACTTGGACAGCATGCTAAGGACAGCACGCAATAATGATATGCTTTGTGTAAACAGAGGCTTCTTTCTTCCATCACTCTGATCACAGAGTCATCTGCAGGTATGGAAAGAAAGAATCTCTTCAACAGGCTCAGTGCAGGCCTGAGTACCCACCTGTGAGGATTAGCACGGCGGAAAATGACCCTGCATATTAGCTTCTGTTGTGGTCTAACCCCAATACGTATCTCTGCCCCACACAGCCCTTATCACTGCAGGATGTGCTGCTCCCTGCAGCTCCTGGGGAGGAGAGCAAGGAGGGTAAAGCAAGATAACTCATGGGGTGAGATAAAGGCAATTTAGCAGGTAAAGCCAAAGCTACACATGCAAGCAAAGAAAAAGAAGGAGTTGCTTCACTGCTTCCCAAGGCTATGCAACTGCTTGGACCCATCCCCAGGAAAGCCAGGCTGCATCATGGATAACAGTGACTTTGAAATAGAAATGCCATAACTCCAGACATCCCCATTTTTCTTTATGATGTGAAATACCTCTTTGGTTAGTTCTGGCCATCTGCCTGGTCGTGTCCCCTCCTAAGCTATGGCACGTCCCTCACCGTCCTCTCTGGCTGTACAGCATGAGGAAAAGACCTCAATTGACACCCATTAGGCACTGCTCAGCCATGGCTAAAAGATCCCTGTCTCATCAACACTGCTTTGGTCACACAACCTAAACACAGCACCATACCAGACACTACGAGGAAAATTAGCTCAGTCCCAGCCAAACCCATCCAGATTCTCAGAGGGCAAGATTATGTTGTGCTGACGTTTTTTGACACAACCTTGTAACAACAAAGTACTCATTGCATAGCAGTGCATTTTGCATCATAGGCACTGTGTGTTGTTGCTTTTGCCACTTAATGCCCTTCCCTCAATTGAAATTCTATGTGTCTATATTATATCTTCTAAGTGTATTCAAAAAATAGGTGAAAAATTATGCTATGACATGCCTAAGGAGCTACCAATAATAATGCACATGTATAGGCCTGTCTAGGTACAGAAGTAAACACACATTTTCTTTTCTTTTTGTCATCACTATTCAACCTTCAGTGGATTCACCTGGCCTAATATAAGGATACAGTTGCAAATGCAGCTTCAAAATACGGTATAAGTGACTACTTAAATACAGTCATAACCATCTGTACCGACAGAAAGAGAAACTTAAATGACACTAATTGTCACCTTATCTGCTAGTCTTAGCAGAAAGAGAAAGCAACAAATGAGTGTCTCAGATGCTCTATCAGCTGTAGGCATCCTCCCCTACTAACAGATAGTAATTTTATTGGTAGGATGAGAATATTACACTAACTCTATAGCAGCATATGCCATGGATGAGAAAACAGTTTTTCTCTTGTCATGTGTGTCAGTTCAGTGTCTGTCTAAGGAGAATATTCATTTTAAAATTGTAAATGTTCATTTGAAAATTGTATTGCAAGGAAAAGCCCAAATTTCAAGAGTGTTTTTAACAGTAGCCAGTGATCTTCTTCACTATTGTTATTAGATTAACCATTCAAATTTGTTTTGATTGAAAATCAAAAATTCTTTTTCATTGAAAATCTAGATTTTCATTGAAAATCTAAACTACATGCTCACAAAGCATTAATAAACATCCACCCTAGTTTTCAGACAGATTTAATTAGTATTATCTTAAATTACAAAAGCAACAACACAATATTCTCTTTCAGATAAGGCCCTGGAGTATACATAGACTTAGAAACAAACATATGATAAAGACAATAAATTGAGAGCTTCATTAATTAAACTTGGGCTGACTTCTTATTGAGAATATTCAGGATTTTACGGTGATATGCTCTACACGTTGATGCAAGACATTTCTATTTTTAGTATTTGTCACTGATGAAGATTAACCATAGCTGCCATGTTGCCTTTCTGAGGATGAATAACAATTAAACTCATTTTTGCAATAAAAGAAAGTTACAAATAGGCCTTTAAAGAAAAAGACATCATGAAGAGAAGTAATTTTTTATTTTTTTTTGGTCCTGCCAGCAGCTGTTGCTGTTATGAAGACCAGCTCCTATCCCTGTGAAGTCACAGAAGTGCTCTACAGACTGCTGGGGATATGTAGCACATAAGTGTATTAGAAATTATGAGAAGTGTTAACACTACTATAACAAATGGAAAGAGAAGAAGTTTTCCTGAAATCCAAGTGAGGTTAGGGATAAATATAGTGATCAAGTTTGAAAATTTGTATTGATAAAAACTTTCACCATGGGTATTTCATGAAGGAGTTAATCCTATCAGAGAGCTTATATTTTCTTTTCCAGGATAATTTTATATGATACATTGTGTCTTTGCCCATGCACTTAAAGGAACAAGAAAATACAACTAAACTGAAAGTTCTCATGGGAAAAAGAAATTGGATTTATTAGAGAAAAAGCTCCAAGCATTCTAAAAAGTCTCCCTTTTGACTGCCATCAAAAAAAACCAATAAATGATTCTTGATGTTTTGGGGGAAAACTGTAAAGAAGCCAAATATACAAAATAATCTATAATTTATTTAAATTTCCCGTGGAATTTCTTAACTAAGCTGTGGTTATTTTGAAACTGAATATTAAATATATTCTGCCCAGTGAATATGTGTGTATCAAACATAAATATAACATAAACCTCTGACGACTATTTTTTTCAGAAAATAATCTATAATTCCCAGTGTATAAGGTCTCATGGAAAAAGTACTGAGAAAGCACTTTTTCTAACTTGGCCTGAGTCTCTAACCACGACTTTCAATGAATTTCAAGGTCATCTTTTATTTTTCTTTGGCATTTGCACAAAAGCTGAACCAGAAATTCGTTTAAAATTATCTCTCATACTATGAATTAATAGAATGATAAGGTGACACTGGTAAAGAATTATGCAGTATGATTTGGTGCTTAATCTTCTGTGGCCACATTGCTGAGATGTAAAGCGATGCTGGAACCAGCTCAGTGACCTCATTTCTGTATCTAACATTTTTTCCTCTTGTTCTAGAATTGGTTTTATGTTACTTCTGCACCTGAAGATGAGAAATTTGCTGCTTCTTTTGAAGAAGTCTCTTCAACAAGGGCCACAGCTTGTCAAATCACAGACAGTGGGAATCCACAGGATACAACCTGCCTGAACCATGTCTATTAGAAAATGAGAGAGTTTCATTCAAATTCCCTTTCTTTTTCCCTGTTAGTCTAATTACAACAGCTTTATTCCTGTTGGGTTAAAGGCTGTTCCTCACATATTCACAGGTCATCCATTTCAAAACATTAATTCATAGAAGAGGCATAATTCTTGCAGATTTAAAGAGCTAAAAAAGTTAAATGAAGCAAATGTACTGATCACTGTATGGAAAAAATATTTATAAATATAATTTCATGTTTCTCTTTATTTTTAGTTTTTATATGAGCTCAGCACATTATAAAGAAGGCAGGTGCCATCAGTAATTATAAATTCTATCAACCTTGTTAAAGAAAATAGAAGGATGAAGCTACATAACTCCAAAATTCTAAAGAAATCAGCACAGAGAATTGAGTTGCCACAGATGAAAATCATAAGTCTACCCAAGCCTGAAGCAGAAGGATCTACCTCATTATTGAATGCAGTTTACCAGTTAATAAATATATTTAGATTTTATTCATCTTTTAGATGAAATACATATTATTCTAAACATCTGACAAATAATTTGCATAATGATTAATAAGGATGACAAATATTGCCCCTGTAATCCAATATGCAACCTGTAATAAAAATGAAAGGGATACTCCAAAAATGAAAAGCAACTTCAAAGAGATGCTGCTAATGTGACAAAAATGTATTTCAGTCAGAAAACAATTGGTTGTTGAAGATGTGAAGGAAATCAGCTCATGAGTTTACTTTTGGAGATTTGATTATTTGTATTATTCTAATTTAACTTGTATCAGCTTTACTATCACTCAGTGTGCAAATTAACACTTTGCTTTGCTCACAAGGGACCTGTAAGCTGTGGTTCCTAAATACAAGGACTGTGGCCAAGAGCATCTTCATGGTCTGGAAATTCCCAGTTCCCACAGAGTTCCCATGCAACAGGAGTTTTTAGCTGCTCACATGGCAAAATTCTATGAGGGGCTTTCCTCTGCATTAAGAATTTAGTGGGAGCTGGGAGTCAGGAGCAGTCACTTCTGGGACAAGAGCAGGATCACATCTAGCCAATCTAGACCACATTATGGAAGTAAATGTAAAAAATGCAAGTAAAACATTCCAAAAAGTCACCTTACTCATCAGAATGCCTCTCAAAGTGACCCAGGGTAATTCTTTCCAATCACAGCTAGAGAACCCTTATTTTTATTAGTCTTATATTGTCAGAAATTTGGGCTGACTTACTTTCTCTGCTCTCTGAAGAGTGTCCCCACCTCAGAATGTTTCTCATTGAGTAGTTTTATTCTGTGGTATTACACACTGGGTTCTAAGATTAGGATATGGATTTTAAGGACCATAAATGATAAAAGTTTAATGATCTCATGTCTATTTGTATTCAGAGCTGTGGCCCACACAATAATTCTGATGAAAAAATTAATTTCAGTGGCTCACACTTTCCTTTTAATATAGAAAACTAAGCATCATAACTGGAGTACTTTACATTTATAGTATTTTTCTCAGGTGATACATGCACATCCTTCTAGAATAGCATTGGAGAAGATTTGGAGGGTAATTGATGTTTCAGGGGCACATATTTAAACTGTAGCTTTTACACCTACTGGTTATAAACAACAGATATGAAGTCAATATTTTTTATGTGTTGAAGGATTAATGCAATGATGAAACTTAAACAGTATGGGTACCTCTAAGGATAAAATACATCTGTTGTGAGAAGAACTGCAAGTGTCAGTGATTCTTTTTCTCTTAGTGTTAGCAATGAAATTGCTAAATTGATAAGTACTATGAAGCTGTGCTCTGATGGGTACAAACACTAAACAGAAAATACAATATTAGCCTTACTGATTTGAAAATCTAAACCACCACAGAATTGTGACAACCTTGTAAAAATGTAATTAGAAGAATACTGATGTATCTATTTCTAGTGAATCTTCAAACAACTAATTTTCTGGTATTAATTTCAGGTCCAAAATTTTGTTTGTTTCTATTAATTTCACAAAGAAAATTCTGGACTTTTTTTTCTTGATAAGTTGAAATGGTTTAGGTAGTTCAACACTCTCACTATGCAATCAAAACTCGATCATCCATTACCCCTGTTTTAGGGCACTCCTTTTGCCTGCTCACTGCATATAAACTGTGAGTTATTTGGAAAAGTGATATATTATCATTCCTGTGATAGAAGTAGCATTCCTTATAGTGACAAATAGAAAATTAAGTGATTAATAGATGCATTTCTAATGGATTTAGATAGCTGCAACCTTAGGTGCATACTGGTTTATACATAAACACCTATTTTTTAAAGTGTCAGGTAAGATACATATAGATAGCTGTGTTGCTTCTGTTGATATATGAGCCTTTGTCCCTTGGATACACTGAGCTTCCTTCAGGTCATAAAAGTTCTTCTATTACCATTTAAGCTTTTTATTGTGGAGGTGACTGTAGTGGTAGAATGAATTAATTAGGAGTATTAAGTGCACTAGTAGGTGGGATCAAGGCAGGGGTAGAGGGGGCAGAGTCTGTAAAGAAAGGAAGCAGATCACCTCTCTCCCAGAGTGAATCAGCTACACCCACCCAGCTCTGTCTCCATTTCTCTTTGTCTGCCTCTGGGTCAGTGATGACAGAGCAGGAGCAGCTGGGAGGATGTAGGACCTTTCACACCAGCCTGAAGGAGCATGTCTTGCTGCATCATGGACGTGTTGGCCAGAGCATTGGAAGCCCCATTCAAAGCCCTGGTTACAGGAAAATCTGAGCAAGATCTAGAGAAAATATGTTGCCAATAAGAGAGTTCAGAACACTGTATGGAGTTCAAGTGCATTTCTATGTACAGAAATAGAAAATGCTTACTGTAGAGATGCATTTCCTGTCACAGGAAAGTAGGAGGGAGATCTGAGACTGGCTGGAAAAACATGCCAACAATCTCTGAATAATTGTTGTATGTCTGCTGTGCTCAAGGTAACAAATAACTTATGATCATGCTTTGTTCATAAATCAGATATTTTCTTTGAGACAGAGCATCCTGACCAAAGTCCCAAATATGTTGTTTAAGCAAATAAAACCAATCCTATGAATGTCACTCTTCACATTTGTTTCTTTTCTTCATTAAGACCTCTTAAATTAGCAGGCCTGAATAACAAAAATGAACCCAAGACTCATAAATATTCGGAAGGGGTTCTGTCCAGCTTCCTGCTATTTATTATTTATCAATAGTGATTAATAGAAAATGACATCAATAGAAGTACAGAAGTGTAATTTCTCGAGATAAGAGATTAATAATGTGTCAGTAGAGACAGTAGGTTGACCCAGCTAAAGTGTATATACATGTATGATTACAATGTTATCATCCTTGAGCAGAAGAATGGAAAGCCAGCGTGATTCAATCAATATATAATTAAATTAAGAGCAATATAAATGCAATCAATAACACATGATGGAGGACAGGTCTCATCAAATAAAACTGATTTCATTTTTTTATGAGGTAACAAGTTGGACTGACAGAGGCAACTACAGATGTAATATACTTGCATGTTACAAAAGCATGATTTACAGTTGTACAGACTTAATTAAATAGCACACAGTTTTCACAATCTCTTGAAAAAAGGGATTAAGAACGGACCAACTGGAAGACAGAAAGAAGTAGTTTTATGTAGGAATCAATACACTGGGTCTATCTAAGCATCTTCATTGTTAACATTAATTTTGACATGATTTTAAATTCTGAACTACTGATGCAAAAGTAAATTTTAAAAATTCCCTTAGATCTAACCTATAAAGGAAGACATAATACTGATCTGTGAAGTGGACATTGCACAGCAAGAACAGAGATCTGTCAAGGATATATGGTATTCTGAAGTATAAACAGAACCATAATAAAGAAGGGAAATTTGTCTTTCATTAAAAAACAAACCCAAAAAAAAGATGGTACATAAATGAAGAATGAAATTCAGTTATGAGAATCATATTTAAAAAGTGATGGACAGTAATAAGAAGAGAACCACAAATTGAAAGGCTAAAAAGCAAGTCTTATTTTAAGATAGATTTTAGAGATTTTATTAATTTGGCTGGAAGGTCTTGCACATAATGGATCAAGTCTTCGTCACCATATGAAGTTTTTTCCAAAGAATTTTTTGATCTAGCAAAGAAAACCATAAAAAATTACTGGCTGAAAGGCATATTCAAATTAGGGAAGTTTTTTTTAATTGAGAGTATGAGCCATCAGAACTTACTAGAATGAAGAGAAAAATTCTGACCTGCAAGTCAAGCCTATTTGTCTTGATGGAAGATGATATTGTAGATCCCCATTAGAGTAAAGATGTGCATAATAACTATGTACACTTCATGACAACAAATTTACAAATCAGTCTAATGCAGAACTCAAAGAAATTAATATTTTATATGAAATCTGAACATGTAGAGTTACAGGTTTTGCACTTAGAGGATGCTGGATTTCATATAAGAATAATGAAAGCATTCTACAGTCTGAATTATATATGATATCAGATTAGAAAAACTTGAAGTTCAATTCTGGTACATAAGATAAGCAAACACTTTCAAATTTCAGCACGAATATGAGATATTTCACTATTTTTCATTTGTGGAAATTTTCCACACTGAGAAAAACTTGCTTATCTCATCAGATATATAAATAAATATTTATTTCTTTTACTGGCATTTTGAGAAATTAGGTGAGTTTCAATTCTGATATCACAACCTCTCAGAGATTTTACATTTGTCAGTATCGTTCACAGAAAGGGCCAAAACTGCTGCCACCATGGAACTGGAATTGTTCCCATTTCTGGAGTGGGAAAAATATACTGGCAAGGCACAGTACAGATCATTTACTCAGCCTCTGCAGAGGGATCATACAAATAGGTCCACTTGCCACAGCAATCAATTGACAATTTTCATGAGCAATATGTTGTTTAGAGATTAAATCTTATGATAAGTATAGTTCTCTCCTGCAGCACATGGGTTAAATTGAGAAGACTGAATTCTTGTACTCACATAACTACCCTTTTTGCTTAGTGTGGCTGTTGCAATTCTTGTAGTTTGTCCATGTGCGTATGTCACAGTAACTTAAGTCTTCTAATTAATAACTCTGAAAAGGAAAAAATTAATCTCTTTAAAATATTACAAGGCCTATGAAACCTTCATTGGACTACTTTTTAACATCTGCAGTGCAAAGTTTATCTTTAAATAATAATCTCACAGCTGTTCTAAGAACTTTACTTAGCTGTACCTAAAGGAAAAGACAGTCATGTACAAAGAAAATTATAGAATTCTGCAAAACTGACACTTTTATATGTTGACATCATAACCTGTGACTTTTTTTATAGTTTGTTTATTTCTTGTCTCAGCGTAAGATGAGAAGAACAAACAAACATTAACCCTTGAACTAAAATGCAAATAAGTGGTAATATTACTAAATTGCATATTTGCCTTGTATCCCCTAATGCCAGAGATTATTTGGAATGGTTAGTCTTTCTGAATACTTCATTACATATACTTGATTTGGCTTTTATATGCATTTATAGTACCTGAATGTCATACCCAGCTGAACTGGCAAGAAAACAGATGCCTGTAAGTGTAATTTAAGCTGGAGTCTATTTTTTCAAGTGGTAAAACATTTATTCATTGTACCAAGGTTAAGTCAAATTAATTTTTTTTATTTCCTATTAGTGCTCACGTAACTGAATCTCTCCTCGCCCACATTCCCAATGACAAAACATAATGGAAATTTGGCCAGGTGATAATAGGTGGAGAGACTTCAATGAGATCTGGTAATGAGGTAGCTGATGAGGTTTCATACAAGGGATGTTTCATTGAAACTGCATTAACAGATGATTAGCAAGCTTAAATTAAGAGGCAAAGAGAACAAACAGTATGAAGCCAAGCAGGTGGTAAAGAGGAAGTACTAAGGAAGGAGCTGGAAATGTAATAAAGCTTAATGCTGAAACATTTCCTCTCTACTTAGAGATGGATGATACAAATCCTTGCTTAAGTACTTCAGGGGAAGTAAACATGAAAACCAATTAGTAGCAGAAACATCAACACTTCAGGCTACAAAATTAGTCCAGCTACACCTCTAAAGACCTTCGGCCACAGAAACCAGGTACACGCCAGAGTATAATGAGAACTAAAATTACATCAATATGTGCTAATATGAATAACACAATCAAACCATTTTGCCTTTACATGGAGAAGATAAGGAAGGCCAAGCAAAAGGACTAAAAACATCAACTCATAGAGCACACATTTTCTTCAAAAATTTTTTATTATTTTTCTTTTCTATGGTTATCTTTAAAACAATCTTTTACATAATCTTGGAAAGAAGAATATTGGCATCAAAATACAAAAATTGCATGCTTTGCCTGACTGTTTGCACATTGGTTTGTTAAATTTATCTAATTAGGTCATCAGACTAGCATGTGGCTAAAGAAATAAAAATATGCCAGTCATAAGGCTTTGAATTATGAATTCTCAGAAATTGTGACTTTTTGGAGAAAACTACAAGAAGTGCGAAAAGGAACCACAGACTTAAAAACTTGTTTGCATAAGTGGTGGTTCATGGTTATGAGAAATTAAAATCACTACAAAAATCTACTTGAGAGTAGTAAAAATACTGGAACCAAAACTTGAGATCAGTTTTCCTAAATGACAATGAAGTTGAATATAGTAAGTTACTTTGAAAATCATGTGGAATTCCCAGTTTGGGGGACCTTATTTCTCTATTGCTTTTTTTCTAATATTATACTAGAAATAAAAGAAAAATAATAATTATTTTATATTACTAATTCTATTATTTTCTGCTTCAACATTTTCCAGAATTAAAAACATACAGAGAAAGTAAGTCATAAGTATTTTTATGACTTAACAGTCCAGTTGTCCTTGTTCATTGTCTGAGTTATTTTGCAACTTTGCTTGTTCTTTGTGATCAGGATCTTAAATCTGCTGATGTCACTTTCTGGCTTGTCCTCAGTATGGACTTGCTTGTGAATCACTGAGCTCCTGCCTGGCACTGGTTGCTGTCCCTGGAGTTTATCTTGCTCAGGTCCTGCAGGATGGCAGTCCTTGCTGGTGTGCCTGTGATGTTGTCACTCTGCTCCTGGGTCTCCTCATCGTGCAGAGCTGCCCAGGGCCATAAGGCTTTTACAGACCTTGTCAATGTCCAGCTGCATTTAGGATCAAACCTGCGTGAAGAGTCTAAGGGACTTCAAATGCTAAATTTTAGGAAATTCTATGGAATTAATTGCACAGTATCTCTTCTGCAACTGAAGAAACACTAAACATAAGATTTAGTATGTAATATGTTTTAATATTAGCAAATCAAACAGCAGAACACAGACAAGTCAGATATTCATCATTTTGCAGGGTTTTTACATACCCAGGGTCAAGGAAAATTTTGCCATATACAGATTCTGACATTGATTAGTAAATAGGACAGGGCTTAAAGCAGAACATTCTCTTTAATATAAATTTTTAGAGTAGGTATTTTTACTTCAATATTTGAAGAATTTCAAAATACTTATTTTGAAGGTGTGAATTTCAGGCATTTCTAAGAAGTCGTTCTGGTGCAATCTCCTTCAGCTGTTCTCCCAGAACAGCTCACTGAACACTTTTTCAGTTTCTGCAGTGTATAACCAATTTTTTTTTAAAGCAAAGATGCAAAGAACACATTTACCCATATAGGAAAGTTCAATAATGGAGATAGAGTGAGGACTGATGTTGCTCCAGCCATGACCTTTGCATTCCTTGATGGTGAGTTCTAATTAGTGCATGGCTGCTGACTCACCTGAAACTTCAACAGTACAGCAAGAAAAATATTTGTTTTGATTCCTGAAACCACTGCCTTGGACAAAGCTACTTGTGTTGTTTTAATGCATAAAGTTCTTCATCCCCTCTCTAGCACTGTGAGCTAAAAGGACTGGTTCAGATCATTTGGACACATGTTCTAAGCAGATTCTGAGACCTGGTTTAATTCTGTTCAACTCACTGTATATGAAAATAATTCAGATAGCCAGTGCCAGAGCATTTTTGCTTTTCAAGTAATATTTAACTGGATCAATTACCCAAACATACAAATATGTAAGTACAGAAGTTCACTTATACATGAAATTTAATTAAATATATTGATGCTTATAAACTCTTCTCCAGTCAACTTCCAATCTGCAAGTAACCTTACTTCTGCAAATTAACCTGCATTGTTATGTTTCATCATCAAAACAATAATGAAAGGAATAACAGTATAAGTCTTCAATTGACCTTAAATACAGTCCTATATCTAATTTCCAGAACACATATGTTGCATCAGTATTCCAAACCACTGTAAATAATGCAAGAATATACTACCTGTCTCTACTCTCAAGACCATTACCATCTTTTTATTTTTTTAAATAAGTATTAGTAAAAATATCAAATTTCTGACACTTGAAATCAAAACCCCCAAATTAGACAAAGCAGGGAATTATTAGGTGGCAGCACCTATGCACTTCTTTTTAAAGTGATAGCAAGTCTTGCATTTCACCATGAAGTAACTTTGTGTCTTCTAGTAAATTTAACTATGTGCAAGGTTTTTTCACATGGTCAGATTTCTTTAATGAGATCCTACTCCATGTGTATGGATGAGAAAGAGGAAAGAGAAAAGAGAGAACTGAGCATGTTAAAAACCTGTTATTCAGCAAACTGCATGCTAAAGTTTCAGCTTGATGATGAATTTATAAAACAGAAATAATGATGAAACCTTGCATTTTGAGTTCAAATGTAAAGAAGTTGCCATACATCGTTTGGGATTTTAAATTACTCTTTGTAATTATCATTATTAATTATGGAAGTATGTATTAAAGTAATGACTATATGTAATATATTCATGCTCAATTTGACATTAATTTGTTTGCCTGTAGTCAACTGCCACAATAAAATAGAAGGGATAATATTATTAGTGGTTAGGATAAAGCAGAATGTAGCTAGGTAATGCAAATAAAAATGAGACCAGTTAAAATTATTCCCTGTTCAAACCAAAACTAGACACAACTCAAAAATTCTTGAACTGTGTCCTGGAGAGTGAGACACTCCCACTATCTCCTGTGAATGGAGAGAGAATTTTGATGGGTAAATAGTCCCACAGTCCCTATTTCATCTTCAGCTGCAAATGCTTCCACCTGGAAGATATTTCAAAATATACAATCTTGCCCTCTGTCCTAATAATGAGAAGGAGAAGAGAATTTCTTGGATTACCAGAAGGCAAAAAAAAAATCTACTTATATGAGTTGAGATCACCCCACTGATTTTTTAAGCTGAAAGGAAATACAAAACTGGTCTAATACACTGAATTAAAATCATAATAACTCAGTCATCCAGAAACAAAATACAGAAAAATAAAACATCCATATCAGTTGTAATACTCTAGTGTTAGATACAACTAATACTCACATCTGCCATAAAAAATGTTACAAGTCATAGATTCTTACAAATTTTATTTACGAACTACATAGCACAAAGCAAGCTAAACAGAAAGATATGTCTCTAGAATCCCAAAGAGGGAAAGAGTAAAAATGATCAATAAAAATGCATTTATATATGATTATTTTTGGATATTCATACATGTACATGTACATGTATCTATACTTGTAACTATAAACATATATTTGCTATACTCATGCTCAGTACCATAAATATTCATAGTACTAGCATAGTCTAATTTTTCCAGTGAATGCAAGCCTTTACAGAGAATTACAACAATGTGTTCTTTAGTGAGTTTTTCCCCTTTGCTCTCCAATTTCAAATAAAATTGACAAAAGAGGTGGAGTCATGCAAAATATGCATGGATGGAAAAGCTGCAGCCTATGCTTAAAATTTTCTGTAGAACAGGAAATCCACATTACAATTCAATGCAGCCATGCCTATTTTCATTGTTAATAAAATATTCCCTTTCCACTGGTAAAGTTATGCACATGCCTAATGTACAGAGCAGGATTTTCCAAACCTCCTGCTAGAGGCTCAGTTTCTGTACAGAGCAGAATTGCTGCTGCACGGCAGGGACCGAATATCAGCAGGTACTGAAGATGGCCAAAATCCACAGCTGAAGTGTAAAGAGTAGATTTATTCCATCACCACGCTGGGTAAAATAGACACACACACACACTGCTAAGTTTATTCCATCGTAGCAAGGGGCAGAAAGTGCCCAGGCCACTTCCGGCCTCACATATCAAAAAGGCCTGGCAATCTGTCCCATGGTTGTGGTTTTCCTCTCTGCTTTTATGATCTCTGCTTTGATCTCTCTCCCAAGACAGGGAGGTCAAGCACATCTGGGAGAGGGCCTCCAAGCCTCTGTAAACACCTATGCTATCTCTACACAGAAATTCTACTTCTCAAAACAGACAAAGGATAAACAGCAGTAGGCAAAGCAGATGGTTTCCCATAGTGTTATCTTCCAAGCCTTTACATTCCCAGCTGCAAGGTCACTTGAGCAAACCTATCATCATCCTCACCAAATCCTTCTGTTTTGTCAAACCCTTTTCAGTCAAACCCTTTCCTCCCGAACACACTTTGTCTCTTTCTGCTGGTTTCTTTGGGGTTTTTTGTTTCAGTTTGGGCTTTTATTGTTTGGGTGGGGGTTTTGTTTGTCTCTTCCTGCTTTCTACCACTTAATTTTATTCAACATTGATTTTTGTACAGATCTTGTCATCCAGGGGTGGATGTGCAGTTAGCTACCAAGAGGACACACTGCACTCTAGAAGTCTGTTTTACCCTGGGTACCAGGGCAAATTTCTGAAAGATAATAATAGACAAATACATTCTCTTCTGATGCTGGCTATGAGGCTTCTAGCAGCTCCTCAGCCTATTGCTGGTTGCCATTACCCCCTTCAATCAGTTGCCCCCATTACCTCTATAAATTAATATAGAATATATTTGTATGAATATAGTTTTATAATGTATTTCAGTTCAAAGAAGCCAGATTAGGTTTAGACATTTTAATGAGTATTCTTTGCTAAACTGGCTCCTTTCATCTGAAATAAGTCTTAGGAGTGTTCATATCACAGCAGACAAACCTGAGAGCAAAGTTATTTTCTTATAGGGGACAAATGGAAAGGTAAAAGATACATCTGTAACCTTGTCTTAGAGGAGAGGTGCCTCCTCCATACACTCCTGTTCTGGCACATCTCTTGTAATTTCTCCCAGGCTCCTCTCACAGTTCTGTTTGGTATTGACTCTCCTTGCTTCCAGATTTACTTTTTTAAATTGAACTGTTTTCACTTTTCTTCCACAGTAGTATATCTTTTTTCCTGCTGTGTCTGCTGTGCTTCCACTCTGTAACTTCCACCATCTCACAGGTGTCCCATTTATGACACATCTTGTTACTGTTCTACTCTTTATCACTAATCATGGTGACACTCAAAGGCTTTGACACTTCCAGTGTACTCTGCTCTATAACAAGGCTGTGCTTTAATGCCAAATTCTGTTTTCATTGTGTCCCAGTGTTTATGGCTGTGAATGGAAACAGTAAGTTATATTGAAACTACGTTGTCCCTTCCAAAAGACTAATTTCCCACACAGATATTAAACTGGTAAAATGTGAATTAGAGATGTATTTCTAAAGAGATGTATTTCTAAAGTTCCCAGTAAGTTAAAATTAAGGTAATCTGCTCTTCAGGATAAATTAAGTTTACAGATCAGATAAAAATACTTTTAGCCTAATTCAGAAGTGTGTATCACATGTGATGAGTTAAAATCCATTAGTGGTAATTTGGATTCCATTAGATCTGCTTGTGACAATTCAACCAATATCTGATGAAACCCCAGCAGTTATAACTCACATGTGAAGAATTTGGAACACAGGGCAATTTCCCAGACAAAAGTGGAAGGAATTATTTTCTGGGATATGCTTGTCACACAAAAACCATGTAAAAAAGTGTGAATGTAAAACTTTGTGTCTCAATCTTCCAAAAGCATTCACTTGCAAGTCTGCAAAAATGCAATGTAGAAAACAGTGTTAATTCTGTATATGAGCTCAAAAAGAGAGAGAGATGTATAAACATAAAGGCTTACATATATCTATACACATACTATAAAAGCAACAACTAACATCTTTAAATCCATATGTAAAATGTACCATACAATGAAACTGAATATAATGTGGATACAGAGGCAAATAAGAAAGAGGAAGATGTAAAAGCATGTTAGCTTAACATAAAAATAAACACATAAATATGACCACACATGGATCTCTAACATGAGGATGAAGAAACCATCACAATGATCATCAAATTCCTACTAGCAGAGGACTTCAGGTGCCAACAACTCCCTGAAATACCCTGCCACCATCACAAGTGTGAAACCACCAACATTAGGGCCATGCAATTGTACAGCAATTTTAACTGTATCTTTGAGACTTTTCCATATAGAAGGTTCTTTCTTTTTACACAATAAATATATCTGGACTATTAATGATTCTTGGATTAGATTGTAAAAGTATCAGTTTTATCAACAATAAATTTTTTGCTTCATATATAAAATGTCTTTCCATTTTGCAAAGAAACAAGATCTTGAACATATATGCAGAGACATACATTCAGCAAATATTCTAGGCTCTGTATTAATCTCTAGATAATCTCAAGGTATAGCTGTGTTTAACTCATCCCTACCACTGCAAGATCTGGTGATCTTTTCTGTTCCTTGCTGCAGTCTCATTTGACACACTTTCCTTCAATCCTCCCCCTGAAATACTGTAAAGCTTTCCATGAAAAGAAGCATTGAAATTTGCAATACACATGCCTTGGAACATGTAGACTCTGAACCCGAAACTGTCATTTTCACAGAGGTCACAGGTGTCACTTTACTGTCATTTAATACACAAATGAATGATGGCAGTAGGTATTCAAATCAGTTTGTGATTTCAATTTGAAATTCCTCCCTGAGGCTGAGATGTATGAGTAGCCTCTCTGTCCCTGGAGCATGGCCATTTACAATTTCACTGTCAGCAGCCTGAACTTACAGTCACAATGGTAAAAAATTATTGTAATTATAAAGTATGAAAAGAATGTGACTCAGGATGATGTAAGCAGATATACACTTTCAAGTCTTGCACTGTGTCACTATACATACTGTGATCATTTGTATGCACACTGAGCATAAAAAAGGCAGGAAGTGAGGAATGGTGTCAGTAAAAGGCTGAGCTTAGGCTTGAATAGGTTATTCTGTCATCTACCATTATCCCTGCTAATTGAGGACTGCTCCTGGCACACATTTTTTTTACTTTTACTCGTTTATATTTCCCTTTATTAACAGAAATTTCCCTGAATTTTTCTATTTGTCAGTAAGTTCCAGGTACTTCTGTTCTGTGGTGATAAGCATGCTTTTGAGAAATGCTCACTTCTTTTCTCTATTCCATTATACCAGGCTTTCAAAAGCTTTATTGTGTTGTTGGATCATGTATTTTCAGGCCATCCAGAGTAACCAAATTACCTCTTCAATATACTTTTTAAAATGTATTTGCATCCTTTGTAGATATTACATATGCTTTCTGCATCATAAGCCTGTACAAAGCATTTGGAACCTCTAGCTGGTGAGCAATGTGCCTGAGCACAGGTGGTGAGGGTTCCTATAGAGAAATATCATATGAGATCTCTGAAGATTGCTTTAGCAATGTGGTGGTGACTCGTGGCAAAACAGTGACAGAACAATAATGCCAGATGGGACATGACTCCTTTGCAACCCGGTCACTGTAAATGCAGGTTCTTTGACCCATCTAACTGTACAGAATTACTCTGCATGCCAGGCAGTGGACAATCAGCTGTATACCTGTAAGGAGAGCTCTGTCTGCAGTATGACTGTGAAAAGAAAGGGCTGTGCAGCAGTAACTGCAGTGTGTGCCTCTGCAGCAGAGCTGATGACAATCACCAGCTTCGTACTGCAGGGAAATCCACAGCAGATGTAAAATACGTTTTAATGACTAAGCAGAATGCCTTGCCATGACTTCCATCCTCCATGTAAAGTGATTATAATGGAAGGCACATTTTCAGTCAATGTCTCTTCAAGGGTCTTCTACTGCTCATTCAGGCTGGGTCAGGCAAGAGCAAGGGCAGTGCAGCTCCTGCCTTTTGGCCCTAGGGCTCTTCTGGGGCACAGTTATGCCAGAGGGATTGGGTATTCATCTAGTTTAATAACTCCTAATCCCCCTGGGGGAACAAAGTGTAGGAGGAAAGGGATCAGCTAATTATAGTTAATTGTATTAGCTGGGAAAGTCTGATTAACATAATTAAGATAGCCTTGTGACTAGTAGCTATACAGCAGGAAAGTGTGCTCGCATATAGCAAGTGATAAACTAATTAAAAGTATGAGCTAGACAACCTAGTTAAAGTCCTAAAAGGATCATTTTTTGACACATGTATGCTAGGGAAAGCATACAAGACTGTGGCAAGCATGCAAGGACTGTGAGGCAGGTTTTACAGAGAGATGAAAGATTGCAGGTTAATGCACTGGAAAGTTTGCAGTGTATGAATAATGGGAAAGAGGTAAGCATGCATGAGTTGCCTGGAAACAGCCTGTGGGCCAGAAAACAGGTATTGGTGTAGGGTGAATATAATGACTGTGTTTGGTATTCCTGTTGTTAGAAAGTGGATCTAAGCCTTCCCCCCCATGGCCCCTCCTCCCCCAGGCATGAATGTAAGTGTATGTTATGAAAGCCAAATACGTTTTACGGTATAATTTATCTCTTTTGCAAGATGTGCTGCTTGTTGTTCTCCATGTGTTTCCTGGGGTCTTCCATCATAGTAATACACTGTAATTTTAAATCTGGGAGGCCTGATAAGTTGCATGCATAGAGATGAAGAATCACAACTTTTCAGTATTTTAAAGGTAGTACTCAGCTCCTAATTTCATGACACTCAAGATCTTAAGGGCTGTCTAAGGGGATTTGGAAAAAAAATTGTAAAATTTTAGTCAAGAATTTTTTCCATTTTTGCATTTTCCCCAAAACAATGGAGGTCCTCCATATTCAGAAATAATAAGATGCGAAACTATTTGAGAAAGGTGTGTTTCAACTTCTCCCACAGCTGCTGAGTTTCTGAGTTGAGCTTCAAGTGACTGTTTTTCTTTCATAAGTATCTTAGTCTGATATATTTTTAAATGAACTTATGTCATAGCTATAATACAAAATAATCCAGATTGTTCATAGAAGAAAATTATTATTTTATTTTTAAAAAGAGGTAGTGCACATTGCATAATATAAAAATTCATTGTGATCTTTATTTTCATTTGATTTGTGAAAATTAAGAGATTTGTCATATAAAAATTACTTTAATTTCACCTCACCAAATTCTTTTGTTGTGTTTCTGGTTTTCTTCCCTGAAAAAACAATTCTTAATGTAGTTAGGAATCTTTATACTCTTCTAGTGACTGGAAGGCAGTCCAACAGAGATGTCTGTTTAAACTTCTAAAAAATTTTAATTCCTGTGCTGGGCTGCTAGGGTTTTCCAAGTCCAACAAAATAGTTCAGCCGTGTTTTACTGATCTATGATCTTGCAGTACCACTGAAACAAAACAGAAAGTACAGTTTTACAAAGTGGAAAACACCTTACCTATGGCAAAAAAAGCTATGGATAATGATAATTAGTAACCCTTAAGCAGTCTAACTTATGAATTTAAGCCTGTTCCTGAGCCATTATTAGAAAGGGTACAAGCACTGGAATAGAATGATATTTCTTAGGGTTTCCATTCTAGACAGAGGGTATTGCACGCCTGCTGGAAACCGGGAGTGATTATGGCCAAAACATAAATCACTTGTGTGAACTCAAAGCTTTGACCTGTTGGTAGATTAAATCTATACTTGTATTTTCATTACCAAACCCGGGAGTTTCTTGCTGCTCTAAATCCAGCATAGTTATATCTATTCAAAATAAAAAGTGAAATGGAAAACCTTGTGAGCTCTTTTCTACCTCAGTATAAACACAGTCCCACAGAGAACATGCTCTGTGGAGCCACAACCTCATCCAAACAAATGCTTTGCAGTTTCAGAGCACAAATCTGCAACATTACTGATGGAGAAGAACTTCAGGTGGAATTTGTGGCAGTCAGATTTGCTGATCCAGCAGCACGGCAATGTATGAGGTTTACATAGGAATTCTTAAGCTTGATGAAGCAAAGATACATATGGCTTTCAATCCACTTTTCATCCAGGTTTTCTGAACAATTCACATATATAGATATACACAGATATAGGTATTCTGTTTGGGATTTTGTTCTTTCAGTGAGATTCTTGCAAATAAAAAAAACTAAAGATACTCTTAAAATGGGGTACTGTAATGAGTGCTTACTTGTGGGTTAAGTTCATGTGGATGGTCAATATGTAAAGCCTAACCCAAAACAACAACAACAACAACCAAACAAAAAACTTCAACAAAAAAAAAA
>VZSE01008167.1:659572-842552 GCA_013398275.1 Promerops cafer
AACCAAAAAAAAAACTTCAAAAAAAAAAAAAAAACAAAGCCCAAAATTAAACTTAGTATTTGTTGTGATCCCAGAAATTGGTACAAAAATTAAAGCTAGAATTCTAATGACAAAGATTCCAGTAGTCAATTAAAAATATAATAATATTATTTTTAAGTTGAAAAAGCTAAGAAATATATTATAATCATGTGTATACTAGTTTCACACAGTTTTTGGAAATGTATAAATTTTCAGTGCTTTCAGGAAAAAAAAAAAGATACTCTAAAACAAAACAGAACACTCAAAGGTTTTTTAAAAAAGTTTGGTTGGCTTTTTGAGGTTTTGTTTTGTTTTGTTTTTTGAAAAAGCCCCTCTGCTATTTTATTGCAAAGTAAGGTTCAGGAGAATCAGCAGGTTTTAGTGTAAGTGCTTTAACATACACCAGGCTGTTTGTATGTCTATGTTAAGCATTTTCAATTAGTGTTATAAAACAAGCAACAGTGAATATTTATATTTTTTCCAAGTGTAATGTATAATAGCCATTAATATAAAGGAGTACGTGCCAAACAAAAAGTTGAAATACATAATGATTTAGCTGTCATTTCAATTTTTAAAACATATTAATAAAAATGTGTGTATTCCTTGTTCCAGACATACGCACATCCAGTAAAGCAATAATAATTAGACTTGGCAGCCAATAAGCTGGCTTTTTGTGAAGCCTGAACTCTCCTTGACATAGCTACCAACTGTACCAAACTTCTTTTAGGAGTTTGTGTTTTCCCTCAGGAAAAGCCTATGGGATGAAGCAGACCTAGAGGAGTCACCTAAAGTCAACAGAACTGGTCTTCTGTAAACTGAATAATGCTAAAAACTTTGCTTTAGTTCCTCACAATCAGCATAGTTTTTCCTCTCACCCTGTCAGAGATTAAGAGAAGGAGAAAGTAAAAAAAGACAGCAGGTTTGCATTCTTGCAGAGTGACAGCACTTAATCTAAGCCAAGTGACGATTTTCCTCTTCCGCCAGGTACTTTGGACTTTGGGCTGAACAACTTCCCAGTCAGTTTGAATTGTGTGAGTGACTTTGCAAAGATGTACATGCAGAAAGGCATAAATGGGTGTTTGGGAAGCAAGAAGCCTTGCTGTTTACCCCCTACTACTGTTTATAGGAGTTGTGACATGCAAAAAAATCTTTTTCTCTTGTGCAAATGAATCATGATGTGTGGAGTCTTAGCAGTAAAGTACATTTTTTAAAGGAACTGACTTAGAAGTAGAAAGGTAGAGCAGCTACTTCCCATGAACAAAACACTTCTTCACATGGATTGACTATATTGAAACAAACTAGCATGGAAAGCAGAATAAAGTTAATCATTTCCTGGTTGTGGTGTCTCACTTTGTTGAATTAATTCATTTGGACTATTAAAGAGTAGCTTCATGTCTGAGTTTCATTGGTAGTTTATGGATGTCCAGACCTGAACAGAAGTAGCTCTGTATAACATCTGGTACCTTCTGAGTTGGGTCTTCCTGCAAGAACTTTTAGCCCTCCTTTCATAAATCAGAAAATTATCATGAAATAACTTCTGACTGCTAAGAAAACACCTGAGAGAACCTTTTGCACTAACAGTGCCTTACGTAAGCACAAACAATTGAACCAGTTCCCTGTTTAAAACCATGTTTTATTTTCTTAACTAAGGAAAAAAGGTAAAAATGTCATGTACACTATGTAGAACAGTGAAGTTTATGGCTTCCTTATAATAAATATGCTGATAGAAAAACAAATCTGAGAAATGTAAACATGAATTCTGCTTACAGTCCTTTAGAAATACTGTTCTTAACTGAAAAAAAATGAAAAGCATTCAGTGGGGTTTTTTTGTGGAATCAGAAGAAATTTCCTCTTGATTTAATAGGAAAGCCAGTCATGTAAATTGAAATGGGAAAAGTCTTACCATGTGAATTCTCCCAATCCACAGATAATATAGGTTAGTACCTTAATGCACCTGAAGGAAGGAATGACAAACAGATATTGAATGAGAAAAAGTAGATGAGGAAGACACTTTTGTCAGATGCAATACAGCAGAGCACAAATTGTAGCTGACAACAGCATGGGTAATGAACAAAAAACCAATATAATTTCACTAAAAGTCATAGAATTGTTAAAAGGATAGGGTTAGAAGGGACCTTAAAGATCATTAGTTCCAACCCCTCTGCCATGGGCAGGTTCTACATTCGATAGATCAGGTTGTAATCCCATGTTTATGAAGAAGAAAAAGACTAAGCTTTTTAGAAAAAAGCAAATTATTGATAGTCTAATGGATTTGAGAAAGAAGACTGGAATAACTGCATAGATCTGGACAGGAAAACAATTTTCAAGAGAAAAGAGTAAAGACAAGGAAAGTCAAAAAATAAGAAAAAATACCAAAGAACATTATGTTCAAACCCCAGTAAGTCTTGTGAGTTCATCTGTTTATAATAAGATATACATAAATATAACCAAAGGGAGGACAGGCTGTAAGACATTTATGTAAAAATAAAAAAAGTAAAAAGTATCTGGTATTTGATGTTATAGAAAATAATGTAAGGAAAAGGGCAGACAAGTTATAGAGTTGAAAAGATGTTAACTGCAAGAGAATTTTGAAGGCTTTGAAAGCAAGATGGCAACTTTTGAGGCTGGAGAGAGAGGTTCTGCAATGACAAATGAAAGTTCAGTCCTTTCTCTTTTGCCTAAAAATAAATTAAGAACAAAAAAAACAACCCACAAACCACAAAATCAACCCTCCTAATGGAAGTTTCAAATTCCTTTCAAGATTCAAGTAAAAAATCCCTTTAGATACTTTGCCACCATAAATACATATATATATTTTGGTAAAAACCTTTTTTATTTCTGTAATACTAACCCCTAACAACAGCTATTAAAACTTCTCGATGCTAACTTCTGCATCTGCCACTGGCAGAAATGAAGTAATTTAAAACTGTTTGGTCCTATTACTCTTTGCATGATTCTTTCATTAATCTGACTGTGAATTGAGACAGTAAATTATGTCTCTCTTGCAGTTTAATTTTTTAATGCATTCATGTCCAGATTTTAGGAATAATATAAAATTAATTTATTCATCATGCTGCATTTGTCAATCTTGAGATGCAAAAATCTCAAAATCTCTGCTTTCATCCCATGTCTTTGCTTTGCTGTGTCTTTAAAATTGACATGGAGACCAGAGCATTTCTGGAAAAAGAGCATTTCTTGTATGTGTACATACACATATGTCCACACAAATGTGTGTGTTTATACATGGAAATAGAATAATTGAAAAATTATACAATCTCTAGATTAAAGACAAATTACTTTTAAAAAGCTTTAAACATTTTACCTGTAAAATGACAAGGAGTGTTGATTTTAGAAATTAACTGAGAAGAGTTGTATTTTGATATTTCTTGTTTTGCCAGAGAGAATTGTGAAGATTGATGTGCAGGTTTGCTCTTTGAGGTGAACTCTCAGATAGATTTGTGTAATTGTGCCTGACTGATGTGTGCAGGAGGACAAGGAGGGCTGGCTGGAAAGGCACAGAGCACCAGACAGCATAAAAATACTACAGAGAATAAAAATTTTTGTCCCACACAGTTTAACAAAAATCAGTGTCAGGTTGTAGAATAGATCTGCTGCCATGACTTTTTAGTGGGCAGAGAAGCTTTTTGTGTGCTGTTTGCCACCTCGATACAGCAGTTTAGTCATTTAGGCTGCACCTCCTTCCAGTTGTAAGGATAACCCCACTCATCTTTGCACAGGATGTGATTAGCATGCTCTCCATCAGTGAACTCTGGGTTTCCATGGAACACTGAATTTGGGTCAGCTGGGAATCGCTGCAGAACTGTCTTCCACAGCAGATGCCAAACAGCCAAAGGGCTGCACCCATAGCAGGGGTGAGGCAAGCAGTCCCCATCTCCTGTGAAGTCCCATGATTGCTCAGAAACAGATGATTGTCAGCTAGACCTGTGGGAGGATGGATTGTAAGAGAATAGAGATAGTGCTGAAGGCAATCTCACCCCTGAGAGGTTGCAGCTGAACTAATTACCAAAGAGTAAGAACAGCCTTGCCCTTAATAGGTCCCAGCTATGACCAATAAGGATGAGTGTTATAAAAGTTAGGGTTAGCTGGTCAAAGGGGTAGAAGTCTGTGGGGAGTTGGAGTTTGCTGATTGTGCTGCAAGGAGCTGACTGTGGGAGCACACAGGGAGAAGGCTTCTGATGGTGATACTCTATAGGCTGTGGGAACTCACGGAGAGAAGCCTTCTGATGACAGATGGTGATACTCCATGTATTGTTGCTATCTCAACTGTGAAGAGACCAGATGAAGTTTTGCTTTGACAAATCAAGATGCTTCAGTGCAAATGACTCAACTTTAAACTGAGACATCCTTGTGCACTTTTATGGGAAAGGAAAACACATGAACAGAAAGAATGACCCCTACCATTTACCTTAATTTCTGTGGAACTTCATTTTTTATTTGAAAGGACAGAGGAGGTAAATTTCTTAATTACAATGTACTGACTTTCCTGAAACTCTGCTTCAGAGAAGTCTTTTCTTTTTGGCTGCTGAAGGACTGCTCTTTCCTCCTCTACATTAGATGCACTGCACTTAGTTACAGAAGAAGGGATGAAATTTTGAGCTTTGGATTGGTACTTATCCCCATAGCCTTTCTGAGACAGCACACAGTTCCTTCCCTTTCCCAGAAAGGAATATATACACTTTCCCACAGTGAAGAAAAGCTGTACAAAGTAAGCTACAATGATAACCAGGTTAGGAGAAACTCCCATGAGGGTATGTAGTACAGTCCAAGTTCTTCTGACTGGAGAAGCAACAGTAGTCTCAGGCTACAGATAAAGACTCTATTATTATCATTGTTTTGTTACACACCTAAGCTGGATGCAGAACTTGTTTCCCTTTTCATCTTTTTCTACCTTACCTGCCACGAGTTAGGAAACCTTGCCACGCATGCAAATGCAGGAGAGTTGTTAACCTTCACACCAAATAATCTTAAACAAAAAATTGAGAAAGGGAAGAAGCAGACAGAAAAGCTGTTAAATGATGTTTTATCTGAATTACACCCTGGTCCTCATGCTGGCACATCCTTGCAGTGAAGTACTGCCCTGGCATGCTCCCTGCTGTCCTGGTACCCCCACCTCTCCCTCATAAGAGGGGTCTTGGTGCTGCTGCAGGAAGGTGGTTTAGGAATTCCAGGAAAGAGAGCAGCCCTACATTGCCCTTCAGCTGCAGAAACCACACTCAGAGAGCAGGATGCCTTATGAGGAAGAATCTGCAAACTAGGGATGTAGGGAAGAGGAAGAAACATGGACATGTCAAAATCATTGACCACTAGATATCAGTTTCTATAGATTAGCAACAAAAGGAGGGTTAAGGAGAGTCTCCATCCTTGGCTGGATGCAGAGGGATGAGGAAAAGCATGAAGTACTTTATGCCTTCTTTGCTTCAGTCTTTAGTAGCAAAACAAGTTGTACTCAGTATCCCTCAGAGCTGGAAGTTACTGATGGGGAGCTGAGTGAATAGTGCAGGAGGAATGGTTAGTGACCTGCTATGCCAAACAGACACCCACAAGTCTATGGGCTGGCAAAGGAGCTTGCCAAGCTGCTTTCAATCATTTGTTTACCAGCACTTCTGGTTAACCGGGGAAGTCCTGTTCACTGGAAATTAGCAAATGTAACACCCAGCTACAAGAAGGATTGGAAGGACATTCCAAGGAATTACAGGTCTGTCAGCCTGACCTCAGTACCAAGAAAGATGATGGAGCAGATTAAAAGTGTACTGTCCAGCCTACCAGACTTATCCATGGAAAATGTATCTCAGTAAATTGTTCACTGCCCATTTGAATTATAGAGTTAAATTTATTGATGTGCACTATCCAGGAATTTCTATTACCAACTTGTTCTGAGATGTGAAATCCTTGACTGTGTTTGGTCACCAAGCATTTTTGCATTGGCTTCATAAAAGCTCGTGTTTCTTCCCTGCAGATTGCATGAACACCTTACAGGCTTACTAGTCCTGTCACACTGAAGCAATTCATCAGCATCACAAAGAGGCCTACTGGCTTTGGGTATGTATCTAATAATAAAATTCCTGTAAAATCTTCTGAATCTCACTGAAGGCTGGTCAACCTGCTATAAATCTCCTCTGGCATTGTACTTCTTGATCTGAAATTACAACAGTCTCCTTGCAGAGAGTTAAACTGAAAAAGAAGGTGGGAGCAAGCTTTGAAATTCCCACATTGCCATTGAGAAAGCTCATTATAAAATACAGTTGATAGAGATATAAGCATGTATTTTCTCTGGTTAAAAATATTCTGTATATCTACTATTCTAATGGAGTAAGGATTTAATTGACGCCACTGTAATTACTGTAATAGATTCCTTACCGTATGCTTGCTTGAGGATTTTTAGAACCAGGTTCCTCAGTTGGTTATTAATAGTCCTGAAAAGGCTTTTACCTTTGTGCTTGGTCATGTGAATAAATTGCAGTCCTCTTACTTGAAATGCATCTAACTGTGCATTTGTCCAAATCGATGCCTTCCCTTACTTCCAATTTAAGATATCTGAACTAATTAAAATATACCTTATCTAACTACATTATTATAGCTGGGAAGAAATTTTATATCATCAGTAAATGAGTTGCATCTAATTAAAAATTAACTTTCGTATTGTAATTAGTTTTTAGAAAGAAAATAAAAGTGCTGATAGTCTTCAGTGCTTTTTGAAATGTGGTATTCTGTTACCTAGGCATTAGCCATATGTTTTCTCAAAAGAAACTCTAATAGGTAAATACATTCTGATAAGGAAGAACAAAGTTTGGAGATTTTCAAATATGTACTTTTTCTCCTAGATGTATGCAAAACCCAGTGTCTTATTTAACCTAGACCCCTGCCCTCAAACCATTCTTTCCTCCTAGATAAATAAAAAAAATTTAGGAAACATTTTTTCTAGATGTGTGAAGAGTCCTACTTTCAAAAGCAGAAGAGGCATAACTTGCTAAGGTAGGTAGTTTGCCATTATGTAATAATTCATTTCATGTCAGATGTTCTACAGTAAGTAGATTTTATATTTTGCTCCATCAAAAATGATAAGAAAGTAGTTAAAGAAAATAATATGTAATATTAAAAAAAAAAATAAAAAAATTTAAACTTTCACTTCCTGGCAAGCAATACCAGTCAAGGATGGGTAACAACCATAACTCTCCCTAAGTAACAACAATGATTCTCCCTGATTATGTAAAAGGACAAAATTGGTCTTTTTAAAAATTTTTATTTAAAACTACCAAAAATTCTTAAAATGACATCTTGTCTGAAAAATTTCAAAAAAGTTTCAGCAATATTATTGCAAAGAAAAGGCATAAGGAAGAAATATATAGAAAAATTTCCAAGATATTTAAAATTACTCAGATACTTCAGAGGACTTCCGAAATTTTAAAGAATGCTACTTCTAATAAATTTTGCTCTTCCACTAAGGTAGAGAGAATTTTTCTTCTCATCAATGGTAAGACTAAGTCAAAGGATAAGAACATGGATAAAATTGAAAGCTCCAACAATATTGCAGAATTAAATCAAATAAAATCTATGCTGCAGATGTGTAATATTCCTGATACATCAATGCTCATGAAGTACTTAAGTAGTTTAAATAGTTTTATATCTCATAATCAGTTTGTTACCAAATACTAGAAAAGTGCATCTGTTTCTGTTACATTTTGTGCTTTTTTAGCACATAAATAGAGTCTTCCTCTGTATATGACATTTCCTCTTGGAGCAGGTTTTATTCTTGCCTGAGCCAGAGAAGAATGCTTGGATGTTTGTGAATCAAAGAATGCTAAACATTGAAAGTCTTACCTATAATTAAGCAATTTATCCTGGCTTTGGATGGTGGAAGGGAAACAGGAGGGGTAACATTTTTCCAGAGAGGCAGACAAAATATTTTGAATGTGTCCTTTTGAGATTTACAGAAAAATGTTTCAAAAATAATGAGTTTTGGGGGTTTTATGCTAAAATCTCTTTTGTTTTCTGGCAGCAAATATTTTGGCTGTTAGACAATATTTTTACTGAAAATACAAGGCAATGTAAGAATGGCAAATTCATAGAGTATAAATTAATTTGCTTGGTCAAAAGCTTTACAACTCTCATCCTTATCTAATTATAAGTGATTTTTTTAAACAAAGAACACAGATCAGATTTCATCACATTATTGTTGAAGTTAATTTTTTAAATACTAAATATTTTAAAATCTTACACATTTCATTGTGTAATTTAAAATCTTTCATTTCATTGTCAAAAAAAGACAATAGCAGTTAATAAAAAATGTGACTGTTGTGTTATATTCTGGCTTCTTCAGAAAACAGCAGTCTCATTTTCCACCCACATTTCCTTGGTCCACTGCCTGGCTGGCCCAATAAGAGGGCAGCTTCTGTTCATCCGTAGTCCAACAGATAAAGGGCTTTTTGCAACTATCAAGTTAGATTATATTAAATTTGTAGTAAATTCATTCATCTCTCAGTGTCCAAATTATTTTTGTTTCTTTTAATCCAGAAACCTAAAATTCTTGTGGGAAGAGTTGTTTCAGCAAGAAAGATAATAGGATACTACCACAATTCATATGTAAATGATGTTTACATGCCATAAAATTATTCTAATAAGCATGCAATGATGTGTTTTGAAAAACAGCTTCATCTGCAGTGATACTCTTATTTGTTAATGGCATTAAATGACAGTCTTGTGAAAACACGGTTTTCATATTACCACGTTTCCATGAAAAATATGTTTAAATAAAAATATTAGCAGAATTGAAATAATTTTTTCTCTCCGAATATTTGTATGCTTATTAAAATCTAAATATTTTCCATAGCAATCACACCATCTGCTCCCAGATTCATTACTGTTTAGCACCCTTTCCTCACTTTGATGCACTTGGAAGCTTTCCAACATTAACTTTCTCCCTTTAGCAAGACTGGAAAGCAATTGCAACATAACATTTGGAGTAAGGATTATGTCTTGATGAAAGGAACTTGTGATGAGCTACTTGTTCTAAAAAAGACTTGCAGAATCATAGCTAAGATGAATGCATGAGTAGGAAAGTCATATCTGAAGTTCAAGAATTTGTAAGATTTTCTAATTATTAAGCAGACAGACAAAAATGTGAAGAAATCTAAAAGGCTTTCAGGGAAACTTACAGAAACATGATTGAAAGATGAAAGACTTTGGTTACTGTTCAGTGAATAGCAAATGGACAATGGAAATACTCTGACAGGATGGGACATGGACATGCACCAGGAAGCATGAAATACAGAAGGAAGCTGTGTAAGAGCAATGGAGGGCATGGGAGTACCAGCAGGAAGTCTTTCAGGAATAAAAGTAAAGCATCTAAAAGGCTTTGCTTCTGTACCTCCATTCTCAGCTTATGAATCATAGACAAATACTGTACAAAACCAGGCAAATTAATTTGCCTTAATTATGTATATGTCTGGGAGATGGTGGACTATGAATTCCTCTAGAGAGTGGCTTGATAGTCAAGGAAAAAAGACAGGACCCTGAAAGGAATGAGAAGCAGAGATGAGAAGTATAGAAAAAAATACAACTAAGATGGCAAACAGGAAAAGAAATGATATTTAAGAAACTGTGCATCTTGCATGGTGGTGGTTGGAGTAAAGTAAACTAGAAGAGAAGCCTGCTGTTGAGAGCAACAATAATGTTTAGGAGGGTTGAGGTAAGTGAGAGTGGGGGGAAAAGGCAGAAAAGGCTCTTATCTTTGCTGGCACTGTGCCTATAGAAGTCTTTCTTTACATCTCTTGTCAGATGTAAACTTAAGTGGATTTTGACTTTCATTAATGCTATCCCCACATACTTGGACATTATGCTCCTTCTGGATTGTCCAATGCCGCCTCCATCTTTTACCTACTTCCTTTTAACATTTGAGCCTAGTCAGGAGATCCTCGTTCATCTGTGAAGGCCTCCTGCTCTGCTTTCTTGATTTCCTGTGTGTTGGGATGAACCATTGCAGGTGACTCTTGAAAGTCCACCAGCTTTCCTGGAGTCTGCTTTTGTTTGGTTTTGGTTTTTTTCCAGATTGTATTACATCAGATTTTTTAAAGCAGGCCCCAGAAAGACCTAAACTCTGTGATTGTGCTTTTAGCCTTGTTTTCTCATTTGAGCATCCTGAACTTCCCCATCTCATGTTCCCTGCAGTCAAGGCTGCTGCAGACCCTCACGTCCCTAATCAGTTCTTGGATGAATCAGACCTATCAGAGTGCCCTCTCCTTGTTGACTTCTTGATCATCTCTGTTAGGAAGTTGTTGTCACTACCGTGCTTAAACCTGTGTTGCCCCTCCAGCAGATATTAGGGTGGTTTAGGTTACCATGAGCAAAAATAAAGATGCTCCCAGTTGCCTGAAGAAGGCTTCATCTACTATTACATCCTGATCAGGTGGTATGTAGCAGACACCCACCACAAAATCACCAATATTTGTCAGCCTCCTCTTGGCCCAGTTCATGACTGGCTCATTGTCCATGTCTAGGCAGAGCTTTATGCATTCCTGTAGCTCACTTAAAAGGCAACTCACTCTCCCTACCTTCCCAGCCACGCTTCCTAGAGTCTCTATCTGTCCATCCCAGTGCTGCAGCTGTGTGAGCTGTCCCACCCTGCCCCTGTGATCTGAGTGAAGCAGCAGTACTCTAACTTCACACAGACCTCCAGTGCATCCTGTTGTTCAGATGTTTCAGAGAAGTACCCAGAAAAGAGCTTTGCTCATGACCATGTCCTGTAGGCTATTTCTTATTTACGTGCCTACACTTGAGGTGGGCCACTTCAGCCCAGTATTGCTGATCACAAGTAGTCCCCAGTTCACATCAAACTTTTTTTTCCCATCCCAGTCTACTTTTCCTGCTCCTTCCCAAATGGTGGAAGCACAACGGGGTAATAGTTGCAACTCTACCATTCAGAGTTTGCTCTGGCAAGAACACGAAAGGCAGCTGAACCTGAAAGGCCACAGGATGTATTAGAGGCAAAATAGCCACTGCTAACCATAAGAGAAACATCATGGGAGCAAACTGCAAGTAGAAGTTCATTGTTCAGTCGGAGCAAACTCACAGAATATGGTTTTCCACCTCAGGGAACCTCAAAATGGAGCTGCTGGAAAAACAGTGGGGCTGGCAGCAGACTGGAGAAGCTCCTGCTTACAGCTGCCTTCCAGCAGCCAGGGTGCCACCAGGGAGAGAGCTCAGAGATGTGATTCATCTTCTCCTTGTAATTGGAGCTGACAGAAGTTGCATGTTTTTCTGACAGCATTGGCAGAGCACTTGCTTGTTCTCCAGCGGCTCCCTGGGCACCCGTGGGCACCTTTCGCGCGGAGCCTGGCGGGCTCCGTGCCAGGCCGAGCCGGCTCCGCGCACGGGCGGGGTCTGCGCTCGCGCCTCGAGCCCCACACGCGCAGAGGTAACCAGACCAGCACAGCAGGGCTGTGGGGCAGCGAGGTTATGTGCGCGCTATGAATTCCACCCCCCGCCCCAAACCTGTTCGCTAAGAAGAGAAGCAGTTTTTCTAAATGGTTCCAGAGCAACTTTAAAGGAGGTCTGGCATCTAGCAACATATTTTTATCACATGCGTGGCTAAAATAATGTTACAGCATTTTATCAGTAATTTTGCCACTGGTTTTGTTTATAAGGCGGAAATGCAGTCAAAAAGGTGTCTTTATTTCATTGTTTAAGAAAGGGGTTTAAGTTAATTATCTTGCCCTGCTAGTTAGACTAAATAATAGTGCCATCTGCTGAAAGGTAGTAGTGACTTGCAGGAAAAGTTCACAGTCACTGTACCTTACTAAGTAGAAGTATAAAGAGAGAACAAGGAAAATGGTGCTAAAATGAAAGAGAATATAAACAGTGTGAGGAGGCAAAGATGTAGATGTACAGGAAGGATCTTCATTAAAAGGATAATGAAAAAAAAGACAAAAAAATGTCTAAAAGCAAAAGGAAAAAGAAGTAGGCTGGGAGCAAAAAAGGTGTCGCTTTTTAACAGTACTGATTTGAAGTTTAATAAACCATGATACATTTATTCTTTGTAGTGACTTCTCTTTTGAAATACTTATATAGTTCATCACCCTAATGGCACTGGTCTGCTCATGTCAATAATCTTCAGCTTCAGTCTTGCAAAAAAATTGCCTGTTAAAGTATTTTAATCAAATTAGTACAAATTAGGATATGGTTGTGGCCTGTAAAAGAAAACAAAACCGAAAACAAAACCAAAAACAAAACTATTGTTATATATTCCAAGCAGTTTCTTGTCTTCTGACACAGGATATTTTTATTGCTATTAACTTCTGGAAAGGACAGCTAATGAAAAAAATATCCTGGCATAGGAGAGACACTATTGGGTGAAAGAAGCAACAAAAAGACAGTCCATATATTGCTAAAACTCTGCCTGTTACATCAGCCTTGTTTTCTGAAATATTTGTAGGAAATTGATAAGTTATACCCTTTCCATCTTTCAGTGGGAGATGGGCATGCGAAAGGAACCTAGTCATACATTTCCTTGGCTTGTGGTCATATTATCCAGGTGTGCATTAGGGAGTTTCCCCCAGAATTATGCCTCACCACATGGTTGTTTTAAGGAGTTTAGCCACCCTTTGAGTCCCAAGAAGTAACTTGTAACATTTTAATTCTTAAAAAAAAAGAGGAACTTTGATTAAGACATCAAAATGGAAAGTTATGACTTTATCATTAGCTTAGTGATAACACTTCCTGAAGATCTAGAAATATACACACTATTTTAGCAAGAGTGAAAAAATTTATCATGTAGAAGTTGATGGTTTTTTATATTTTCTATTGTGCTTTCAGCATACCATAAACATGTCAATTAACAAATTTTCATTATCCTGAATAGTGTCTTGTATTGGTTTAGTTTTTGCCCAAGAGAATGGTACTCCTTTTTTTACTCTTTTGAAAGAAACTGAATCATTGGCATTAATGCATCAAGCATTACACCCAACAGCAAAATTTTACTGAAAAGATGGTACACATCATGTTTATAATAGTGCAAACTCTTTTCGTTTATCTCAGTATTTTAAATGTTGAATATTTTTTTAAAGCTTCAACTCCTTGACTACTGTGATTCTGAAAGTCCTAGCATGCTACTTTTTGATTTTGGGGTTAGTGCCCCATTCACTCTGCATGAAAACGACAAAATTTGAGAATTTTTATGGATGAAAAAGGTGAATTCATATAGAAAGCTTTCCAACCTTTTTCCCGGCTTAAATCTTATTTTCATTTTTTTAGAACAGCCTTAATACATAGCATCATTGTAATTTGAATCAGTTAAAAATAACCTATTAATAAATCTGCAAGATGGAAATTAAAAGAGATGCTTAGAGTAGACTGCTTATGGTTATCAATAAAATCCATTAAATAAGTAAAACTTAACTTAGGAAGGAACTTGAACTAGCCAAAAAAATGATAGAGACAAATCAGTGTGATTTAGAAGATGGAGTCTACAAAGTGCTAATTAGTCTCTGAAATAAGAATTTTTTCTCTTGATGGAACAGAAGAGTAGAAAACAGCTGATGTTGAGATGAGGCAGTGATGAAGAACCACGTTTAATATGGTGAATAACTCTAACATTTCAGAATTTTACAAGCGGGGATTTTTTTCCTTTGGTGCTAAAACTCTTACAGGAGTTGTTTGACCTGTGGTTTTGTTGCTGAAATTTAAGATTTTCTTTTCTGTATCTAAACCCAAAGCACACAATTTAATTGAATCTATTAGATGGAAAAATATAGATATGTTGGTAAGCACATAGATTTTTGTTTTCTTGGGGTTTTAGGGATTGGTTATTTAATTTTCTAATTTCTGTTTCTCTCAGCTTCCAACAAAACATCCTGAAGATTTTTCCCCCTTTTTCAGCATTTTAAATAATTGTCCTCACCTTCCCCCTGAAGGAGAGAAATTAGCTGGAGAAGAAGAAATATTATGTAGACAAGCTTAGTCATGCTGAAAGGTCATAATTAGTTTTCCTTTCATATTGTGATCCATTTTGAAAATAATATCATGATATATATTCACAGAATGAAAGAACCACAGATTATTCTGGTTCTACATACTAAAAGTAAAAATTAGGAACAAAAGGAACTTAAAGGAAGTTTGAATGTTTCATATATTTTAATAGGTAAGTACATTTATAATTTCCAGAAGAACTGAGCTTGGGGAATCAAGGTTTACTGAGCAGTAAGCATGAGAACGGTTCAAAAAGTTATATGTGTCCAGAGCAATAAATAGACCTGTGAGAAGTTCCAAAATTGAAAAAATTCCCCACCTTTGGTATTATTTTCATTGCAATAACATTATTTGTATCCACAACAACCTAAAGATAAATGCAAGGTAGTGTTAGGCAGGAAGCAATACTATTTCTGTTACCCTTGTAACTTGTATTAGAGCCACCAGCATGTACTTCAGACTGTGTTCCCAGAAGCTTGTCTGATAAAGCTGGGAGAAGGTGAACTCTACTCAATAAAATACATCATCTCTTCCTGGCAAACTTGGCCACTTCTCATCATGAAAACTCAAGCCATCATATGAGCTAGCAGCAGTCTCTTCAAAGAAGAGAGCTGCTTAAAACATGATACTGAAGGAAATGCTTAGTCTCCCTCCCTTTCTTTCCCCTACCACACTCAGAAATGTTTTTCCTGTAGTGTTTGTACTTGCACATAAATTCTTTTAGTTACTCAGTTAACTCTGATAATTTGCTTGAAGTTTCAGCTAGCCATGCATTTCCCTGCCTCCTGCAGTTCAGAAATCCATCTTTAACTATTGAAGATAACCTGCAGTCTCTGCGGGAGAAATCATTCATCTGCACAGAAGTGACAAACTCTTCCACCAAAAAAAAAATAAAAAAAAATTCCTTGCAAAATTTTGACCATGCCTACATTTTAAGCTTCACTGTTACTTCAGCTCTTTTGTTCTCAACACTCTTAACCAACAGTGGATTTTGTAATTGCATGTACTTCAGAAGTGAATATTTCTCTTGGTTGCATATCAATAGGGAAGGTAACATTTTCTGAGAGCTGGTTCCAAGTTGAATGCAGGGATGTTGCAGAGGTTAATGGCTGATATTAAACTCCTGTTGTTATCAGTGGTTTGACTCCACAGTTCATTACTACTGTCTTATTCTGTTACTGCTGCTTTTCTTCTTTCCTATGTATTTACAAGTTAGAGGCAGAGGCCTGCAAAGCACTGTAAGGATTTCAGGTATACTGAGTAAAAGGATTTAGACAGTACTACTTGTGGGGAACTAAATAGAACTCTTTTTATCCAAACAGCAATTTTTCCTGTGTGTTGATTTTCATCCTTGTTCATGTTCTCAATAAATAAACACTTTTTTTTTTTTTTTCTTGGCCTATAAGGGAAAAAAATCCCTTTTAGGAGCATCAGACTGGGACAGACAGATCAATGATGCCCACACCCCCCCTCCCCTGTGCCCATTTCATTGACTGATTAAGGCCACTTAGAGAAAACTAGTTGAATAAACCTGAATTGTTTGGGTTTTTTCTTCCCAAAACAGAACTTAGATGAAATTGCTTTTCTCTGAGCCAAAATAAAATATTGCATTTCAGAGAAGATTTGAAAAGTGAAGAAAATGAAGGGCTGATTTCACAAAACTGACACCAGCAGTGTTTATGGTCGAGTAACGGGGAGGCTGGGCATCCAATCACCATGGGAGGGGACCATTCAAATTTTTTACTCTCCATCAATATATATGAACCTACCACCTCCTGATTTCTAGGGATTCACTGAGCTATAATCACTTCATGATAAGCTAATTCACTCTATTCTCTTGACGCTTTCCCACTTCTACAAAAAACTAAATGCATTTCAGAACAGATGTTATACTCAGGTGCTGCATTTCCCAGAAAACCACTATCAACACTTACATATTTTTTTATATAAAGTAGAACAGCTCATGAAGAATATACAAAAATACATAATTTCAAATTAATAACTGCTAAATTATTCTCTGCTTTTCACCCTTCACCCTCAAGCAACAGAAGAACCCAAGCACCCAAAACATAAAAATGCTACTCTGTACTAACTGCAAAACTCAGGAGATGACAGAGATTCAGTCCCTCTACTAGTGAATATTCATTCAGAAGAGAAAATAACATTAATAGAGACTGAGAGAGGCCTATGTGGACTACTGAAATTACAGTGGTTTGAGCCCTATTCAGAAACTTGAAATACAGACTGAAAACCCATCAAGCAGAGAAAGAGAATTCACAGAACCATGGAAAATTAAAGGTTTGGAATAGACCTTAAAGATCATCTAGTCCCAGCTCACCCTGCCAAGGGCAGGAGCAAATTGAATTTGAATCTTCCAAGCCATGAATGTTTTCACTTAGTAAAATGGAGGAACTCCTACAGGTGTTACTTCTTGCATGCTATTGAGTGACTACAGCATGTCAATGTGTATATACTTTTCCCAGTTTAAATTCTGTGCTCACTTCAGGAAGCAGAAAAAAAGTGGGTCTTGCAAACTTCAGTAAGTAAAATAATTTGAAAGGTACAAAGTGTTATTATGTGATCCAAATCATAGAATCAGAGAATGTTTAGGCTGTAAAAGACCTATAAGATCGTAAAGTTCAGTTGTTAACCAAGCCAATTCCACCACTAAACCATATCCCTAAATGCCACAACTAGACATCTCTTAAATACCTCCAGGGATGATGACTTCACCACTCCCTGGGGAGCACTTTCCAGTGCCTGGCAACCCTTTCAGTGAGGAATTTTTTTTTCAAGATCCAATCTAAACCTCACTTGGTGCAATTTGAGATTGTTTCCTCTTGTCCCTGTTAAACAACCCATATTCTCACCACTTTGTCTAGGAAACCATCATTTCATTACTCTAGATTTGCATTCATCTGGAGACTTCTAAAATGCTTTTAAGGTAGTTCTGTAGCTGAGGTTCACAACACATATGTGAGCTGGCAATTACTTGCCACGTGTGCAGAGCCTGGCAGCATCTACACTCAGCCTGCACCAGCAATGCACAGCAGTTTAGTGTTTCCAAGCAAAAGTCAGCTTTAAAACAGCAGAAAGGTTGTGTGGGGAGGCAGAGTCAAATTTAACACACTTTGATCATAAAGAACAATGATTCTTACTGTACCTCCCAAAACCAGCTTTTGTCATTATTTCTTCTCTAGAGCTCATACTGTGATGTGGCTCCACCACTGGTTCCAAGGGAAAAGGTTCATGTATGGACTTAGAAACTGCATTTCTTCACCACCTTGACCCACCCTGCTATTCCTTCACCTGGATATGAGCCAGGCTTCTCCTCTCTTATTTCTGAGTCATGCCAGCTCTGCTAACCTATGCTTGGATTACTTCCCTCCACCTTCACAGGCCAGAAGCAATTCAGCATTTGTCCACCTGGCAATGCACCAAAATTGCTGTTCCTGGCAGGCAGACAAGTCATGCTGGTTCAGCATTTCCATTTGCTCATTTGCCACTGCTTTTTCATCAGGAGAACAAGATTGCTTTTCTGTCCTGTCCACAAGCCATGACCTCTGTGTGGCTGTGTTTATCACAGCAGGACATTTCTCCAAAGAACCAGTTTCCATAGAACTTTCAACTATCTACCAATGAACGTGCAGATTTATTCGTGATGTAGAACAAGTCCTTCCACCCCTCTACACTATTAAATAAATATTCCCTGTCTTAAATCTGTCTCTCATTTAACACAGTCCTGGATGAAGACTAACCTATTGAGTATGATGACACTCTGGAACAGTACAGAGAAGCTGAAGAGATATTTCCATCCATAAAACAGAAGACTTGAAAGAAATGTATGTCAAATTCCAATTATTTTTGTAAAATATGTTATAGGGTATAACTATTTGTATTTTTAAAGTATTAGCAATCAGGAAACTGGAGCAGATAGGCTTAGTTTCCTTTAAAAATAGAGATGATGCAGGCATATTTGAACATATCAAGTTCCAGAGCTTTCTAAGGCATAACACATCTTTTCTCAGAGGACGAGTGGCCATCACAAGTTAATCAATATTAGCCTGTACCTAAGGGCTTGATTACCCAAAACTGGTGAGTAGCTTGCACAGCAGTCTGCACTCTGAGCTCTGTTGCTAGGTATGGTTTTGGTTTCTTTGGCTGGGAATAAGAGGAGAATGTTGACCATTGACTCTATTTTGATGGAGTGGTTAACAATACGTAAGGGAACAGAGTCAAGTTCCATCTGCTGCTGTCAACAACATGAATTACAAAGATGTATTAATATCTACTGCCATTAATTTGTGTGTTTAATCAATTGACCTTATTTGACAGGAGTCACAAGCACAAATTTACCCATACATATGCACAAACATGAAGATATGGATGTGATAATAATTCCATCTCAAAATCTGGTTTTTTTTAAGTGTAGAAAACTACCTTTTCTATTGGAGAAACATAAATTTGTTAAATCAATCTTTAATTTTTATAGATTATTTTCTAAAACCTTCTGCAAAGGGATAGGAAAAAAGCATTCCAAATTATACTTAAACAATGAGTAATATAATTCACTTGACTAAGAACTGTGTAGGTTCATTTTTTAAAAACCCCAAACCAACCAACAAACAGAAAAAACAGCTAAGAGTATTTCTTTTCCAGTTCCAGAGCAGAAGGGAAGAAAAATCTCTTTGTAGAATCAAGGAAAATAAACTGGAACACAACTACATAATTCAAGGAGAAGTGCAAACCTCACACACTAGGAAGTGCACCTAGAACAAACAGTAGGCTCTGCTGTATAGAGTAAGGCAGCAGAAAACGTTGGTGACTACAAAATGAGAAGTGCATGACTACATAATGCTACACAGTTTTTAAGCACTGACTTCCAGTGTGCAGGTTTGCAAACAAAGTTAAAATACACTGCCTGCTGGTGTTATGTCATTCTAGGCACTGCCCAATTGGGTGACTGAGATCTGAATAGTCTATCAAATGAAAAATTTAAGAAATAATTTAACTTTTTACTTGTTTAGGTAAAATTAATTTACATCTTTTAAAATTTACTCCCTTACAAAAGTACCAGCCACTCTAAAAGCCAAGAAAAGGCAAAAGGAAGTAAAATTGAGGTCTCTCAGACTCATTATTTTCCTTAGTAACCATTTCCTATTTACCTTCACACAAAGGACTCTGAAGAATTACCGATCATAGCTGCATTATAGTTTTGTAGCTGACACTATGGCATTACAAGCCACTGCTTTTTAATTTAACAATAGCAAAAAAATCTGATCATGCACTCCAAAAAGAAAGCTTTTTCACCTGGGAGAACATCTGTACTATTTGCCTAAGGAAGCATGTATTAAATGACACAAGGAAGCCCTGTTTAATAGTATTTGAAGTATACAGGAATTTTTAGGGCTAAAAATCCCAATGTGATTCCCTCCCCAGTGTTTTTTGTGTCTCTGAATTATATCTCTATGGTAACAATATGTCCTTTAGGACAGGTGTCCTCCGTTTGGAGTTTGGGTTTTTCTTCTGTGACCCAGCAGTGTTTAGTTACCAGATCTAAAGTAACTACTTTGAGGAGGAACACATTGGAAAAAATGCCAGTCTCGCCAGTTTTACAGAAGTGCATAGCTGATGCACTTCTCCCATCTGCAAAAGAAAGTACCACTTGATTTCTTAGTCTGGTCTCTGCTTGATGTATGTACTTTTCCTTACCCTGCTCACTCCTCTTTCATTACTTCCCACTGTTTCCTTGATTCTTCCACTCCCACATAATTTATCTAGATATGCCATTTAAAAAAAAAAAAAGTCTGTTTGTGGAAATGGACTTGGGGCTTCCACTTCATAGCCAACTTAAATTCTTACTCATTTTACTGCCTCAACATAATTTATCAAAATATACACCCCCAATTAATTCTCTTGATGAGACTTATAGCTGGGTTTTATCAGATGTCAGCTAGTATTGGGCTGTTTAAATCTGTTGGAAAAACTGCTGCATTGTGGAATCTGGTGGTGTTTGCCCTTGGACTGACAGGTAAAATACACAGTGTAATAAAAAATTCAGAATATTCCTTCTCTTGTCCCCAGGGGAACCTTTGAATTCTGATTTCAGAAAACAGGCAGAGATTCACACCTACTAGATAGTCTATGACTCCCCAAGGATGACAGTGAATCCAGAAGTGTTACTCTATTTTATAACAATTGAGAAAACTTACCTTTTCAAATTAGCATCCTTCCCTTCCCTTCCCTTCCCTTCCCTTCCCTTCCCTTCCCTCTTCCACATGTATCAGCAAAGGGAAATAGAGCAATTTAAATATACTTTGAAAGAAATTTCTGAGGTCAGTAATTCTTTATATATATATATATAATTTTTTTTGTTCTATGAAGAAAGCATTCCAAGACTTGCAAAGCTGCCATAAAAAATATCTGGTAAAAAAGAATGATGGTAAATGAACATCAAGTTAAATTATTCTGAATTTATTTTCCAGACCTGAACATGCATGGATCTACAATGGCTTAGACAATAACAATTTAGATGACATAGAAGAGAGGGGGGACTTGTAATTCACAAGTATTACATTTTCCCTAATAAATATGCTTGTTATTATGATGATTAAATGGTACAATTCTTCAACTTCATAATTGCTTCAATGTCCTACCAAACATGGAAGATATGAGATATTTCAAGGTTTTCATTCCACCCCTGGAATTTTTTTCAGGAGAATTGAGAGTTGCTTTATATCTAGGTGATTCAAGCATCATATACACATGGAAACAGGGCAAGGTTTATTGAATTAGACCTATGGTCACACACTGTGTACCGTGGCTGGGAAGTTTCATGTGAGCAAAGGCACAGTTGGAATGTCACAAGCAGCTCACCCGAGTGGTGTGACTTTGGTAGGCAAAGTGAAAGGATTATACAGTTCCAAGCTAAACTATATGAGCAACATATACATTTATCTGGCCTTTTAACTTTTATCCTGCATATTTTACAAACAAGGATAAACATAGAAGAGCCAAATACCTGATTTCTCATTAGTTTATTCAGATTTGTTCACCTCAGTGTTTGTTAATCTCTGCTTTTTTGTGTGGTGTGATTTCCTCATGCAGCAGTGACCCCACATTGGTTGCTTTGCTCTTGGTAGCAGAGCCTGCTCAGGCTGCTACACAGACCCATCACATCCTAGAGCTGGCTGCAAGACCTGCGAGGGAATGCAGTGGTGGGATGATTTCATACCAATACCCTGGGCAAATTAAGGAAAACTCTGAAACGGGTTTGGGTATGCATCTGCCAAAAAAAATCAGTCAGCTGGCAATCAGCTCTTAAGGCTCATCTTTCCAACATATGCAGGTTAGGAATTCTGGGCACTGAAATTTTGGAATTTTGGAATTTTACCCCGTCTTTTCTACATGGAAAGAACTATAGTAATCATCTCTGACTTTCTGAGACTAGGCAAACCCAAGAGAAACCTATTCCCTGTTCTAAAACAATTTCAAACAAGTTGGGTTTTCAAAATATTTTGTTTCTTGTTCCATTAAGCATTCCCTTTATGAATTCAGAATGGATCAAGGACAGCACACTTAAATAAATAAATTATTGTTAAAATATGTTGAAAGACACTGTCTCCTGAATATCAAAAATTACTTTTGACACTTTATATAAAGGAACTACTATAAGTCTGCACACAAGGCTCCTCAAGGTGAATTCCAGGGACAAACTTTAAGTATGAAAGTTGTTCCAAAAAGCACAGGTATAACATTTTTCATAAACAATTTATTCAACTAATTCAGACTAAAAGAGTTATTTGGTGTTTTGTTTTGTTTTGTTTTATTTTGTTGGGTTTGGGTTTTTTGTGGAAGCAGGCACTGATTCAGTGTTCTTGATGGACAATCACAGGACATACACAGTGGACAGGATCTATGCTACCGTTTCAAGGCTGAAAATATTTAAGAGTAATTTTGGCTATTTATGTCAGTATTTTGAACAATGCAGTGAAGGAAAACCAATTGGACTTAGATTAGACCTTAACTTAGATCTAGCTTGGCAAAATATGACATCTAGGATAATGAAATGAAAACTCAATAAAATAACAATCATTTAAAAAGTCCAAACCCAAAGCAAAACTGCAATGCTAGGGAATGATTAGGAATTAATGAGGTGCAAAATAATTTCTATCTTAATTATTTCAGCTTGGCAAAAAAACAAAAACATTAATATAGATTTGCTATGGATTTGACATTTTTTCCTCTGTTCACAGGAGGTATGATGCAAACTCACATTTGTAATTACCCTCCCGGGTGCCTAGTTTGTAATGCTCAGAGTATCATGGTAGCACTCCCTAAACAGATCTGAGCTAAAAAACTGAGCTTTTCAAAAAACCCAAACACTGATTTCACATTTCTTTCAAGTTCCTTCATGATGAAATAATCTGCTTTTGCTTTTCCAGCAGGTATCTACATGTATAAAATTATTAGTATATATGAAGAAATTGCATTGTCTGTGACCTAAGAGGGCAGCTTTACTAAGGTAGTTGAATTGCCCCGTAAACCAGCATTATCCTAGGGACTCCACTATGTTAGGGGGTGACTCAGCAGTTGGAAAAGCAAATGCTGCATTCTGGGTGAGTTCAGAAGTAAGAAAATACAGGAAAAAAATGAGTGCTGTGGCTCTTGGTAAAAAAAAAACTTGTGGCTCAGTTTGTTTAAATGGGTGAATCTCTTTTAAGGATAAAATTGATAGTAAGACTCCCAAATTCAGAATACATTTTCAAAACACTTCTTGAGCAATTCCTGTTAAATATGTGATTGGATAAAAATCTCATCATTTTTAAAAAAACAATCATTTCCCCATCCTCTTTGAATATACTGGCATTTGTATTGACTCAAATTTATATGAGCTTTGATTAACATTTGCTCAAATAAATAAAATTTCTGGTTTTACTCTTGTCAAAAGCACTAGAGAAATGTAATGCACATCAAATACTCTTTCTGTTCAGATTTCACCTGAGCTAAACTATCACTCCATTCTGGGGATTTTAATTGTACTACTCCAAATGTAGCAGAGGGGAAAAAAACACTTGACTGAATGTTTACAGTCAGTTTGCAGGGAGTAATACTTTTAGTAAGTGAAATTTAGAACTGGGCTATAATTAACTGCTGTTCACTTCTCTTCATATGTCACTTGATATGGAAACAATATGGAAAACATATTCTCTTAGAATATGTCATAAGGATTACATTGAAAAATGAAGCTTATGGATACCATACAGCACATGTGGATTTAATTAGGTTTCTGTCTAAGCACAGAAGACTTTCAGAGCTGCTATAATCCATTCCACAGTTTTAGAGGAAATCAATTCTTATCAATAGGTCGCCAAAGTAATACTATATTACCATAAATTAAGAAATGATAGAAAGCACATTTTTGATTCTTGAGTGCTGAGTTTTTTTATTATGAATGTCATGTCTTTACAGTTAAAAAGATAGCTTAGGCTGCAGAGATTTGCAAGAGGCTTAAGAGTTAACTAATCATAAATCAGAGTTGAGTCCACATTGATTTCCCCATCTCTGGTGGCAGAAGCATTTCACTACATATGAGAATACAAATTCACAGCAAGACAGCAGCATTTAGACTGAGGATTTCAAGTAAATTTATTTCTATAAACTGAGACTCTAGTCTGCTTTTGTTCTGTTCTTATTTTATCTATCTATCTATCTATCTATCTATCTATCTATCTATCTATTTATAAACTTACAGTACTTTCAAAGAAATGTATTTCTGAACAAGTGTACTCCCAGTGTCAGTGCCCTTTTCTCTGGTTTTTATTATATCCATCCATTTGACTATTAATTTTCAAATACAAGTTCTATGATTATATATGTTCAGCAGAAGTGATTGGTGATTTTGTTGTTAGCACAGTATTACTTACTGATATTTTCAAAGCAAGTTTCTTTTTTCCCCTCACAGTTCTAAGAGACTTGCTAGTTCTTTATTCATCTTCAGAGTAACCTGTCACTGTAGAAGCAGAGAAAATAAGATGCCTGAATTTTGGTGGAGAAGGAATGGTTTGTGTGATCAAAAGCACCTACGTAGGTCTCAAGCGCTTTATCTTGTATTGCTTCACCCATTTCACTCCAAAAATCCAGATGAGGTCCATGGAAGTATTTTAAATTGAGGAACAGAGTATGCAATCTCTAATGTAGACTCATCCCGCCACTGTTCCATAAACTCTAAATATTGGTAATGCTCATGTTTCAAGAAACACTCAATATATTCTCATGGGTTTTGGTGTATCTTAAATTAAAGCCTTGTGGGTTAATTTCTGCATGTGCCCTCTGCACTTGGACAGCATTTGGCCAAGGACAAACCTGAGGACAGCAGAGGGAGAAGTTAGACAGAGTATTATTAAAGAGGAGGTGCTTAATGGTTCACCAATAAGATTTTCTTTGTATGAACTATATGTTTTTTCACATTCAGATCTGGTTATAGCTTTGAAATTGCTTCCAAAGCAACCTTAACATGACTCTTGGTGTCTTCCCAAATACTTATAAAGAAAAAACAGCAAAAGAAAAAAACATAGTGAATTTTCCATTCTGCCATTAAGCTTTGCACTGCCATTTATACCAAAATACACATCTAGGATTTAATCTAATATGGTCATCAAACCAAAGGAATATATTTTGTTGTCCATCAGTTTATAATCAGGCTGTGTAATGCTTAATTAACATTTTCCATTTCTCTAAGACTTGACTTCAGCCAACAATATTTAAGCTATTGTAGCAACAGGGTTATTAAGAGATATTTTTATTGCCTGAAAAAACAAAACACTGAAACACAAAACTTGTATATCTGTTGTGACTTTGGTATTCTTATTTATGTCATTGCCTCTCTCTATGCTCACCTTAGCAAAACATGGTGCAAAAAGATCTTAAAAGGCATGATAGGGAGAATAGCCACAAAGAATCATTCCTCGGGTAGGTTCCTTATAACTCAGGCTATTTATTTATCCATTTATGTATAATCTATAATACTTTGTACCCTTTTTCTTCTTGCTATTAGTAAGCAAGAGAATCACTTCCAAATACCAAACCAACATTCTTAGTATAAAAAAATCTCAGCCTCAGAAATCTCAAAAATTAAGGTATATCCCTTATTCCCCCAACTCATCTTAATATGCCAAATTAGCATATCACATACTTTAGTGCTATCTTATAGTTGAAGAAAAAACACTTTCCTTTTGTGTCCAAGGCAAAATTTCAATATCCTATTTAGATCAATTTATTGTTTTTAACATAAATCCTTTCCAAATATGCTCAGTAGCTGGCCTTTGTTTTCTTACTGATTTTCTGTACTTCTGTAGTTGAAACTTTTGCTCTTTTTTGGTCTTCTGCCTTTCATAAGGGCTTCCTATTCAGAGATATAATGTCTGATTTTTTCCTTCTCTGAACTCAGATACATATTTGACCTCAGTGACATCCATTTATATCCTTGACCACTAACATCTCTTTGCCATAATGCTTCTAATTCCCAGGAGGGAAGAGAAGCACTGCTAACCCATTTGCCCCCACAGCATCCTTGGTCAAGGGCTATTCCTCTCAAAGAAATGTAAATAATCACTAGGTAGAGCTGCATCTTGATTTTCAAGGAGTGGTCATGAAAAACTCGCCAGAAGTATATTCTCTATTTAAAGACTCAAACAAAAAGCCCAGTTTGCTAATCTGTCCAATATCACAGAATAATAGAATATACAGAGCTAGAAAGGATCCATCAGGATCACCAAGTCCAACATCAGGTCCTGCTCAGGGCACCAAAAGAATGTCAAAAAGTACCAAACACCAACCTGTCTTTTAAGTGTCATTACTCTCTAGCCATTTTTAGGAAATCAATGCATTCTTTTCACAAGAAATCCAAGTTAGTTTCCTATTTATAAAATGCAGAGGAGAATAGGAACTATGGACTTTATACTAGATCACTCCCTGAAGTGTGGTGGTTTAAAAGACTAAGTGAACATATTTACCGCAAACACACTTTGTAAAAAAAATCCAAATATGCCGCCCTGTGTGTCTAGATATGAGGTTTCTCAAAATTCATGCTGATTCTTCAAAGTAGAATTCAGCAGAATTTTCAATTTCTTTTCCCAAAATCTTATAGCATTGAATAAATGAGATTAGTATTCAGCTTGTTTCCACTTTAATGGAAGATACAAATAGATTTAATCAATGTAAAAACTAAATTAAAACTGCAGACTGTAATGTGTTTCTCCAAAGAGGCAATTTCATTTGCTTTAAGCACCAAACTTTCTGCTCCTATATCCGTAGTCCACTAGAATAGTAGCAACTCCTTGGTGCAATAAATGTATTACATAAATCTTTAGGAAAGGCAGAACTGATAAAAAACAGTGACATTTCTCAGGTTACATTCTGAAGCTTTTCATTTGACTTTCTCTCAGATAAGATCCCTCACATTAATTACCTCTTTCAGTCTCTAATGTGACTTTCTGTGCCATACCCTGAAAGTTTGTCTCCCCATCTTCTACAGATCCTGCACACCTAAAAATATGTCTAATTTTTTTTCTGATATCATTGTTCCTCAAGATCTCTTAGTAGTGCACCTGGTAGGTAAACTCCGTTTGGTGAAGACCATTTAAGTCACAGAGAATATGACTCAATGTGAATAATATCACATTTCTTTTCCCTATTACTAGTGTGGTGACATCAGCCTTTTTATTGCTGGTATCCCCATTGTTTTCACTTGCAGAACCCTCATATCCAGACCCTGGAGTTTATCCACTGTCTACTTCTCCAGCTGTGCTCTCTGTTGTCATCCTCACTGCTAATATTCAACTTAATTTCCTATTTTCCATAATACAGTCTTACTCTCAATGCTTCCAGCTCAGCTGCACTTGAAACTCAGTTTGCTATGGCTCCTCTCAGTGTATCTCCTCAAATCTCCCTTATCCATGCTTCTTCTTTCTTTCAAAGCTTTCTTTCAAAGCCACATCTCTACTTTCATCTCCTCCTACACTCCCTAGCTCTGGCAAACCCATCCCCTTCACCACCTTTCATGTATATTCCTTACTTTGCGCCACCCAATTTGTTTGGAACAAACTCAATTATTTATCAAGTTCTCTCCCTCTCCTTCATCTATGGTATAAAAAAATCACCATTAGTAGACATACAAGCCCTTTGGGTTAGCATGAGTGCATAAAATCTTAGGCATCTCTCATCTTACTCATAATAGGCAGTTGATATTTATGGTGGTTGGAGGCCTCCTATTGCATAGTGATCATGAAATTATAGAGTTCTCAATATTTGGTGAAATGAGGAGGAACATCAATAAGACTCTTATATTGGACTTCCAGAAGGCAGACTTTGGCCTATTTAGGAGACTTATTCAGAGAGTTCCTTGGGAAGCAGCCCTTAAAAACAAAGGAGTCTAGGAAAGGTGGACATGCTTCAAAACAGAGATCTTCAGGACANATGCTTCAAAACAGAAATCTTCAGGACACAGGAACAGGCTGCCACTGTGTGCTGGAAGATGAGTTGATGAGGCAAACGTCCAGCCTGGATGGACAACAGGGTTTTGAAGGAACTTAGGAATAAAAAGAGGATGTATCATCTTTGGAAGGAGGGTCAGGTCTCTCAGGAGGTATTTAAGGAGGTTGCTAGAGAATGTAGGAAAAAAATTAGATGCCAAAGCTCAGTTCAAACTTAATTTGGCAACTTTTTTAAAGAATAAAAAAAAGTATTTTTACAAATATACTAGTGGCAAAAGGAAGAGTAAGACCAACCTTTGCTCTCTATTGGATGTGGGAGGGAACTTAGTACCTCCAGATGAGGAGAAGACAGAGGTGCTTAATGCCTTCTTTGCTTCAGTCCTTAGTGGGAAGATGGCTTTTCCTCAGGACAACTGTCCTCCTGGGTTGGCAGATGGCGTCAGGGAGCGGAATGGTCCCCCTGTTATCCAGGAGGAGGCAGTCAGAGAACTGCTGAGCTGCTTGAACCTCCATAAATCTATGGGACCAGATGGAATCCATCCCAGGGTGATGAGGGAGCTGGTAGATGAGCTTGAGAAGCCACTCTCCATCATTTACCAACAGTCCTGGCTCACTGGTGAGGTTCCAGATGACTGGAAGCTGGCCAGTGTGACACCCATTCACAAAAAGGGTAGGAAGGAGGATCCTGGTACTTACAGGCCAGTTATCCTGACCTCAGTACCCGGTAAGGTAATGGAACAGTTTATATTGAGTGTCATCACGCAGCACTTACAGGATGGCCAGGGTATCAGACCCAGCCAGCATGGGTTTAGGAGGTGTAGGTTATGTTTGACCAACCTGATGTCCTTTTATGACCAGGTGACCTGCCTGATGGATGTGGGAAAGGCTGTGGATGTTGTCTCTTTGGACTTCAGCGAGGCCTTTGACACTGTCTCCCACAGAACACTCCTGGAAAAGCTGGCAGCCCACAGCTTGGACAGGAGCTCTCTTTGCTGGGTTAGGAACTGGCTGGATGGCCGGGCCCAGAGAGTGCTGGTGAACGGAGCTGCATCCAGCTGGTGGCCAGTCACCAGTGGAGTCCCTCAGGGGTCTGTGCTGGGGCCAGTTCTGTTCAATATTTTTATTGACGACATGGATGAGGGTATTGAGTCTTTCACCAGTAAATTTGCAGATGACACTAAGCTGGGAGCGTGTGTCGATCTGTTGAAGGTAGGAGGGCTCTGCAGAGAGACCTGGAATGGTTGGATGGATGGGCAGAGTCCAATAAGATGAAGTTCAATAAGTCCAAGTGCCGAGTCCTGCATTTTGGCCACAATAACCCCCTGCAATGTTATAGGCTGGGGATGGTGTGGCTGGACAGTGGCCAGGAGGAAAGTGACCTGGGGGTGACCAGTCGATAACCGACTGAACATGAGCCAGCAGTGTGCCCTGGGTGGCCAAGAAGGCCAGCAGCATCCTGGCCTGGATCAGGACTGGTGTGGCCAGCAGGACCAGGGAGGTCATTCTTCCCCTGTACCTGGCACTGGTGAGGCCACACCTCGAGTGCTGTGTCCAGTTCTGGCCCCTCAGTTTAGGAAGGATGTGGAGACGCTCAAGCGCGTCCAGAGGAGGCAACAGGGCTGGTGAGGGGCTTGGAGCAGAAGCCCTGTGAGGAGCGGCTGAGGGAGCTGGGGGTGTTTAGCCTGGAGAAAAGGAGACTCAGAGGTGACCTTATCACTCTCTACAACTTCCTGAAAGGTGGTTGTAGTCAGGTGGGGGTTGGTCTCTTTCTCCGGGCAGCAATGACAGAACGACAGGACACAGTCTCAAGCTGCACCAAGGGAAATACAGGCTGGATATTAGGAAAAAGTTTTTATGGAAAGAGTGATAAAGTACTGGAATGGTCTGCCCGGGGAGGTGGTGGAGTCACCATCCCCGGACGTGTTTAAAAAAAGACTGAATGTGGCACTCAGTGTCATGGTTTAGTTGACGTGTTAGGGCATGGGTTGGACTCTATGAGCTTGAAGGTCTCTTCCAACACAGTGATTCTGTGATTCTGTGTGAAAGTATCTGTTGTTGATGTGATCTTAAAGAGGGTAAATCACAAAATCTTGTTTCAATAAATCTTGGTCTTTAGAAAAAAAACACATCTAAAAAGTAATCAATCCTACTTGTAAGCCTAAGGGACATGTATGGAGCCCATCATATTCCCTGCAACATTTAAAACCAGATGCATTTAAAATTTACTTTCATATACAATCCTTTAACAGAACTGAAAATCGTACCCACTCATATTTGTAAAAATGAACTAATCTAACAAATCTAATTCTCCCCAGCAATTTACTTTTAGGGACCAAAAAATGCTTTAGGTTTACCAAACTCATTGAACAGGTGATACTTGCTAGATTTCTTTAGCTTTCTGCAAGCATCATGCTATGTGGTAATACCAAAAGTTGTCCTAAGTTCTTAGTTCAGATCTCAGGGTGTTGATTTCCATTCAAACTAAAAGAAATCTGTAAATATTTACTTAATATCCCCCACCTTTGAAGCATTCTTGAGTAATAAACAAATGGCTTTTCATCAATATTTTAAAAACCTTTATGTTCCCAAATTTGGTAATATTAAATTTTTAACAAAGGTTAGTGGAATATTAATTTAAGAATAATTAGGTGTCCAAACACCTAATAAGCTTCATCAGGGCAGGTGAGAATTTTGTGAGGAAAAGAGTTCACTTAACGTAGAATTCCTCTGATTTAAGATAGTTATAAAGAATCTGTGGAAAACTTCAGTAGCCTTCTTCAAGTAAAGATTTAATTGAGCTTTCTAGATCTATTAGACATAACAAGGCATTGCTGGCATAGTACAAATATTTAACTTAAGTCACCCACTGGGTGACTTTTTAATTTGGTCATTAATCCTAATTGCACAAGTCACTAACTATAACAGTAAAATAAATAGAAGAGGAGAAAAGGACACATTTTGGGGTGTGTCAGGGATAGAGAGTTGCATTATAAAAGTAAAATTGGAGCATTAATAGATGTCTTTGAAGAGAGAAAGTGAAAATGTCTTCTAAGTCTTGAGTGATGCCCCAAATAAAGCAAATAAAGGTCATTCCAAATGACAAATCTTTTTTTTCAGGTTCTAAGGAATTTATTTCAGCTCTAATTGTGTATTATCAATGTTCCAGTGAAAGACACTGTAACATTTCCTCTTAGTATTTGGAGGCAATGAGTCTAGTTCTAACTCCTTACCAATTCTGCAGCAGAACAATTTCTCTCTTTGTCTCTTACCCAAATAACAATGGTGCAACTACCGAATGACACTTTACAGTATTTGAAAGCAAGTAATGTTCAAAAAAAGTGAACTTAGAGTAAAAGTAGGAAAAGAGTTGAAAAATAGCTACATCTGCACCAAACTGATGATATTTTTGACAATGCACAGTAATACTTCCAGGATTGTCTTCTTTATTTGTATACCACATCATCGGTGGAGTAGATACAGAATATTTATTTCTTCAAGCACCAGAGAAAAACTGTTACATTTTCTGTAAAATTGTTTAGTTGAGATCACTGAGAATAAATATACCCTGCACATTTTCCACTCAAAATTTTAATTAATTCTCTGTAGTTATTAACACGTACTTATGAAAAAATACTTATTATACAGGTTTTAGCTGTGATAAGAGTTAACTTTCTTCACAGCAGCTTGCATGCTGATATGTTTTGGATCTGTAATGAAAACAACCTTGGTTATAGAGGGGAATTTTAGCTGTTGCTGAGCAGTGCTTACACAGAATCAAGGCCTTTTCTGTCTCTTATGCTGCCCAGACAGAGAATTTGGGAAGGGGCACAGCTGAGACAGCAGACCCCAACAGACCAAAGGGACATCCCAGACCATACGGCCTCATGATCAGCATTTAGAGCTGGGGAAAGAGAAGATACACATTTAGAGTGATGACATTTGTCTTCCCAAGTCACTGTTACACATGATGGAGTCTTACTTTCCTGGGGATGGCAGAGTATTGCCTGCCCATGGGGAGAAGTGAATTAATTCCTATTCTCCTTTGCTTGCATTGGCAGATTTTGCTTTACCTATACTATCTCTATCTCAACCCTTGGGACTTCTCACTTTTGCCCTTCCAATTCTGTCCCCCATTCCACCAGGGGGAAGTGAGCAAGTGGCTGTGTGAGGCTGAGCTATCTGCTGAGGCTAAACCTTAATAAATTGTAATTTGTGACAATGAAACTTGGCTCTGTAAGAATTTTTCTTTTAAAATGAGATTTCTTTGTTCTTCCAAATGTGAAATTTTGAAATAGATATTATCAAAATATGTGGTTTTAAAAATAAAATTTAAAATATCAATCTTGACCTTTAGCACATTGACAAATAGTAGGCTAACACAGAACCTCAAAGGAACTATGTGGCAGCCTCAGAGACTGGTTGGATGGTGGGTGGTCAGTNTACGGCCTCATGATCAGCATTTAGAGCTGGGGAAAGAGAAGATACACATTTAGAGTGATGACATTTGTCTTCCCAAGTCACTGTTACACACAATGGAGTCTTACTTTCCTGGGGATGGCAGAGCATTGCCTGCCCATGGGGAGAAGTGAATTAATTCCTATTCTCCTTTGCTTGCATTGGCAGATTTTGCTTTACCTATACTATCTCTATCTCAACCCTTGGGACTTCTCACTTTTGCCCTTCCAATTCTGTCCCCCATTCCACCAGGGGGAAGTGAGCAAGTGGCTGTGTGAGGCTGAGCTATCTGCTGAGGCTAAACCTTAATAAATTGTAATTTGCGACAATGAAACTTGGCTCTGTAAGAATTTTTCTTTTAAAATGAGATTTCTTTGTTCTTCCAAATGTGAAATTTTGAAATAGATATTATCAAAATATGTGGTTTTAAAAATAAAATTTAAAATATCAATCTTGACCTTTAGCACATTGACAAATAGTAGGCTAACACAGAACCTCAAAGGAACTATGTGGCAGCCTCAGAGACTGGTTGGATGGTGGGTGGTCAGTGCTCTAAGAAAATTATGAAATGGATGCTCACTGACCATTTTCTAGTTTTTAGGTGTGGCTATTTTCATGTACAGTCCAAGATTTTTCTTTAGTCCAGTTTATGAAAATTCAGTGTTTAAAGACAGTCCATGTAGAATCAAGTGCACTGTGTCTCAATTTGACAAAAGCTGAATCTTCCTAAGTCACTTTTAAACCCTTTCAACAAGAAAAGTGGCACAAGTACATGGAAGATGCTGTTTCCAGTGGAGCCTGTCTGGGAGCTCCACCTTGCTTGTGCCATCATAGACCTTAACTCCTGGTTAGAACCCATATATGCATGAGGCATGCTTGAAACTCAAGACACAACCAATGGGTGAAGGTCACTATTCTGTAAAATTATTTGGGAGGAAAGGAAGTGGGGTTTTTTTTATTTGGGTCATAAGTGTAACACCTGGTTATTTGAAATTAACTGCCCCATCTTTTGTGTGAATGAAGAGACATTCTGGGATCAATGTAGAATTAAGAATGACCTCTAGCATGAAAGAGGAAAATGAGAAAACTTTACAGTAACTGTGAAAGAAGAATCTCATATACCTTGAGTATGCCAGTGTTCACAATGGATAAAGAAATAGGCAGTTTGCTCATGATTTCAGTGTAATTCACATTCAGCTTATCACCCACTCATCTTAAAAGCATTAAGAATTGAAAGTCTCTGGCAGCAGACAGAAAATTGCACTAACCCCAGAGACCGAGTTTTGCAACTCTGAGGAAGATAAGGAAATTCAGATAGCTCCAATTCTACTTCTATAGCAACTCATATTCATACAAGTAGAGTATGTTCACTATGATTTAGGTATCAGTCCTTGGCTCCTAATCTGTGACTGCTCAGCATCACCTACTTTAAGGCAAAGATGGTAAATTAAAACCTTTCTATTGCTGATCATGGTCCTATTTTCTTCCTGTATGTCCAGCATTTTGTAGATAAACTTGCATTGGAAATCACATTCCGTGGCACCTATTAACTCTCCAGCTGTTAAAATAATAATAATCATTTTAAAAAATTGTCACCTCTTTCCTCAGGAGACTTTAATTCAGAAAAGTTTAGTTTTTTCACTAGCATGTAAAAAAAGCATAACCTGACACAAGTGCTACAAGAGTAAGATAAGTTCAGCATACAAAAAGTAGGTTAATTAAAATACACTAATTTGTGCCTGCATTGCTCTTGTTTCATTCACTGAAAGCTAATTTACCCAACAGATGGGCAAATGTCTGCAGGTCATAAACCTAATGACATTCTAGTAAAATACAACATAAGGTCCTTATTTCTTGAAGCATAAAGCAACTTGATACAAAAATACACAGCAAAAATTCCTTAGTTATTTCACAGTTTCATATTCCACACCTAAAAAGTATAACTCAATACCTTAAGATTTGCTTTCTTAGAGGATCAAATCACTATTTTATGAAATACTTCTGCGTGTTTGTCTCCACTCTTCCTTTCTTCCCTTCATTTGATTTCTCACATGCTTATTTAATAAAATGGAGGCTAATTCAGAATTGAAGGAAAGACTGGCTTTCCAGCTGAAAAAAATGAGTTGACACTTAGCAAATTCAGGTTGGATCTATTACAGATATAGGAAATCTTATAAGTTTTGAGAAATTAAGTCTCAGGAACAAATATATGTGTAACTAAAAATTTTCTGGACACTTGTGCTCACTTTTTATTTTATTTTGTCATGATTCAAATCTCAGGTAGTGCATTTTCCAAGTCCACACTGAGAAAGGAGTCTTCCTTCTCATGTGGGCAATCAGCCTTTCAGGAAACAATCTGTTTTCTCATGGCAAACCTTCATATAATCTATTTCTGCCAGCATGTTCCAAATTAATTATGTTTGATCTGAGAGTGGAAAATGCTGAAAAATTCACATACGTAGCCCTGTACACATTCAATTTATTTTCTTAGACTTCCCTTTTTTCCACTGAATGTCGTGGGAAGGATTTTTTTGTCTGTTTGATTTGAAAAAGAAGATTATAAAAATTTTATATTTTGAGAATATTACTATTATATTTGGAGGATATTATACAAAAGAATGTTTGGGGAATACTTAGTTAAAAAAGAAATTAAAATATTCTTTATGGTATTGCATTAAAGAAACTAAAGAAAACATTTCTTTAAATTTGTCACCCTAGTGTCTCTTCTATAGTGTAAAATACATTTTGTGCCTCTGTATTTCTCTACTTAAGTTGAATTCTTTCTTTTCCCCCTCAGAAACCTGTGAATTTGTCAAGTGCAGCTTTCCTGGAGTTGTATCAAAGATCATAGGATTTGGAAATGAAAGAACGATTCCTTCATCTCCACTTGAAAAAACAAATAGTCTCTCAGGGACAGTACCGGGACAAACTGGAAAAAATAACAAGTGCTAGCCTGGACATGGCTGGGGAACAGAGAAAAGAGGATCTTGTTTATGACAAAAAACTGGCTGAGAGGAGCTGAGTTACAGAAGCCAGAAAAATGCTTCCAGTGAGAGCCAGAGACCTCATTCTGGTGTGTCACACACTGGCAGCCTTTGTGAGATGTTTGCTAGAACGGAGTCACGTACCGACAGACTGAACACGGCTGTGGGTGCTGGATGCTGTCCTGTGTATTCTATAGCTCCATATGTGGGTGTTTGAGATCTGAAAGCTTCCCAGTTTATCCCTGCATTAGCTTTCTGCACGACAATAAATCCTGCTTTGGTGGCATCAGAAATTATTATATTGGTTAGTATTATGTGGGGTTTGAGGTGCTTTGTCTCTTGGGAAGTGAGACATATGAGTTCGTGTATTTCTGATTCATGTACGGATCTCCTGTTTTCCTGCAGACACAGATATATTCCAGTGCTTGCACTGGTACCACAGAGATCAAAGGGAATGATGGCCAGCTCTGGCCTTCCTATAGCGACTGTGCTTGTCAAAACTATGCTTTAAAGTGGGGGCCAATAAGGCTGATTTTATCAAAGCTATAGCAAAGTAATATGTCATCATTGAGAGCAAATTCTGGCCTCAGAAGCGCACGTTATATTCATCATTCAGAGAATCACAGAATGATTCAAGTAGGAAGGGACTGCTAGCAAGATCATCTGGCCCAACCTCCCTGCTCAAGAAGGACTATCCCAGAGTACATGGCATAGGATTGTGTCCACATGTTTCTCGATTATCTCCATTGAGGGAGACTCTGCAAACTCTCTGGGCAACCTGTTCCAGTGCTCCATCACCTGCACAGCAAACAAATTCTTCCTCATGTTCAGGGGCAACTTCCTCTTTTCCAGTTTCTACCTCTTGTCCTATCGCTCAGCACCACTGAGAACAGCTTGGCTCCATCCTCTTGGCACCCTCCTTTCAGATACTGACAGATATTGATTAGGTTCCCCCTAAGTTTTTCTGTTCTTGAGGCTGAACAGGCCCAACCCTCAGCCTTTCCTTGTAAGAGAGGTGCTCCAGTCTCTTCATCATTCCTGTTGCCCTCCACTGGACCTGCTCCAGGAAATCAGGAAATCTGTCTTGTCTTGAGAAGGCCAGAACTGGACACAGCACTCCAGATACATTCATCTCACTGGGGCTGAGTGGAGGGGCAGGATCACCTCCCTGACCTGCTGTTCCTGATGCACCCCAGGATCCCATTGGCCCTCTTGGCCCCCAGGGCACTGCTGGCTCGTGGACAGCTCATTGACCACCAGGACCCCCAGGCCCTTCTCTGCAGAGCTGCTTCCCAGCAGGTCACCCCCAGCCTGTGCTGGTGCCTGGGGTTGTCCTTCCCCAGTGCAGGACCCTGCATTTGCCTTTTCTGAATTTCAGACCATTCCTCTGCCCATGTCTTCAGCCTGTCAAGGCCCTTCTGAAGGGCTGCACAGCTCTTGGGGGTTTCAGCCACTCCTCCCAGCTTTGTGTCTTCAGTGACCTCACTGAGGAGGCCTCTGCCCCTTCCTCCAAGTCACTGATGGATAAGTTAAATACTGGGCCCAGTATTGAACCTTGGCGGATACCACCAGTGCAAGGCCTCCAACTAGACCCTGTGCCACTGATTATGATCCTCTGGAATCTGTCATTCAGCCAGTTCTCAAACCACCTCACTGTCCACTCATCCAGTCTGCAGTTTCTGAACTTGTTTGTTGGAGGATATCACAGGACACAGCGTCAGAAGCTTTGCTGAATTCCAGGTAGACAGCATCCACTGCTCTCCCCTTAAGGGAGGACACACAACTGATACCAAAAATGGTGATAAGCATCAGCACAGCATTACTCCCCAGTACAGCCTTTTATACTCTGTGTCTCACATGCATAACACCTGCGAGCCCTTTTACTCTTTTGTGGTTGGCCAACACACATCAGCATTCCGTGCTTCTTTTCCTTCAGTGCTGGTCACCTGTCTCACACAGCTGCAACTTATCAGGGGCAAGACTGCCTGCAGCACTACCTCTATTCTCTTACACTCCATTCTCCCACATCCCCTCACCTGTCCAGCCAGTTAACCTCATTGGACACCTCCTCACTGGATACTCCTTTGTCTCCAGTTACCTGACATAGCCTTACAGCGTTTTTGAAAATCAGGTCTCACCCATAAATTAGTATCTGCAAAAGTCCCAGTTACTGGAAACTCCAGATTCAGCATGAAGCCTAACACACTGTTAGGTGTGAAGACTGTGTCTTTTGGGTACCATACACTAATATATTTTTATACAGTCTTACAATTTCAATTATCATTTCCAAAAAAGGACAAAAATATGTGAATTCTGCATGTTCCTTGATATTTTTTTTCCTTCAAAATAACAGCTTATCTCAATGCATTAAGTATTTTATTAAAATTAAAATTAGAAGTTAAAATTGCACCTTCAGGAAACTTGTTATCCAAGAAAATTATGCCACTGTAATAATGAGAATGTAATTATGATTTCATTTATAAGAAGTGGTGTTCAATTATTGCTTCTAATAAGAACAAATTGTTAACAGCAGTCGGTGCTGAGATTCTGAATATAGATTACATTTTTCAGTTGTTGAGAAATAAGCAAGAGGTGATCTCTGCACTGAACATACTCATCTGATTCAGACAGGAAGATCTATCTTCCATAGATCCAGCCATTTCCTTTTTTCTTCCCCAACTGCTGTTAGTTATTAACTGCTTAATTAATCAAGTTTTGTTTACTTGACTTGTTCCAGATTTTCAGACATGCAGAGCCTGTAGGATTGCAGGTAGAGGAATAGAGACTAGTAGCAGAGAAACTGAAAAATAGACAGATTGAGTAACATGGGAAAAAGATTAAATACTGGTGAAATGGCATTGAAAAACACCCTCTGATAAGGATGAAGAATGCATCAAAACCGAACACAAAAGTTTTTTCATTTCTGGAAAGCAAAAGTGAAGAAATGCGATGTAGGGTAACTCAAAGGTTTGCAAAACAAAATTGTGGCGTAGCAGGACATGTCAATTAATGTGACATGAGCAAACTGGGGAACATTGGTTATGCACCTCTAAGGCCTTAGTGTTATTTTCTTCAAACTCCTTTGATTTCATTTGAAAACCAGCTGGATTTAATGGTTTTAACTTAGGAAGTCAGAGGCCATTCATTAATATGTTGATTGTTTGGATTCCTCAAGGCCAGCTGGAGAGATCCAAGGTAGAAAGGTAAGTCATCAAGGAAGATATATACACAGCTCTGAGCTTGAAATATTATAGCTGGGGCTTTTTTCTTTTATTTTATCCTTTATATCTTTTTTTTTTACAGTGAAACATTTCTGAAGTTGAAACCACTGAGTCTGCACAATCCACACACATAACTCCACACACAGAAGACACATAGAAGAAGTCTTGTGAAATATTTAACACAAATATAAGACTGACATGTGATTAGAGAATTGGGACTATCATAGAAACTGGCTGTATTAGGGTACTTTTTTTTTATTCTGAGATAGGTGAGAAAAGTTATGAAAGATATCTCTTGCACATTCATGTATCAGCAAGTCATCAGGTGTTAGAAAGAAAATATTACCTTGAAGAAAAACAAAAAATCTCATATATAAATGCATCCTTTGGAAAATTAAATTGAAAAAGGCCACCAGTTAAACTAAAGTATCAGGTAGCAATAGATTCTCATAGGCAATGTGGAAGCTTTTCCTAACAAGAGGGTAATGAACATTGATACATCTCTTATTTCATGAGGTGTATAAACTAAACTGAAGAGTAAGTATGATGCTGAATCAAAATTACTCTCAGGCTCTGATGAGATAAATTCATTGTGGAGAGGAACACATATTATATATATATGTGTCCAGCATATAAATTGGAACAATATTAATCAAAGAGAGACTCTCTCAGCTGAGGAAGACCATTAAAGATTCTGGACTCCTTCTACTGCAGAATTCTCACCTCTTTAGGCAGAATTCTCACCACTTTAGTATCACTACACTATGGAAAAAACATGATGTAATTTTGGGGGCTGTTCTGTGGAGTGTCAGGACTTGGACTTGATGATATTTGTGGGTTCCTTCCAACTCAGGATATTCTATGATTCTATAGCTAAAATGTTTACAAGAGAACCAGTCATTAAAAGGTAAAATCAAAGTCAATCAAGTAAAATATCAACTCCAGGTAATATAAATCACTGTGCAGTTCCTAAGGTTTAAGGTAATAGGCTTGTGAAAAGACATAAATAGAATGATACTGACAGAGATATTATAAATAATAAGCATCTAACAAATGCTGTCAAACAAAAAAATTGCCCTAGAGATGGCAATTTCTTGAGTGAGGCGTTGTACATCATCTTTAATGCACTACTCTAGTCCTTGCTGCAAATATTCATCAAGCAAAATATACAAAGAAGTCACAACCATTTCCATATACAGGAATTTTTACCATTTTCCAAAGTTTTAGAGGCTAACAGGCCTTTGCTATGGAGGAACATCAAAAACTTTTAATTCTTCAGAACTGATCCTCTACTGAAACTAATGGTAAGGTTGATGTTCCACTTCCTTTTAAGCTGATGTGCATTTTACAGCTGATTTTAGAGGCCAAATTCTATCTAGGTAGTAATTGAATGAATGGTGTTTTCCCCCTTATAAACACCTTAAAGCCAGCTAATTTCTACTTACTCCACTACTTATTTAGCTAGATATTTGAGACTAGTTCAAGAAGGAAAGGCTCTGATCTTTCTTAAAGAAAAAATGATAAATCTCTGCTCACGTATTGTTGATCATTCCAGACAATTTCTACTACTATGCAATATTTTGCCAATACATAGTTCTCTATTAAAAAGATGTTCTTCTTTTGAATATATGAGCAAACTTGAGCCAAAAAGGACATAATAAAGCAATGATAGGAAATCAAAGGCACTCCCTCTCCCTCCTATAAATTGGCTTCCCTGAGAGGTTTCAATAAAATAAAACCCATTTATTAACACACCCCATTGATTCTTACTCATTTCTACTTTCAGTTACTTCTGACCTCATTGTTGAGAGTAAAAGGACCTGTCCTGCACGTGTGAGGGGAAACATCTCATAGCTCCTACTCTGTACATCTTAGTCTGGCTTGATCAGACACCGCAGTAATATCTGGTATTATAAAATGCTCAGACTGATGAGGTAAACAATGTTCAGTCTGACTTTTGAGCGAAATTTGATGAGTTTCTTTTATAGCAGGTATCCTTTCTACTCATTTTTCCATCAAGTTTGACTCCTGCTGCCCTTGCTGTCCATTTGTGGCTGAGTGCCTTGACTCCTGGTAAACACACAAAGAATAATTTTTCAAGGTGCTGCTCTGTCTGTCTAATCCCCTTTGCTCCACCTTGTCTGTCTAATTCCTTTGCAGCCATCAGCACCTGATCTCAGCCAGCACAGAATTTCCTGCACGTCCTTACCTGCCTGCCAGTCTGTCCCGTGCAGAGAGGGACAAGCTTGTTCCAGGGACAGGGATTTGTTGAGTCCATTTCATTCTAAGCAGAAAGCCTGCAGGTTTCCCAAGGCAGAGGGAAGGATTCCACTGCAGAAACTACCCAGCAAGTGTTAACTCTTTGAGGGATTCCTGTAAGTATGTACTTGCAAGGATGTGATCTCCTCTTTCGCACTGATCAATAGGCAGACTTGATCACCAGTATTTGTCACTGTTTTCTGAGGACTGAAAACAGAGGAAATACAGATATGCATTTAAGTTTTGCCTGTTTCATGGCCCAAAAGAAGGACACCAATTGGTCCCAAGCCCTTATTTCCAGTTTCTCTACATCCATAGATGCTAAGGAATTTTAGACTAAATGTCTTACCACTTGTTAGAAAATAAAGCTCTCCTATGATAATTTAAACAAAGATTGAGGAACTAGGCAGAAGAAGAAATTGAGAGCAAATTTTAAGACAAACTGTTGTCATTAAGCAAATCAGTCATTGTCATCTCTTTACTGACTAGTGCATATGTAGCAAATTATACTGTTCAAGTCTGTTTGCAGCTAATAATTTGAAGCACACTTTGAAAGGGCTCAGGCAATGCAGGAGTAGACAGGTGGAAAAACATACCAGTGTTTTAAAAAAAACAAAAAGATTTTTTTGTCCTGTAGACACAGTGTGCATTCCTGTCATGCAGCTGGATTAATTTCAAACATTGCTCATATCTGTGCATTTGAGTATTTTCAAGCCCTAATTGACTAGGTGTTTATATATAGGGAGACATATCGTTTATAGAAATTTACATTATTGTGTGTAAGGTTTTGACTTTTTGTGGGGCTTCAAAACAGTAACTCCAGCAATGGAGTTTTCTGAAGTAACTGATGTTAAATCATGTGTCAGTTTATTTAAGCCGATTTTACTTAATAAAACTGTCAGAAATGAGCTAAGAGATCTGTGCCAATACATAAAGTGAGGGTCAGGTTTCTATGAGCTGCTGAGTACTCACTGCCAAAAGCTGCATGCCCTTCAGTTGGAGAAAATCCAGAGTAATTCCACTGATTTAACTGTGTTACTCCAGATTCACAGCTTGGCAGGCCCCTTGTCTGTGGACACAGCACAGAGAGGCAACATTAGACATTCTAGGGTAAAGATCTCTCTCTTTTCTCATGCCAGACAGTTTCCTATACAGTCTTGATCAGTGCACAGACACTTGCTTTCGTAAATTATCTTTTCTAAGACAGACATTGTGGTTAAATGCAGTAAAACCACATTGGTAAAAGCATTTGGCTCTGTGGCCTAAGGGCAATATTTAATTTGGTTGATAGCACTGGTATAATGAACTGATTTTAATACCAGAAACTTACTGACAAAGATATTTTGAAATATTCCACATAAATTCAATGCTACTTGAAAGAAAAGAATATTTTTGCTATTTTGCCTTGGTTAGTATGGCCTCATGTCACTAAAGATATTGAGTTTGTTAAGAGGAATAAGAAATATCTTAAAATGCTGAGACAACATTCACCTATGAGTAGCAAATAAGTGCAGTTGTACTGTCATACCTTGATGATCTACACTTTCTGATTCCCACTCCTCTGTTTCTAGTTAAAAATCTCCCCACGATACTGGGAGTGTTGTCGAGTAATGAAAAGACTGATATTCAAAAAAAGGGTGATCTGTCAAGAAAAAAAATAGCATAGTATTTATTTTGTAATTATGCTGATAGAATTTTCCATGATCTCATCTTCCTTTTATGTCTCTGGACTATTAAATTTCTCAAAAGAAGTATTATAGCTCCACTCTTTTTCTTATATTCCATCAGCAGTTTCTCAGATTTACAGATAAAATCTCTGGGCCTTTAGATAAAATTTTAGGTAAATGTTGTGCTCCCAAGCTCTTCATAAAATGGTTCAAAGTTGAGGAAGTCATCAATAAGAGTAAGGCAAACATGTCTGGAAGAGAGTAGCATAACAGCATTTTACCTTAGCTTTTCTATCATTGTTAGTCAAAACACAAAGAGATTTCATCCGTATTAAAAGCAATGACAGCTAGAGTACAAATGTGTACCTAAGTGTGTTACCTCACCAATCCATCTGATTATTCTTTCTTCAGCAACAAGAATGCCAGGTCTGTGCTCTTTATGCTGTTTTTCCCCAGATATTTGAGTTGATCTCCAGACTTAAAGGACAGGTTGTCAAATTTATTTAGTCATTGAATAGCAAGCAGAGATTCATAGTAGGATTTTCTTAGCAGTGCCAGAGTTGATTCAAGGTTTCTTTCACAATTCCAATGAGTTACAGAGATAATCTGATCACTGCCCTACAAAATTTTCCATAAATACTTATCTATATCTCTTTCTGAGTATACAACTCAGAGAGATTTTTGTCCAAGGTGTTTGACTTTCGGTTGTTTGGTAATATATGAAAACTTTGCAAAAGCTCTAGGCTGAAAACCATGACCTGAAGGATAAACCTTGAAGGATAGACAATGAAACTCCCTACAATGAGATTAAAGCTCTCCTGCAAGATGAAGAACATGAGTTCTTAAGGTCCATCATAAGATGAGGTCTAGAATCATTCCAGAAAACAAGGCCTTTTCAGTTATTTAACATAGGAGTTGTTTTGGGTTTTTTTAATAGGTACATATATACATATTTGCTAAAACAGAGGACAATACTTACTAACTGGTGCAATTCTCATCTCAAAAAAAGATTATAACTCTTACCTAAAACTAACAAATATCCTGATACCTTGGAAATTATATTATAAAAAATATAAGGGAAAGGAATTCTTTAAATCCACTACAAAAACTATTTCTTTGAGCTATAGGTAAAGAATGAAATTAAATTACAAGCAAATGGAATATGAACCCAGTCCTCGACAACTAAATTTAGAAATTAATCATTTAATTAAATCTCAGGATTTACAGAGACAAACATTTCTAGTGTGTGAAGATTAAAAGGAGAAGGATTCTTGACTTTCAGATGCCAGATTTCAGTTATCAATATAAAAGAAGTATTTTAGATTGTCTGCCTGAAGTATCACGTGGATTGTACCAAATTCTCTGCAGACACGTGACCACTTCAAAGTGTCTGGTTCTTCCTGTAGCTGTAGCCTGAAGCCTGTCCATACTTAGAGACACACAGACATGCCCTGTCCTGCATTAACAATAACCCCTCCTCACCCCTGCTGACAAATCTCTCCACTGCACAGGCTGTGCTCACCTAGGGTTATGTAAATGGCCCTAATACCAGAGAACTGCAGTTGAAGACAAGAAAGTGAAGGAAGAAAAAATGCAGTAAGGAAGAACAGAATACAGCAGAAAAAAAAAAATAAAAATCTTCCATCATGATATGATGGATAAGCTGTGCTAAATCCAAACCCCAAAGAGTAAAACTTGGAAGTTTGGGAGGAGTTCAAATCCTTTAAAGGGTTAGGAAAGCTTGAAGGACTTCTTTTTCTTTATTTAAAATACTTCTCCAATTGTTTAGAAAACAAACAGACAAACAGAAAACAAATCATTTTCTGTGTTTTCTTTTCCGCTATTTTTATAGCTGGCTTTTTCATCTGGTCACAGTAGAAATAGTTATTGCACTAGTTAATTTTTCTAAGTTCAATTGCACAAATGAAGAAATGTCTTAGTAAACTGTATTGAGATTAATGACTTCTACATTTTAGCAATTGTGAAAGTCTTTAAAAGTCGCAAGTAGACTCAGATTAGTATGGATGCATTTTAAAAACCTCCTTAAGTTGGAAAAATTTGTGCATCAAACCCTCATCTTTTCAGCCTAATTTCTACTGTTTAGGTATAATAAATTTCTATTTCTATTCTAATTTTAGGTATAATAAATTTAGGTATAAAAAATTTCTATTATATTTCTGTATACACCAAAGAATTAGCTTTATAAGTGATAAACAGATTTCCTTAAGCACAAAATCAACCCCCCGCCCCCCAGGTTGCCCAGATGTACATGCAGAACTGCTGATCATTCTGTGTGACAGGTCACTTACTGGACAGGGCTGTGGTTAGCCTGGAAGCTTTCTCAGACTTCATTCTGCTCACCAGCAGTCGGTCAGCTAAGGCTGGCATATACAGCCTGGTGACCCTGATTTGAGCTCTCTGATCCTATATTTGGGCTGTTGCCTGTGTGTGAGGCAGCTGGCTGAGAGCTAAGCTGCATTTAGCACCTCCCAATCAATAATGCTGCTTATCCTGAAGCTCTAAGATGCTCAGGCTGCGTCAAGCTTGATGTTATAAGGTTCTGAGTTCAGTCAGTTTAATTTTGCCAGCATTTTCACAGCAATCTCCTAAAGAAAAAGTAAATTATGATTTATTGAAAAGGTGCAAAGACTTTTATGAAAAAGGATTAGTTTTTGAACTGGCTGAAAAACTTCAGAATTTGTTAAAAGGCATGGTTTCAATTCTTCTTAAAACAAAATAAACCTCCTTCACAGAGTTCCTTCCTTGGAAAAGAAGACCAGGCTAAGGAGGAAAAGGGTAAAACTACCCAGAAATCATCAATTCCTACTCTACAGTAAAGATCAACGTTGTTTCCGAGGGAGCTGAGGTGAGAGAAGTAAATTGGAGCACATCAAGACTGAGTGAAGAAGAAGGAAAGCCTACCATTGATCAATGGGAGTGGGAATAGCAGGAAAATTAGTTCAAAAAGATTATCAATCCTAATCCTAGCCCCAGGTAATCTTAACAACTCCAAGTGTCATCCCTGATAAATCACTGCTTTTCAGATCCAAACATTTGTGAGCTTTTTTTTTTTTTAGTTAGTAAATTTTGTGAAAACAGGCTTATTAAACATATGGCTCACTCTTTCCAATGCAGGTTGTTAGTATTTTGTCAGCTTTTCAGAGGTCAAAGATTTGGAATCAGTCCTAACGACATGATGATGCCAAACTGCACTTCCTGCTGCTGTAAGAGATGGATACCCAGAGGTGGGCTGGCTCCCTGAAAAATAACTTATGTGCATTCACACTGTGTTGCAGTCACTCCAGATCAGAAATCAGTCACTCAAAGTAGTCAGTGTTGTTCCACCTCTCTGGTCTGAAGATCCAATCTGAAACCTGTAAAGCTACTTCCTAAAAGCCAGGCACTCATGATATGGCCAAGCTTGAACCCACAGAACAGATTTAATGTCCAGGCTTTGAAGCTACCCTAGGCTGAGCCTCCGAATTGTAGCCATCCATGACAGCACAGAGCTGACTCCAGCTAGCACATGCGATCATAGCAAGATCCTAGCAAGAAGGAGCTTTGGCCACCCTAGCAAACATTCTGAACTGATAAAGGAATTGTTTCTATGGTACCTGAGTTTTTCATCGTGTGCAATTCTGAACAAAGAACAGATGTTGAAAGAATTCATACATAACTGAGATGCAGGCATGCAAACCAAAAATTAAAAAGCGGATGAAGGTGTTCCATTATTGCTACAAAAGATGAGTTCCACACAGCCTGCCCAGTGAATGACAGAGGTGCCTCAGGGAAAATGTAGACATCTGGTTGTGGAACTGAAGACTGAATAATCAAACTCCATGACTTTGAAATTACTTTGGCTGCTGAGTATTGACAAACTAAAATATTAAAACCACTGGATAGTTTAGTTGAGCTGGTTTTTTTGCCTATTAAAAAAATGTGAAAGACAAATGAAGAAAAAGAAGAGATATCAGGTCTTAAGAGCCAGAAGAGCAGCAAGGAAAAAGGAAATAAAAGAAAGGCACCATGACCAAGGGTGTGCTACAAGGTGTCAAAGACTGGAAAAAAACTTTGGAAAGGTTATAAAATAAATCTTGTGCCAGCTACTGTAAAGGCACTAGACAAAATGGAAGACAGGTTGGCTTTGAGTAGCAGAAGTTTGATCAAATTATCAGGGTGAAATAGTTTTTTTAAGTGAGACTGAAGAAAAGTACAATAATTAACTTATTGGAAATTTGCTATTACAATTTTTCAGGAAGGAGTATTATGGGTAGATGACATGCCCTTCTTTCATTTACAAAAAGAGCTGCAAGACATCCTGGGAACTTTCTGATATTGCTCAAATGAGGAAACAGAGAATTTGCTGAAAAAGGAGTTCAGGAATATTTTATATTTCACAAAAGATGTCTTAGAAAACACCAATATTAAGAACTTCGAATGCTTCAAGTTTGCAGAATGCTTTGTTTTTTAAAAATCTCCATGGAATCTCCAGTATAAATTGCATTTTAACTAGATTAACCTTAAACCACTAAACTACTCCTGTTTTAAATAAGAAATTTAATTCTCAGTCTTTCTGAGAATAACATAAAAGCATTTCATAGCTGCTTCAGATTTAAGCATTAAGTCAAAAAGACACAGAATTGCACCTGGCACATGGAGTGTTACATAGTCTGCATTTTAATGTTAGTGGTGCTTCTACTAATTATGCTGTCAAGACATTTCTATTACTACACTTGGCCAAGAAAAACCTGAAGAGCTATCTAGCTTTAAATCCATTTCCAGCTGGATCTATAACTGGGACAAGATTACCTTATGGTGGATGTGAGATGATTAAGACTGTAGCAGTAATTCAGTGCTGGATCTTGTAATTATTTTCCTCTAATACACTAGAGGAAATTAATTATTTTGTGTAGCTTCAATATACTCAAATGGTGAACCCACACTGCATTATTTATAGATTTGTTGCCATGGGATGGAATGTCTATAGATTTTCAGCAAACAAGTGTATTTTATATTATACTCCATTCTTTAAGTCTTCATGGTTAAAATACAAAGTAAAAATACATCTTGGGAAGAGAAAACAACAAAAGGAAACTGTATAAGGAGAAAAAAGTATCTGAAGAGTATCTATAACTCGAGAATTTTTTCAGAACAGGGAAAGGAATTTTAGAGACGTATGAAGATTGAGATGCATTCTGCAGCATACAGTCCAGCCTCTATTAAAAATAATTAAAGTAAAAAATGCCTAACAATTGCCTAACTCAATCTTAATTCTTGGAAGACAATACATTTTGTAATGCAGATGAACTATGACACTGATGTCATCAGCAAATGGATCTTTTCTGTATCAGTGTCACTTCTGCAATTATATTATTTCAAATTTGCCTGTATAATGAAATTGCCAAGGGAACTTAATTTATTCAATTATTTTTAACAATGTCTTTACAACATGCCCAACTTACTATCAAGATAAAAAAATATTAATGTCAATAGTTTTTCCTAGACTTGTTTTGGGCTTATTATTTTTCCTACTGGGGCAAAAAAAGAACTTGACCAGCAAGAGTAACATAGAAAGATATGCTGCTTCTGAAATTTGGAAGGCACAACAGTTGCATAAGACCTTGGGTGGTTTCTTACTTCAATGTCAAACATATAAGGGCAAATGAGGATGACCACACAAAAAAAAAAAATAGAGAGAATTGACAGAATAAGTGTGATTGGCCAGATTATATTAGTAAATTAGGTATTACCAGATCCTTTAGACTTTTTTCAGGTCAATTGTTACATGTATGTAACATGCACATATACACTGAAGAGGAGGTTCAAGCAAGATTCAGAATATATATTTTATTTACCTTTGAAAATTTAATAACCGAAAGACATTATTTATAAGGAATGAATAAAGGCATTTCTAAATTGCTTTGTAAAGTATAGGGCATCTCAGCTTTCTGTGGTGCATGCAATTCACCAAATATGCCTGCTATTTTCCTTTCAGATTTCTCTTTCTTTTTTTTTATTTATCCATTCTAAGAGTAATAAAGGTTTGAGCTACCAGCCTGAATCAAAGCAAAACCTATGTATGAAATACAAACTAAAGAATAGATCTGAACATCTGTGTTACCAAGGTTTCAGCTGCTTGAAGATAAAACTATTTTTTTTTTTTTTTTACCTGTTTAAACTTAGTAGTAAAGCATTATTATGCTTTTCTATATTGTTGCCCTAGAACTGAACTCCAGTGATTTAGTCTCTCTGGAAAAAATCCACAAATCCACAGGAAGGTGTTTTGTCATTGGTAATCACTGTAATCCACTGGAATTACTATGGCACAGCTCTGCAGGAGAGCTCCTGCTGCCAGAATGCAATTACTCCATCCCAGTGAGTCTTGCCATAGCAAATCCCCAGCCTTGTAACATCTGTTTGTGTGTACCTCATAGCATGCATCTAAGACCAGACTCAGAGTTCAACTAAGATTATTTTGGTTTAAGGGGTGCTGAAAGAAAATAAGAGAGATATAAGACAAGACAATTGAGACAAATACAGCCACTAAAGAGAAACCACAGTGTATAACCTAATCAATATTCAGTTTAGGAACTCAGCTCTTACTAATCCATAATAGAGATGTAGCAACAATTATTTATAATGTGGTTTATAAAACAGTTCTCTGTAGTTAGCTCAAAGGCACTGTCTATTTTCTGTTGTAAAGCAAGACATTTCAAGAACACAGCAAACCTTATGTATGTCCTGGCAGTTTTCAGTTGTAGGAATACATCAGCCTGGATCTGCTGGCACTGATAATTTTTCAGAAACTTACTACAGATGAAATATTGTTGGGGTTTTGAATACTTAGCTGAAATAACACTGTGCTTCATTCACGTTAAGGGAATGGCATAGGAAGTTATCTGATCTCTTTATCTCTCAATTCTGCTCTTGAAAATTGGTATTAGCTTAGGATGATGAAAGGAGAGAAGGATACAATCCTGCCTCACAGAGATACAGTTTCAGATGACCAATTTATAATATTTAATAGAATAATCCATTAAAAAGACTGATAAAATACATACAGAAGTTATTGCTTGTCACTGCCCTTTGTTTTAATTTATAACTGGTTCATAAATGTACATTAGCTAACAGCTGAGGGGACATTTTGGGACAAACATTTGGATGCAGCTATTTTTACATGAAGTGGTTATAGTAAGAAAATTGCAGTACATACTACTGTGCACTGCAGACCTCTGCACTGATAATGTACTTGTTTTAACCCAAGGAGTTCTTCTTATTTACATACGTACATATACCTGTCCCTAATAATTAACCTACATTTTTGATAAAGTGAATCCTTTGGTCATTTCCACAGAAACAGGGGGTAACAAAGTCACCTTGTCCTCAAACTTCTGGTACTATGTCCAGGCCAGGATTTATAATAATTATGTTTTTATCTTTAGCCCAGGTAGTAAATACATTTCTGGAAATGTCTTCATTCTGTGTGCAAAATCTGCCACACTTCTGGTTGAAGGAAAAACATATTGAGAGGGAGTTAGGATTTTAGAAACAACAACCAATACTTTATGCTTTAGTTATTTACAAGGAGAAATTTCACAACCAGCACTGCCAAAATGCTTGCTTTCCAGTCATTGTTTTATAACAGCTCAGCCTGATTACCCTCGAGTATTACTCACTTCTGTTTCTGCCTGCTTAAAAACTAGTGCATGCCTTTTTTGAAGTCCAAGTGCCAGCAGGCTCCATCCCGCCTGCTCTGTCCCTGGCAGTGCTCTGGAACCCCTTGTTTTCTTTACCCATCCCTACCACAAGCATGCTACATTTCAGCTTGTGAATCACCTCCACTGATTTGACTCACAAAAATATATTTTATTTTCCTCTCTTCAGGGCAGGAGACAAGAGAGCAGCTCATCTTGCGGGAGGCCCTAAGCCACCCCTGACCACATTTGTAGCAGAGCAGTACCTCAGGTCTCTGCTCCACGGTGCTTGCCCAGCCCTGGCTCTGCTGGCTTCCCTCCCTTCCTATTTAGGCTCTGCTGCTGCTCGTTTCTCCCCATTTCTGCTTCAGGAGGTCACAGCCCTCACTGTCTGGCTCATGTGGCAATTCTGGTTTATGACACTTCTTTCTTCTCTGCTTCTGCTGACTTTGTGCTTGTCTACCCACAGTGATACCTGCAATACCCTCCTGCTTTGGCAGAACAGGGGGCTTCGAAGGTTCAGCATCTTTTCTTTAACATAATTTCTAAGTTCTTTCTTCTGGGAATGAGGATATCTGGAGACCATTTCTTCCGTGAGGAAGGAGAAAAGGCACAGGCTGTGAAGCACTGGTAGCAGCAGCAATCACAATGAGAAGTTTGTGCATGTGAGAAAACAATGGAACATTAATGTAACCAGGCCACCAGCACCTACATACACTAGAGAACAAGAGAAGCAGTGTGGAGGTCCTCCACAGACAATGGCTCTCATTTCCCCTCCTTCACATACAATAGTGCTTATCCTCAGCTTACTGAATTGTAAGAATCATTTATAAAGTCTTAGGAAGTAAAGAGAAATGGACTGGGAAAGATGACAGAAATAAGCATGCAATCACTTCAAGAAAAATATCTCTAAGATACATCTTTATAGCCAAAGCTGTTAACTCAGCCCTTTAAAGTAATTTTACTTCAGCAGTCTTAAATAACCCTTAGCGTTTAAATGACACTCTTTACTCTTGATGTTGTTTTCTTGCCTGCAGGCTATAACCATGAATCCTCCTCTAAGTACCTCTCTTCATTAGCAGCAGAATATCTTTTGCTATTCTGCATAACACTGTGGAGAATGATGAAAAGTATGGTGCAGTTTGCTTAGACTGGGTATTCGCATTCACACAGTGGAGAGGTGAAGTTGGATTCGGGCACAGTTATTGTATTAATCAAAAGAAATGCATCTTGCATTATCAGCAAAGCTCTTTATCTTGAGTGTCAGGTCAGATAACAGCACTCCTTTCCTAGTGTAACAGAGATAGCACTATGTAGTGCTGTGCTGATCTTCCATTCTGACCCAGCTTTCAAGTTGCTTTCCTCAGGTGTTTTGCTGGGAAAGAGCAAAGCCTCAGGATGCAGCTTCAACTTGATTTAGATACGTGCACTCCAATCTGACAGCCAAAGTCAAATAGTTGGATTATCAGAACATATGTGTTCCATTTCTGTTGACACATGACCACGCTTTTAACTCTGGACTGATTGTCAGCCAGATTTGACTGAAATATGGACATTTAGAGTGGCAGAACCATTATGTCAAGAAGCTATGCCTGTAGGCATAGCTTCAAGTTTCAATGCATTCACAGAAAAAAAGCTGCAGGATGGTCCTTCAGTTTGCTACACTGAGACCACCTACAGACAAAGAGGACACCACTTCCAAGCAAGTAGAAAATGTCAATCTTCAACAAAGCAAGCTGAGAGGTCGAATGGGACTTGCTATCTCATTTTAAACAGAAACACATCTCCTGCATTTGGCACCATACACAAGAGTACTCCTGTATTACCGTATGTATTACTATGTATTTATTGGATGCAACAACTTTACCTAGGGGAGACGATTCAGAGTTTTTATTCTGTAAGAAAATCTGATAAAGGACGTTCCATTATAGTTTTAGGAAAATTTGGGACTTGAGATAAAATAGCATTATGAATAGAGCAAATTGAGAATAAACCAGGAACAATAGTGTTCCACTATTGTAACAGGGTTTGTAAACAAGATTTCATTCTCAACTATCTATGCCTAAACTTTGAAACTAAAAGTATGCTTATCTTGCTTTATAGAAGTCTTTCTAACCTGAATTAGGCTTTTCTAACTTGAATTATTCAATAACTTTATGATTGTCTTAATGTGAGTAACAAAAGATGCTTAAAATATATTGTCATTTGTGAATGATGACTTTTAAAATGTGCACAGAAGTTTAACTTGATCAGTGCTTTGCTGGTATAATCTTACACATATTATTTATCCTATACAGTCCAAAACACACATTTATAACAAGCATAAAAAAAAGCATGAAAATACAATTAACACATAAAACAGATACTATTGTTGTCCTTGGTTTATCATTGAAACAAGAAGATAAATATATGCACAATAGATCCAATAGATTTTAAGCTATGTAATATCTTCATTAATAATTATATCAATTAAAACATCCATATAATAAAATATCCCATTACCATGTTCCATTGGCTTATAAAATTGGACATAAAAATGCATTAGTTGCCTTTCTCATGAGCCACCTTTGGGATCTACCTATCTTGTCAGCTCTTCAGATAAGGTGTATATGAATATGCTACATAGATAATGATGTAACCATTCAAAAAGCTTTTGCAATGTCTGAGTAGCTGTAGGTAATTTTTTTTCCATTCTCCAGTGTAAAGACATGCAGTTGGTTGGCTTGGACAACCAACAGCAAGACCAGGATTTTCTTTCCTCTTTACATGTCCTCCAATTCTCAAACTAACAGTGACTAAAGAGAGAAAGATGTCCACTCGAGGAGGAGCAGAACTGAGTTTTTTGACAATTTCATTTAAATGCAGCTACAAAATTTAAAGCTGATGCAACATGGGGCTCCTGTAAAATGCCTCATTTGTTTGAAGAAATGTATGTTTACAGTAACAATCTGTGGGCAGCTGGGTGGCAAAATGGTTCACAAAATACCAAACACCATTCACCATAGTGAGATACCAGATGAGACTCATGTCTGCTTCATGAAACAGGTGATTACAAACTAATAAAAGGGGAGAGGAAGGGAAATATCCTGTATTCACCTCTTCTGTACAGTCCTGAGCACAGATTTATCTTTTTTATGGGCAGGAAGGTTTTCTTTCTTTCTCACTTTGGCATTTGGAAAAGCTTAGAACACACAATAGCCACTGGATTCCTCAGTCAGTGCTGGGGACAGACAGGTAAAAAAAATTATGGTGAAATTTAGCATATGCTAAGTTTCAATGCAGCTTTCAGATAATGCCTGGGATAGCTGTATTATTTATTTTTCATCATAGCCAGTCCCTAGAGTCTTGTTACACTTTGCAACAGGCATACTTTCCTAGGTTAGAGGTAAAAATACCCTGTCAGTAACCAGTGGTTAATGGGTAAAGGGTTTTCATGTGGCTCTACAATTAAAGACAGACCTATACTTACACCAAAATATGAAGATTTTTCCATTAAAACTAAAAAATTAAACCAGAATATTAGTAGAAAATCAATTTACTCTATAGGTTTAAAAGAGGGAAATTGGGTGACAAAGTTTGACAGTGGATGAAACTATGAATAAAAGGAAGAACACCAAGAGTTTGGAAAGTAACTTCCAGCTAGGGAATGAAGTATGGACATGATTCCATAACTGTGGAAAACTGCTCCAAGAATTTGGACAGCAGAAGACAAGGATGGCCAGGGAAGTGAAAGAAATAGGAACATTTCCTGGATATCACATTGAGGAAAAAGTGAGTAAGCCCATATTAGCAGGAGTTCATTGAATTACATAATAAAAAGTTAATTTTATGTACTTAGTGTCTAAAAGACAATGTTTAAACAACACAGGAGTTGGTGAGAAAGAATATGTGGACAGTGCAACTGTCCAAAGAATGTCTGGACCATGTCTAACCATGGAACTCTGTGGACCAACAGTATATTTATTGTTCATAAAATAATTAGAAAACAGGAAGCACAGTAAAACAAAAAAATGTCAAAGATGTCACTGGCCAGAAAGTTAAGAAAACAGTAAAAGCATTCTCTCAACAGTATAAGGTTTAAAGTAGAGCTAAAAGATCACTAAATAATGAAAACATGGCTCAGATTCAATAGCCTCTCCATTGTTATTGAAGAAAATCTCAGGAAAGAAAAAATGATTGTTGAATCTAGGATTAGAAAGAAGCAATAATACTATGGAAACAGAAATTATCACAGAAGAGGTAGTAGGAAACTCAAAGACTGTAGTCCTCTTGAGCGAGGGAAGGGACCAGGTAATCTTCATTTCAGAAATCTGAAACAATTGGTGCATGAAATTGCAGTCTCAGGAACATTTTTGCTTTAAAAAGACAGTGAAGTGATCTTGGTTCTTTCAGGCTCATTATTCTGACATCTGTAATATACAGCCCTGTGCCGGGGCGAATGCAGCCCTGACCTGAATGAAGGGCTGAGCATCTGTGCAACCACAAGGCACGGGATGTCCAGAAGCATTTTCCATGCTAATGTCCAGCCAGTGCTAATGGAGTGAGGAAATGAAAGAAACAAAAGGAAATAGAAGGAGATGCTAGCACCTAGATTTAATGTCTTTATTTTTATAACTGTTATTTTGTGTATGTGGTAAATCTCATTATTTAAACAACAGTAGAACTTTATAAAATCTCAGATTAGGAAACTTGTTAACTAAGATGGAAAAGGTGAAAATCAATAAAAGTATTATGACACAGGAAAGGGCCTGATAAAAGGTCAATACTCAAGAGTCCTGGAAGAAAAAAATATTAGGTTGAAATGAAGTTATTGATAATGTTTGTCAAGCACTGCTCTCCAATTCAGCAAATATTAGTTGATTTTTTTATTAATTATCTTGGCACAGGACTCAGCAAAGTCCTAGAGAAGCCAGAAGGCACAGTTTGGTGCAGTGCAGACATACATTTATTAGTCTCATTTAGATATAACCATGCTTTCAAATACCTGGAAGGAAACACATTAACAGCTGAACCTGACCCACATTATTAGCAGAGGAAAACAGGGGTAAACACTGATCTGCAGACATACACATATGTCAGAAAAGTTGGGAAGATGGTGGCACAGAGAATTTCAGTCTAGAGTTAAGGTCATGTTTGCACAATGACACTTCTGATTACCTTGCAGTTTCTCAAAATAAGATCTCTTTTTCTCTCAGACATTGCCAAATGTACAGGACCTGAAACTTCCCGTCTGTCATGTATGTTTGTTTCACTTTTTAAGCAAGGACAGAGAAAGTAGCTCATTTTCTAGATTGTGTCTGTTAGACACAATGTTTGAAGATGGCTATAATTTTTAAAAATCTTTAGAAAACAAATAGCATTTCATGTCTTCCATAATATTTTATCAATAAAGGTCATCAAATTCCAGTTTTTCCAAAGTATTTTAACATTGGCCTTTGAGGACATTCTTAGATTACATCACAGTCAGTAATCAGAGATTTCCAGTTTTGATTTTCCTGAAAAAATTACATGGAAAGCTCAATCTAAACTGTAGAACTTATTTTCTGCTTGGACAAAATAAACTTCTTTAAAATATTTTGCTTTAGCAGATAGCCATCTTTAATTTGTGATTCCAGTGAAATATGTCAATTATTAAGATTTCAAATTCCAAAGAATATTTCAAAAAGTATTTTCTGATACATGGAAACTGAGTAATTTAGTCCCTACGATTTCTAGAGAAAGCTTGGGAAACATAGAGTTTATCTCAGCATTGTACTGAGATATTTGAATCTCAGGTTTCTTCAAAAATGATGAAAAGGATCAACACTATGTATTTTAATTAGCTTTTCCTCAGAAACCAAAATGCATTAATTTCAAAATACAAGTCCAAGGTAATACTCAAGAAGCCAACAGGGAATGGGAGCCAGTACATCACGGACTCTAAATTCATGGAGCAAAGGACACAGCTGGGGGACACCTGGTGTACTTGAGCTCGTGGATCAGAGCCAGGTGAGGGGCATGGCCTGGGCACAGTGAGTACAGCATCTGTGGTTAAAGAGATCAAATCACGAGTTGAGAATGTAATATCTGATCAAGCTGAGTGAGAGCTGACCTTAGGAAACGTGTTCTTACTGGGAACAGGGAGACAGGCACATGCAGCTCTCTGAGACTGGGAATAGCAACTGTTGCTGTTTCAGAAAATCGAAGCGAAATGAAAACAAGGACATTGCTGCTGCATTCATTGAAAGACACAACTTTCAGTTTTTAGCTCCCATCTAGTTCTGTGAGGAACAGAACTTGAGGTTCTGCTAAAAGACGAGGAGACCTTCATTTAAAGACCTAGTGGTCATATTCTTTCCTCCCTAGGCATTTATCATCACTTTTCCATATTTTGAAGTTGTTACTTGATGAAGGTCACTGCGAGCCAGGTTGATTGAGCTTTCAGCATGTTCATCACATCTGGGTTTGTCCAGCAATCCCCAGTGGCATAAAAATTAGCAGGACGGCATCAACTGGAGTGTTTGAAACAAAGACAGTTTTAATAAAGACAAAAATAACAAACTCTAACAGAGAAAATCTGATGCCAGGAGCTCAGAGTCTGTGTTCCTGCTAGAACACCCCAAAAATGCCATGAGGCTCTTTGTTCAGCCTCTTTTGTGTAAACTGAGGCAGGATTCTTGGCACTCTGCCCAGTAAGGTTGCAGCAGGTCCGTTCAGCAGACCCTATGAAGTGCCTTCATGCTGGCACACAGGCAAATAGGGAGAGAACTCTCTGGCTTTTGACCTTATTGGGGACACAAAGAGCAGAGCCTCACACTGCTTCCAACCTGAAAACCCTTGGTATAGATGAGGTGCACTGCAACAGTTACTCTTAGCTTTCTTCTTTCAGAATCTAGTTATTTGCTTAAAGTCACATCATACAAATCAGAAATTTTTAGTTGCTTATCCCATTCTTACTTGGATGCTGTCTGCATAGTAGAATATAATTGGATATACCAGCAAATATATTCACTCACTACTTATTGTCTCAGTATTAATCAAAGCTATTAATATTCATTATTTTTTTACGTTAATCTCTCACTCCTTTCTAGCCTTTTATCTATATTTCCTTTTTCTTAAATGCCTCAGGTTTTTGTTGGCAATGTCCTAAAACTGAAGAGTTTTTGTAATACATATTCCATCCAAGCAAGAAATTTCAAATGTGCCTGGGGCATGTAGTAGTCACGGAATTCTAGGACCATTTGGATACAAACACCTGTGAAAATCCTAATTTAGGACTTTGGGGGAATGACTTGTAATTCCATTGAAAGAATCTCTTTGACATATGGATGTCTCAGTGGGTGCAACTCAGATTGATTGCACGGTATTTCTTTTCCTCTAAACAGCACTAAAAACGTAATTTCCAATTTAACTGGTTGGTTAGTTTGTTCATCTCCTGATGTTTCCTCCTGAAAGAATGAGGTCACAGTTATCCAAGTTGAAAATCACATTATTACTTCTAGTACATATATTTAACTCTTTGCTTTTTCGATATATTCTTTCACAGTCCAAAACACCTCTTCATGGAATAGCTTTGATGAATCTGTTACTACAATATATACTGATTTCTCACTTTTACTTCAAAACTAAACACTGTGGACCCATTTATCAAGTTAGACCAAAGTTTGGCTTTATGTTCAATTCAAGATTGTTGCCAGCCACAGGGATCGTGTTACAGATTCAAACCTACAGCTAGTGGGCACAATATGCTGATACTAATTCTGTAAGCAGTTTAGTGCTTAGCAGCATATAATTTAAAATTGTTTGGTTGGTGAGCCAAATCCTGAAATCCTTCCTGAGCTGCCATTACATTTTCTCAAGGCAAAATGTTAAAAGCTTCTGATTTTTCTTTGTGGCCAAAATTGACATCTTGTATAAGCAGGATTTTCATGCAATGCATAGCTGCCCCTGTCCCTATGCAAACCATTGTTGAAGACTCTTAGTGTAAAAAACTAATTGTTTCAGCACAGCTTGCAGTCTTTCTAAGCCCCAAAGTGGTATTTAACCCAAACATTATGCTACTTTGGGCATAGTCCTACTTAAAATGTTTTATCTTTTGTGTCTGGCATCTTGATCACTTTTGTTCAGGGGAGTAGTTTTACATAGGGTCTGGAAATTCCCCAAAAGACAGCAACATCCCAGGTATGGAGTGTTTGGGCACCTGGGCAGGTCTCAGTAGTTAAGCTCAAAGCCTCCTGTGGAAAGGAGGAGATTTGGGACAGCAACACTCTCCTGTGCCCAGCCAGCACAGCCACTCACACACTCACCTGCCCATTCAAATCCCTCTGGAAAATAAAGGTGCTCTCTCAGCAATTTAAGTCAGAGGTAACATTTACAATATTATTAGATGAGTGTAAAGGATATGAAAGTAATAAACATGCTGCTTTTTTTTTTCTTTTACATGGTACCTAGGCATGTAGCTTGTAAGCCAATCTTTCCAGATGTTATCTAAAAGAGACAACTTACAAACCCTTGAAATCCAAGGTTTGTAATACAAATGTTGACAGCTTTTTAACTAGAGCAGAACACCAGTTCATTCGGTATGTGTACACTGTCATTTTCAATGCTGCCATGCCATCTGTTCACTCTGTGAATTGTAAATGGTTTTTCATCTATTGGTTTTAAAATCTGTTGGATAAATTAGATTGTAAAAGGTGAAGACATAAATGGATGACACCCTCTCTTTCTCTTCCCCTTAATTACACTATCTTTCATGCCAGTGTCCAAATGCTGAGAATGGAAAGGTTATTGAAAATTGTGATGTGATCTTGCAGCAAATCATTATTATAGCTGTCACTAAGCAGGAAATGCTATCATTAGGTTTGTAAAATATATTTTATAATCACACCCACTTTTCTGACAGTGATATCCTCTTGATAGTTTTCTTCTGGACTAAAAATTTCCATATTGATTCCTGGCCAAAGATGAGTTCTTGAAAGTAACTGAACTTAAGTGCCTTCAGTAATTGTGGAGTTTACCTAGTGTAAGAAAATTGCATGTCTCTGGATATGTATTTTTAAAAAGCTATAAGGTAAGCAATAAAATCAGATTGACTCTGAAATGCAGAGTTTTGAATCCAGCAACATAGAATTTAAACATTTCTTTTAAGAATGGTTTTATGTTAACAAAGTCAACAGTAAATGAAAAATTCATATATACATATATACACATATATAGGGAAATCTGTTAAGACTTTGTATTGGACTGCCACCCTTAAACTGCCTGCTTGGATTTACTCAGTTTCATGTCACTGAGCTCTTATATCTGAATAATTGAGAGATTCTTGTGACGGGAGAGAAGCCCAATCTTGTAAGGCAGAAAGGTCTATTGTTTCTTTCTTCTTGTTGTTCTTATACAGACTCTGATGTCTGGGATGTGGTTAGAAAAACTGACAAAACTGGAATTGGGGAAACTAGAACATGAGCACACATGCTAAGCACAGCCATTCAGATGGACAAACTTGTGCCTTGGGCATGGAGGAGGAATGCCATAGGAAAGGCAAGTTAAAAAGGTAGCTGAACACCTGATTTGTAATAGAATGTGTGAAGCCCTGTCTTATAAGTTTTCATAAATGTAATTGGTAGTGAAACCAATATACTCCAATTAATATTTTTGGGAGAGGTTGGGGTGGAATGAAGTGCTATAACTTACGCTGTGTGTTTGCCTGGAAAACTTCTGAATTTTACCCACAATTTTAGGTCATTAAAAAGCTGACCAGTGCTTGTTTAGTGCTCATAATGATGACATCTAGGGCAAGTTCCGTTCATATCCCTCTCTTTATGGCATACATCACTCGGCTTTGCCAATTAATTAGTATCCCTCCAAACTACACAGGTATGAGCTCTTTTAGTGGGGAAACTTATCAACAGCATTAGTTGAGTCCTCCTTGTAATACTACAGCTCTGTGGATTGAATCTTTTTTTGGTTGGAAAAGCCCCATGAGCTATAACAACCATCAGATTTGGCTTTTCAGCATTCTAAACTTAAGAGTCTAAAACAAAATACCAATAAAGAAAACAAGAATCTGCTGTTCTTTTTGCTAAGGGAGTATTCTGACATTATTTTCTGCACATTATTTTGTTCATCCTGAGGCTAGGTTGTTTTGTGGGGGTTTTTTTACATCTATTATTGCAGCACAGAGTTTATTTTTTAGCAAAGTCTGAGTTAGCAAAATGGTTATAAGCATTGTCACCCAGGAATAACCAAAACTGCAAAAAAGGAAGAGTTACAAAACCGGACTTCCTGCAGTAATTGTTATATGGTAGCTATCTATGAAAATGCATAGTTTGACATTAACATTTTTTTTCTTGTACTTTTTTTATTGCCTCAGCTAAGACATCAGACTAGACCCTCTAAGTTTAAAGAGAACCCAAAAATAATCCTCCCTAAGCAAGGTTGATGGGTTGTTTATCTTGTTGTTAAGTATCTATTTGTTCATATTTCATCTCAAAACATGTTATGATGGGGTAACTGAGAGTAATGATACTAAATTAAGATAGGGAAAATTGAAGTTCAGTACCATACTGATAATCTTCCTGACAGTAAAATCTCTGAAATCACCAAATAATCTCCCATGGGAATAGAATGCAGCTACACTGCTTGATGCTTTGAAAAGGGCTAATAAGCACTAGGTGTTCACCTTAGGGAACAGCCTTTCACTAGCAAGGAATGAATAAGGTGGCTGAGCAGGTGGCTTTTTTAGATCCTTCTATAATTTTGCACGTGGTTTTTGTTCTGGTTACAAAGATACTACTGCTTTCAATACTATCGTTTTAAGACTATACTTTTAATAGCATTTTGTAATATGTGACATAAATTTTTCACATACTGAAAACAATTTTTTATGATAGTGGTTGTTTTTGAAAGGGAGAGTATTATTTAAAGCAGAAATGTTACTTTTCTCAAGAAGGTAGCAAACAATGTTGGGTTAGTTCTTCAAACTACCTTCTTAATATTCAGCATGAAACATACTTTTACTCAAGAAGAACCTGAATAGAGAACTCCAAATGTCTACACTATAAATTGTTATTTATGGTTTTGACAGTAATAGGAAAGTGCTAGAACTCCTCCTGGCTGAAAGGAAGGTTAAGGAATTTGGTTTTTTTTTCATGGTACCTACTAGTAAGCTGAACATGTTAGATAGCACAGCAATTACTGCAATGATCCATATGTTTCCTTTATTACTAGAAAATGCATTTTAGTACATTTTATTTTTCTGAATGGTTTCTGGTTGGGTTTTTGGTTGGCTGGTTGATTGGTTGGGGTTTTCCTATTAGAGAAGGAAACAAAACTCAGCATGGAGATCTTGCAGGGATCTTTTGGGGGTGGGGTTTAGTTTGTTTGTTTGTTTGTTTGTCTGTTTGAGGGTGAGTTGTTTGGTTGTGTTTCTGATTTGTAGTTGTTTGTTTGGGGAGGGTTGATTGTTTTCTTTTTTTCTACCAAATTTAAAGTCTTCTGCATGCTTTCTTGAAAAAAAAACCATGTAAAAATTTAATTCCAGAATTAAATGTCTGTTCCCAGGAACTCCATTTTACACTGCCACAGACTGCTATGGAGTGTGAAAAGTCCCCCCACTGCTGACTAAGATCAACATAACTGCTACAGGTGTCCACTGTTGTCCTCTGTTGGATGCTACTCTTCAGTCAGTAACAAGGGTCAGATGAGGTTTAGCAGTAAGGTGACAAAGCCCTTGATGTTACTTTTTAGAAGGGTATGACAAAAAATGAGGCACATACTGATTGACAGTGTTCACCCATGTTTCTAAGATCCTGGTAATATTGAAGGACCTGACAATAAAGAAAGAGACTCGGGATCATTGTTCTGTATTTGCCCAGTTCTGTGAGCAGATGAGAAAAGCAAATCTAAAATGTTTCTCACAAGACAGAAGGGTCGTTGGCCTGGCAGGAAATCAGGCAAGATTCTTTAAGGTATTACAAAAATTAACTTTTCATCATAAAGTATTTCCATTTTGTCTGAGAGGCAAATCCTAAGTCCTCCAGAAACACCTTCAGGACTCTGTAAGCCACCCCTGAGAGGAGACTCTTGATAGCTCTCAACCTAAGAATAAAGTGCAGGATGGAGAAGTCATGATGGAAAACCCAAAGGCAAGTATCACATATACACAGCTAGAAGTGAAGTCCTTCTTGGTTACGTCGCAGAAAACCTGTGTGAGTTTGCTGGAGTTAAGAATCAATGTATTAATCTTTTTAAAGATAATAATAATAACCATGCTGTGTGAGATCAAGGCACCAGGATTTGGTTTCTAACAGAACTTTTAAGAAAAAAAATAGACACAAGTGTACACATTTTGTCTGTATTTCTCTTTTTTTTTTGCTATTTTAATTCCAACAATGGAATTAAAATGGATATGGATGGATAATGGATGGATATGTTTTCTTTTGCAGCATAGTGAACATGACCTTTATTACTAGAAGAAGGCCATGAGTCTTTTATTGACCTGATAATGCAGGGTCTCAGCACAGTTCTGAGCTTGCCTACACATGAGCTATTTCTAATTTGTTTCCACAGTGTGTTTCCCTAATCTTTACACACACCATATCTGTAGGAGGTCTGAAAACTCTGGCTTATCACGGCACAACAAGAGCACTTTCTGTTAGTAATGACTGTAAAATGCTACTGCACAATTTTCAAACTTTACCTGGGAACCAGTGAAGTGGAAGCAGGCCTTGCTAAACATAAAATCAGGTCTAAGAGTGAGGAGAAATTACTCTTGCCACCAGCACATTGTTCCTTGCACCAAAGAACTGGGAATGTCACTGATACCCTTTTCCCTGCTGCCATGCCTCAGGAAAACTGTTGCTGTCAGCCTGAAGGCCCTCAGGGATTTTTGCAGAATGATCAAAATGAAAAATTAATGCGTAAACATCAGTAAGTTTTCTTAGTATAAAAGTTTTAGATGTATTATTAGTAATGCAGCTATTCTCTATTAATTTGCTCTGTCAGTATCAGAATTATTTTAACTGAACTAACTTTTTGTTGCATTTTTGCTGATATTATTAATTTTTAATTAGGTTATCATTAAGTTCTTGGCTTCACATCTACAGCATATTGCCTCTTATTATATTAATATTCTGAGTGCAAGTTTACTCATTAGGTAATCATCACTAAATCATTTCGAAGCATTTGCCCAGTTTTTCTTCAAACCCCAAATTTAGCAGACACAACACTGACAGAAGAAGTGCCACAGTTCTATCAGCAAAATCAGATCCTTTGGCTTTAAAACTGGCTAACAGAGGCATTTTCAGGCTCATCATTAATTCTTGTGCTAGAAGGGAATGTGAACAATAATTTGTTCACCATGCTACTAGTCATTTTGTAAACACCACTTAAAGCATATCTTTTCCATGCTGACAATTCCTAGTTGAACTGTTTATTCCCCATACACAGGCTCTTCCACATATTTGATCAACTTTCTCTTTGAAGCTTAATAAGATCAAAGATATCTTCCTTGAGATGAATGCACCAGAACACCACTTCACACTGCACGTGCAAACTAGCCATGGCAGTGTGCAGGGTCATGATGCAGGGACTTCAAGAGCACAGCTGCCTGTCTCAAACACTCACACAATGATAAGGTTCTCCATTTACTTTTGTATTCCTACCTATCAGTTTCATGACATCAACCTAATTCTGAGCAGCAGTAAATAAAAGAAAGCATATCGTAGGAATCATCCAACATAAAACCCAAGTTATACCTGAGTGATAATATCAGCTCAAACTGGGAGCACATGATTTATCTGTAGAATGAGTTTTGTTTGTCACTGGCAAATGCCAAACTCAATGCTGAGTTCCTTCTGACATTTTAATTAGTCAGGGAGTACCATAAGATCCTTCTCCAGATATCTTGAATTCTCCTTGTCCTTAAAAATGAATTTAATGTCATCAACAAAATGTTTTTACTCTCTTATATATTCTTTTCTAAGATAGTTCATGAATACAGCATAAGTCCCAACAAAGATGCCTGTAGAATTCCAGTGTTCCCAATATTGTGAAAACTCTTCCTTTACTACCTGAGCCATGATAATTTCATTTCCTTAAAAGCCTTTTGTCTTGCAATGTCAAAAACCTTCCAGGAATTCAAGAAGACTGCAGAAACCAAATCACCCCTGTTTAACTGCTCAAAAACTATAAATACCACTACTCTCATAAAACAGGACTTACTTTTGTAAAAGTCACTTCGAACCCTTCATGCTGATTGTTTTTAAGCCAGTATCTAATAATTCTTTTCTTTCCTTAGAGCATCTACTACTTTCCACTTCGAACAACAGGACTAGAGGGCTGCATTTCCAGGAGAAATCCATAAACAATTCTTTAAACAAGAGAATCATATTTCCATTTTCTTTTAGTCAGAAGTATCAAGGCATCTTAAAAGAGAGGTTGTGTGCTTTATTGCTTCAGCAATCCACCTCTCAGGTCCTGCAGACCTCTTGGATCAATGACATTTGGCCTAAGCAATTTTTTAGTGTCAGCTTTGTTTAACATCTTCTACAGCTGTTTCAGTTTCAGACAGATCCTCTGTTGGTGTGGGTATCTCCTGAAGTGAACAGTGCTCAAAAGAATTGATTAACATTGCTTTTATGCACTGATAAAAGATTCTCTGGCAGGTTTTATACTCTGGGTGGTTTTGAAAATAGATTTATTATTAATTTTTACTCATTTTGCTATTTAATTCTCAGACTTGCTTTTAGACTGTCTCATTGCTTTTGCTGTCCATATTCAGAAATTTACAGTTGTCTTGTCTTGCCTCTATTTAGACAGATTTATTTTTTCTAGATAATCTCTTCTTTCTTCTAACATCTTTACTCTTTTTTTTTTTCATTCTGGATGCAGTTCATCTCTTCTCTAGCCTTTTTAATAGGTGGTGTGCCCAGGGAGTAGTATTATTTATAGCCTGATATTTAAATAATGAATATTCCTCAAGAAACTCTGTTAGGCTCTAATTCAGTAATATTTGTGCCCAAGTTAGAACATAGTGAGTGGCCTCACTTACTTCCTTAGAAGTGCTTATGTTCACATTATGTTCATGTTTAACTTGTATTTTTGTACTGCAGCAAGAATGAAAATTGTTTAAACATTTGTTAACAACAAGAACTAGTTGAAAAAAGAATCAGATCCTTTTGTTTGTTTTTTAATAACATCATAAAAAATTTCATTATTGTAACTTCCTTATGTTGTTTGTAGGTTTATTCTAGAAATTTTTGGTCATAAGTAAATATATGTTCATTAGATTGGATCTTTGTCATTATGAAGTGCAAAGGAAGTTGAACTTCATAAGAATTGCTTATTTATTTGAAAATGTAGCAAAATTCATTTCAAGCAAAAGATAACTTCTGCTCAACAGCCGGTTCTGTGGATTTTTTCTATGAGAGAAAAGCACCAAATAATACTAGAATTGACTTTGCAATTTTACCTTTAATAATATCTAATAAATTATAAAAATTTATACAAAATATTAACTGAAATGAAAATGAAAAGTGGAGATTATGTGCCTGGCTTCTCATTCTCTGCTTATAGAGGAGTAGCAGTAATTTTAGTTAAAGTGTTTAATGACAGATGTCTTTCAAACAGCAAATATAGTAAACTATCCACAAGTCATTCTTAGAAAATGACTTCTTTTTTCATTTCTTTTCTGTAATTGTAGTAAAGAAATAGGAGTATACATCCTTTTATGCCTCTGTATGAAGGATAACAGAAGAGGTGGAAATATACCCAGAACTGTATATAAACCTCATAAAACTTTTCTGAGAGTTCATTATATAATCCCTTAACACTGAGGAGATTGATTGGCTTGTGAGAAATAAATGAAATTTCATATATTCATATATTCAAATTCATATAAATGAAATTTTACAGATTAATTTGCTGCACTCCCAGCATGATATGCCACACAATTTCTTACTGTTAGGCTACACAGCTACAAATTAATTCAGGTTAAAGAAAACTTTGCATTACTCTTTACTAATTATGATAAAAATGCCAGTTTATGGGGGCTTCTGTTGCCAACAATCAGATATAGATTCATTTCTTAATGCATCACAGCCTATTTTTTGGTAAAAAACTCCTTTTAAAAAAGCACGTAGAAATCCCTCAGTGCTTTTTTTAACTAATTAAGTCTCGATGTCATTTATAAACAAGTCTCTATATGTGAATTCAAGATAAAAGTAAGGAAAATAACTTCAGGTAAAAAACAAAGAAATTGTACTTAGGTAAAATTTGTTCATCATAAAGAACCTGGGTAGATCTAATAGGTTAGATTTTGAAAACTGATCTGTGATATGGCCTTTCAAAATTATTGATGCTTCTGAATTTATAACTGGGCTGGGTTTTGTAGTTTTGGAGGCTTTTTGAACCCTCAAACAGTTCTCTTGTCCTGTTTAGCAGTAAAGATTACAAGTAACCTGAATCAGCTAAGTCAGTGTAGGCACAAATGTGTAATTGGGTAAACTAAAATAGGTTTATAATCATTTGTTGAGAAAACAAACTGTCATGTTAGATTACAGTAATAGTCTCAACATCTTGGATTGCACAGGTTAATTATCACAAACTTTATTTCTGATAAGGCTAGCTTATCTATCCAAAGCCTCTGCTTCCATGCCTTGTTTCTTAAAAGATGCTTATCAAAGTTCTGAATAATTGAAAATGTCTGCCTGACCTGTAAAGTTCAACTTGGGAAAGCAGCCTAGGTACTTCCTGTTTAAAAGCTGGATTATGTACATTTGGCCACCTGAAGTAAAGCATTAAAGCAGTGCCAACATAATATATATTTTGGTTACTACCTGTTTCATCTCTTGTTTTTTGGTCATTTTTGTTCGTTTCTTTTTCTGTGTAGGTTCACATGAATGTCTCTATTATTTCAGCTGTTAAACTGTCAGGTGCTATGGTAGATGTGATACCTCTGCCTGTTTATTTTGGAAAATCTGGTTTTTTTAAAATTGCTTTCTGCAGTAATTTGCATATACTCCTGTATTCAAAATAAACTACTGTGAGGAATTTTCTCCTGAGGTTTGAAAAATTATTTTCCAAAAAGAACAGAAGAATAGATCATTGATTCCCATTTTTTCTGTTTGTGAATGTGTGTATGTGCATGTGCCCTGTACTGGGCACTGGTGAGGCCACACCTCAAATCCTGTGTCCAGTTTTGGGACACTCACGACAAGAAAGGCATTGAGGGGCTGGAGAGGGTCCAGAGAAGAGCAGCAGAGCTGGGGAAGGGTCTGGAGTGTCCTATGAGGAGCAGCTGAGGGAGCTGGGGATGTAAAGCCTGGAGAAAAGGAGGTTGAGAGGAGACCTTATCACTCTCTACAACAACCTAAATATAGGATGTAGCCAGGTGGGGGTTGGTCTCTTCTCCCAGGCAATCAGTGACAGGACAAGAGGAAATGGACCCAAGTTGTGTCAGGGGGGATTCAGGCTGGACATCAGGAAGAATTTTTTCAGTGAAAGGATGGCTAAACATTGGAACAGGCTGTCCAGGGAGGTGGTGGAGTCACCACCCCTTGAAGTGTTCAAGAAACAACTGGATGTGGAACTCAGTGCCATGGTTTAGTTGACATGGTGCTGTTTGTTCAAAGGTTGGACCTAATTAACTTGGAGGTCTTTTCCAACCTTAAAGATTCTCTGTAATAGTACATACTTTTTGGTATTTTATTAAAATTTCTTCTGTCTTTAGCACAACCAGTGTCTTCTTATATATTACTTTTTCTATTCTATTTTCCAATATGGACTAGAAAAAAAAGGTGTTATAGTATTTTTTAATGTGTAACTAACATGCAACAATTGTGCTATCAACCATGATTTCTTCATATATTTCTTCTTGTTCACATAAAGAAATGTTATTCAATCAAAAATATCACATAGAAATAATAATAATAATCTGAAATATTTCAAATTATGAAGAAATTTTTTTATGGCTATGAAAGATCTTTGCTCTAGGACTGACTGTCACTCAGATCTAGGAACTGGAATTATTCACTCTTGGTCATCCTGGGAGTGTGTTCCTGCCAAAATGCTGATATTGGCCATAGACTTAGGGGATATAAAAGACAAACCACAGTCATTTACACACTCCATTAGGATGTAGAAGTAGTTTAATTTCTCTGACCAACACAAGGATTGTGGGTTTTTTGTAGTCCATTTTAAGTCCAATTGTCCCATAAAGTAATGATTCCATATAGACTTTGAGTTTCCTATGGAACTGATCCCATTTTAGATCATCACTAGTATTTACCTCTCTTCAGCTTCTGCAAGTACTTTATCTGTTCTGAGGAAGTGCAAAAGGACAAATGAGAGAAGAAAGCAGTTTTAAGAAGCATCTAAACATACCTCACTACATATTTTCTCTTGAAATAGGCCAATTGGTCTCTGATGAGCCTTAGATTTAACAATCAGTAGTCAAAAGGGTTCACCAAAAGTGATTTTCTTTCTTGTAATACCAAGAGTTTCTTCAGTGAGAGAACACCTTGGCTCGACCTTTTGTTTCATATGTTATAATTATTTTGAGCTTTGCTATAATAACAGCATTTTCCCCCTTTCAAATGGGATCTCAGGTAGTAGTATCTCTGCAAATTTTGGCTCTCTGTCAAGTCATTTGACAGCTAAGCTCCTAATATATTCAGGCTAGAAAATAGGAAGTATACACCTTCTGCATTTTAATATGAGAATAACATTAATTATTCAAGTTAGATGAGCACAAATTAAATTTTAATGCCAACAAGTCATTATCATGTTATCTTAACCAAAGAGAATATTGGGTTTTTACGGTACTCTTCATTTCAATTTACTCTTTATTTCAGTTCTTTTTTCCCATCTGAGTGAGCAGGTAAACTCGATCTCACCGTTTTCAGAAATCATGTGTTTCTCAATCTCAAAAGCATTTGAAAGAAAGGAAAAAATGGAAAACTTTTAAATCTCCATTTTTGTACGTATTTGAGTGATCACAGGTCTGAGCAGCATGCTGCAGCTGGTGATGCCCTGAGCAAGGGGTTGGACCAGGTGATCTCCATGGGTCCCACAGTCACTCTGTGGGTCTATGGCATAGGTAAATTCTAAATAATCTACTGTATTTCTAAGATGGAGTTGCATAGATAAAATGTATTGGTATGTCTGTATGTATGCGTATATATACGTGTTATATGTATATATATGTTTCTGTACATTTACACTAATTAAATTCCAACTACTAACAGCGAGAATTCTATGAATATCTAAGATTCAGCTGTAAATCTGAAGCCTATTCAGTAGATTTTATGAAGTACTGGACATTTAATTCTGTTAAAAAAAACCCCTAAACTAGAAAAGGAAAATAAGATAAAATTTTTCAATAGATTTTTACACAAATCTTTAAATTCAGCTGCAGTGAATGCAATTGGGTCACTTACCACACAAATTAAAGAATAGAATAAAATTAAGTAGAGTTAAGACATCCTTTTAAATTACTAAGTTAACAGCCTTGGAATTATTTTTTCTTCTCAGACTTCAGCTCCTTCCAGAAATTATGCACACTTCAGAATTGAAACGCAGAGTGCCAGTGCTCTTCCAGAACTGACCACAGGTAGATCGTGGTCATTCCAGATGACCAGAAGCTTGGAACAGATCCTGCTCTGCACATCTTGACATCTGCACTTTTGTACTTGGGATTTTACCATAAATCCTCAATGCTGCTCAAGTGTTACAAGTGGGCAGGCTATTTTTAAGGAAATCACTGGTAGAGGTTGTACACTGCACACTGCAAGTGATTCCAGACCCACTGGCAAGGTAGAGAGGTTGTTTCCCATGATGGGATGGGAGAGATGGGATGTCTCTGAGGAGACAGAAGGGTGAATAAATTTTTTCCAATACATTTTAGAGTCCTATGTTTTAGAAGCACAAACCAGTCCCAGGGTTTCCTATCTCAGCTGCTCCTGTTGCAAACCTGGATGAGTTTGAACAATGTTTTCTCTCTCTGGGAGAAGCTAGAGAGAAACAAATTTTACACAGAAGGAAAGGTTTGTATTGTCCTGAAAAGTAAATGTTGGTTGTGTGTAAACAGAGCTAGGTTACTGCAAAATCTTCATTAAGAGTTAAAGAATGTGTACACTTAAAAGCAGTTTCCTACGGTCTATTTTTGCTGTCACTAGTAAAGTCACTTCTGTAACTTAAGACCTCTAGTGTCTCAGTAAGGCTGTGAACATTTCTTCACAAGTTAAATCTCTGGTTGTTGTTTATGTGCTCAACGTTTTAGAGCTTCTGCTCTCTGGTATTTTCCTTCTGTTTTTCCCTTATTTTTGGATATTGATGGAGGGAAATATCAAGTGTGATTAATAGAGCTTTACCAAATTAATAGAAATACACCACTTTTACATAGAGTTTAGGGTTTCTTTATTTTTCCAAAACATTTATATTCTTCTGCTTTAATATCCAGTATCTCTTATCTCTATGAACTGTAATACTCTCTTTAAACAATGAATGTGTCAAAAAGACACCATGGGAGATTTTCATAATTATGCCACTCAAAAGATTTCAACAGCAAAGCATGCTTTCTCTAAGGAGCACTAAGTTTTAAGTGAGTTATTTGGTTCTGGGTGGCTCTTTCAACCAATATTTTAAGAATCTCTATAAGCTTCAGATGGCTTCTGAATTTATAGTGCTGGTAAGCCACACAACAAGTCTTCAGAATATGGCCATGGCTCTGCAATACAAACATGCAGGGTGTTAATCACTAAAGCAGTTTCTGAGCTCCTGAATGAAATACTGCTAAAGGATGGAACACACACAGGTTACTGATATTTTTTTAGCAAGCTCTGCTTTGTAAAGTTCATCTCTCTTCCCAGACTCGATCACTTTATTTTTTTTCCTGGACTTCCATCCAGACTTCAGAGACTTCACAATCCCTGTGTCTTCCTGGTCCTGTCAGTGTAACATAATCAATTACATCATACATAAGTGAGCATAAGCAATCAATTACATCATTCACCATGATTCAAAAGAGATTTTTTTTCCTTGTATTTGAGGTAATTTTGCAGTCCTAAAACTTGTCTCATTTATAAGGTAATGCTACAGTCTGAAAAATATAGTTCTCCAAGGTATTCTATCAGATGCAGGAAAAGCCTGCAAGGAGCCTTGCTGTGAAGCCACAGGGTCTGCATCTCAGACTGAGGTGTTTGGAAAACCAAGTCACCAGGGTCTGCTGATTCTTACTCTAATCAAATAACCAGATTTTAATACTTTAATAAATTTATAAACAAACAATTTTAATAATAGGTCTTAATTTTAAAACTATTATAAGTGAAATATAAAGAAATAATCTGTAATTGTAATAATTTAATGAATTCTTAAAATAGCATTACTTTATGCATCACATCAAATAAACAGCTATAATTTCAAATTTTGTGAAATTTTCTGGAAAAGACTGCAAGATAATGTTCATTGATAAGGTTTTTTTATTAATAAATAGTGAAGTAGTTCTAATGTGGATTTTTAGAATAGCATACCTAGGAATTAAAAGTGTTGCATATATATGGGATGTGTAATTTCAACCTTAAAGAAGTTACATATTGTTGGACTGTATTTTTAATGTGACATTCCAATTTGTTCAGCAAATTATAATTTTCACTTCTTTTAAGGAAAGATGATCTAATTTTCAACTAGGAGGAAATACTGAGATGCTGACCAGAGCCAAATTTCATTGAAATATGTTATTTTAATCAATGATGAAAGAGAGAAATAGAACAATTAAACCCCTTTCATATTCAGTGCCATTAAGTAATAATATTGTCATACTTTTGTCATATTGTGCCTTCAAATATTTAATTAACCATCTGGAGAAAGGATAAAATGTGCAGCCTATTGTGCATTTTGCATTAATTCACATTTTGCTAATGACCCATAGCTCACTAATTTATCTTGGTAGACCTTGGAGCTTTAGTTATATGACTGAAAAATCATTGAGAGCCATGAGGAGTATTGTAGATGGTTTTTCTTTATAAAAATAAAAACTAAAAGTGCCATAAAAATCAAGGTCTGTAATGATTTTTATTAAATGGTTGTAAGACTAACAGGTTTTATGTGTATTAATAATATTTAGACTGATTAATACTTTATTGAGAATATAAAGTAGCTGAAATACCTTATTTATAACAACACTAAAGAGATAAAAATAGGAACAGCTTGGAAACTAAGTGTACTAGAGTAAAGAGAAAATACATAGTCTTGAAACAGGACACAAAACATCTTGATTTTTCTTTGAAATTCAGGATTTTGGAAAACACCTTTTCATTTTTCAGAGTAAGTGTTTGTAAATAAGAAGACTTGTTAACAGCTTTTATTTCTCATATCTAATAAGCATACTTTGCTGGCTCCTGTTCATCAGACCATCCTGTCCACCAGGACCCCCATGGCTCCTTTTCTGCAGAGCATCACTGGGTGGTCTCCAGCACTCACTGCTGCATTGGGTTCTTTGTTCCTCTCCAGCATAATTTTGAACTTCCCTCAGCTGAACTGTAAGAGGTTCCTGCCAGCTGACTTTCCCAGCCTGCCAAGATCCCTCTGGATGGCAGCATGGCCCTCTGAACATCAAGGAGGTGAACATCCACTGCTCTTTCCTCACCCACCCAGCTAGCCACTTTACTTTAGAATAACGGGGTTCATTAACCATGACTTTGCCTTTTTGAATCAATGCTGACTACTCCAAATCACCTTCTTGTCCTTCATGTCTCTGAAAATGATCTAAAGGATTAGCTGATCAGCTAGTGTCATTTTTGTTGCCTTTCTTGAAGACAAAAGTGACTTTTTTTCCCCTCCAGCCCTCAGAATTGTCTCGCAGCCACCAGACCATTTAAAGACAATTAAGAATATCCTCACAGTGACATCTGCCAGCTTCCCCAGCTCTCATGCCCCATGGACTTCTGTATGACCCGTTTGCTTAAGTATTATCTGGTCTGATTTTCTTCCACCAATAGTAGTTTTAACTTGCTCCAGACATTCCACCCTGGTCTCCATGGCCTGGGATTCCTGAAGGTTGGACTTACTAGCAAAGATGAAAGTGAAGAAGGCACTCAGCACATTTTTTGTATGTCCTGTGTCTCTGGGGCCCCTTCCTAATTAAACAGTGGGACACATTTCCTCAGTCTTCCTTTTCCTGCTTATGGACTTGAGGAAGCTCTTCCTGATATCTTGACATGCCTCTCCAGATTCCATTCCAGGTAGGCTTTGACTTTCCTAACCATATCTTTGCAAGCTCAGGCAGTGTCTCTACATCCTTCCTGGGATATCTATCCCTTCTTTCACCTTTTGCATGCTTCCTTTTTTGGTTGTTTCAGATTTGCCAGGATCTCCTGGTTCATCCAATTTTCCCTGACTTCCTCTTTGTCAGGATGAACTGTCCCTGAGGCTGTAGTAAGCTGTCCTTGAACAACAACTGGTTTTCTTGGATCCCTCTTCCCTCTAGGGTCCAAATGTTCCTGGGCACTGGAACCTCAATTACCTGCTGTTAACTCAAGAAAAGGCTCCCTTGCCATTGTCTTGTCTCTCCCAGAAGCTCCTACCCATGGGAGTTGTGTCAGGGAATGTTCCCAGTACACAGAATGGAGATGACTGTCATATTTTAGAAGTTAACAGCTCATGGATATGTGCTCTTTCACAGATGACTTCCATGTCAGGGTTTTGTCTGCAGTGTATTTTTAAGTCAAGGCATAGCAAATCAGAACTTCAAATCAGGAGCTGGCATTCACTTTCATTAGTTTCATAGAATCATAGAATGCCTTGGGGTGGAAGGGATATCAAAGATCATCCAATCCCCCTGCCTTTGGCAGAGACACTTTTCACTAGACGAGGTTGCTCAGAGCCCCATTCAACATGGCCTTGAATGGTGTAACCAGAAGTAAACTAATGAGACACAGAGGAAAGCATTTGAGAGATGTGGGAGAACTCTCTGCAGCTGTGGTGACAAACTGTTAGTGTCTTCCAATTTGCACCAGATGTTGTCAGGTTTTCTAAAAGACTCTCAGAAGAACTACTTAGCCTTATAGTAAAAAGCAAACTTCAACCTCAGCCAGTGTATATCACCTTACATATTTATTAGCACTGTGCTTTTGATTTTCTGTTCCACAGGTGAAGTTCAGTGAATTTATATTGGGAGTGACTGCAGATCCTGTAGGGCTGTATCTGAGTTCTCCCAGCTGACAGGGTTCTGCAAGTGGACAGATGATGCTGCATATTTCTGAGCTCCTCTCTCTCTGACAGACTATCAGGGCCCTAAATGTGGGTGGATAACAGCTCTCCACTGAGCTCCTAAGATAACATTTATTAGCCTATGTTAGAATTAATTTCTGTATACTTTCTATGAAACTGTCATTACTTTTCAAAAACAAAATTTCTTTTTTTTTCTTCTTCATCAAAGCATTTAGTATTTAATAATATGCCACTACCTATCCTTCAGTGAAAATTTAAGGAAGCTCAGCCTTAGGTAGCATGTTCTATTTGATGTGTTTCTGCAATGAAAAACAATTCTGTCATCCAGAAAATAGGGAAGGACTTATGAATATTCATGAGTGGATCATGGCTTGCTTTCCACCCTGAAAGAGAAAATATTAGTACAATAATATCTAGTATACCAACACATAGTGTATTTGTAAATTTTATATCTGTAAATGCGAATATAGATTCCACTCACCACTGTATCAAGTAACTCAAGCAGTAGTGAAACTCACTGTCTCATAACACTTAAAGACATGGTACTTAATTAAAGATTGCTATGTTTTTAACAAAAGTTCTAGTCAAATAACACAGAGCACAGCAATTATTGAAAACTGCATGTGATTTATAAGGTGATAAGAGAAGTGATCTAGGAATGCTCATATCTGGAACAAGATTTCTGTATTCTGCAATCCAGTTTTTTAAATCAAACTTTTATTCTTGATGATTATCAGACTACATGGTCTAATTAATCTTTTATTACTCCAGCAGCAACTTACTTGTGGCATTACTATCTTCCCAGTCACACTGGAATATTAAAAATCACACACTCACAAGACAAAATATAAAGCAAATGTTAGTGTTCAACACTGAAATTAGAGTCCCATCAGTACATAAAAATAAATAACAATATTTTAATGTATACATACATTTGTACAGTGTAACAAACTAAAAATTGTGATAAGCAGCAAATATACTTCCAAGGAAACAGCCTTAAAAGTACTATTTATACCTTACCTTTTTTTTAATTTCCAAGCATTTTCTAAAAACTACTCAATTAATAAATTCAGGTATCTAATTCTCCCTGACTGTAAAATCATTTATTTGCATTTGCAGCACCAAATACACAAAATAGTCACTATGTATCTCCTTAACGGGTTCATATTTAACCTGCTGCTCACCAGTTTAGGCTCTCAGATCCTCAAGTAAAAAGAAACTATATCATAACTCATCTACTTATATCAAGAAGTACATTTTTTTAATCTGGTACTGTACTTTTCTTCCTTGTTCTTGAGCAAAACTGATGAAGGTTTTCAGTATGCTGTGGAACACCACTGAATTCAGAGTAGAATAATTCATTTAATCCAACAATCAGTTTGGTGGAAAACTGATTTATTTAACATCCTAAAGTGATACTAAGAACTTTCAATTCCCATTAAATTCAGTTTATTAAAATCCCTCAGGACTGGATTTGTCTTCTCTCCCTTCAACATCTGTTAGCACAGATGTGTTTGTTAAAGCTGTACCTGCCTTGCACAGAAGCCCACCCACGTGTTTTCCATAGACACAAAAGCTTCAAAACCAACATTAATCAAGGCAGCATATTACAAATACACAATCTTGAGCGGAAAAAATTCTGACATGTCTGGGTTACGGGGGCAGAACTTTCATCCTAAATTATTCTCCATGTCCAGCTCTCAGTAGCTGTACATCTTATAGCATGTTTTTGCACTGGAGCAATTTCAGGGATTTCTGCCTGTTGTTAGGAGTGTTATAACATTTCAACACTGTTTGATTGTATTGCAGGACTGTAACATGCTAGAAATTTAGTCTTCCATTTATTCTCCCACAAGAGGCCTAATTGGTGAGAACACTGACATGTGAATTCTGCCCCAATCACCTGAGATCAGAACAAATATCCCCACTGTCACATTTCCATTGCCTTATTAGCATTGCCAGGCATGAATTTAGATTACTTTTAATGTGACCCTTAAAATATCAGGCATTTACTCATAATTCTGCAGCTTTCAGATCAACCTATTAATTTCAAAATTATCTGAAATTATTTTAATAAAATCAGATGAGATCATCCCCTTTTGTGACTTTTAAGACCATACCACCATTGTTCAATCCTTCAAGATTTATCACTGAACAGAGTAATTAAGCACTGAAAGGATTTATTTTCCATATATTCAAACATTTGTATCTGCACAAGCTATAACTGAACACTCTTTAGCATACAATAATACTGATATTTCTTTTTTTCATGTATATTTCCCTGCATTTTTACAGTACTAAAGATACTCTGAAACAGAGCTATCAGCTGTCATTTCAAGCACTGATCACCATTAGATGAAAACTTTACATTGACTTCAAGCAAACTAGAGAAATCTCCAAAGACGGAACGGGTTAAACACAAACAATGGGTGCATCTCACAGAGTTTTACTAGGTTTTCATGTTTAAATTTCCTTCATGTTTTCAAATTGATTCTGCCTGTAAATCTTACTTTTTCCCTACTCTCATTTTTTAATAGAGAAAACAGAGAGTCTTCATATTGATTCCAGTATCTGATCCCATGAAATATGAATTGCCAGTTATTAAAGTCCTGCCATAAACATATCCAATAGCTTTGCCTTAAATCTCATTCCTTTCTCTTAATATGTAAACTTCAGGTGGCCTGAATGTCCTTACATAAGAAACCCTACGAGGGGATACCTCCTATATTTTCATGCATCCATTTGCTGGATTTCCTGATATAAAACTTTCGTTAGAGACCAAACACACAATTTGAGGAAAAAGTTTAGTTCAAACCAACAAAGGAAGTTGCATAGTGATTTTTCAGTGGTGGTCCATTGTCTGATATGACACTAATGAATTTTGTATCTTTCTATACTGTAAAACTGCAGTTTTTCTGGAAAGCTGAGGAAGTCAGAATTTCTAAGTGGTAAAACAAGAATGGGCTAACAATAGGACGAGAGAAGGAAACGAAGAAAAATAATTAACATATCTGTTCTTTAGTGAGGCAATTCAGAAGTAAAGAGAACAGTTTCCAACAACAGTTGTTTCTCCCATGCTGCCAATCAACATAAAAATAGGGTATAAATCACAAAGCAAAGAATTCAAGGCAAATTACTCTGAATGCTCATTTAGTGTCATTTAGTCATTGATAGGAATGATAGAATGGTATTAACAGAGTCACTGAAATGGAAGATGAAGTGCAAATTATGTTTCAGTCAACCGTGGGTTTTGATATCAAGGAAAAATTACACAATGTATACTTAAGAACCAATAATCTAAACCAATTAAGATGCTATAAACTTCTGCTGTATTATTAGACATAGTAAGCAGATGATAAAATCAACTTCTAAGCAAATCAGTCACAGAACCCAGATTCAGATGTATTCATTTTCAGTTTTCATCTGATGTCATTACACACACTAGTAAATTAAATACATCTCTATACATTATTTGCTTCCAGACTATTATGTTGCTTATAGAAGCTTTTATTTGTACTAACTGCTACCTTTATTTTTGGCATAATTCCTTCACAGTTTCAATAGGAAGAGGAAGTATGGGATAAATATTTCTTTTTAAAGTTGGGTTTACACTGACCTAATCAGGACAAATACTGCTAACATAATTTATTCTGAATGCATTTTCTTTTCAGAGCACTTAGTGGGCTATTGAAGAATTTTCTCATCATGTTCTGTGTTTGCTGAACAAAAATAAGTAGGAATAAGTTAGTATATTAGTTATTTTCTTAAATTACATCATAAGCAGTAGAAAAAAACCCATAAAAATATTTTAACATTTAACCATATATGTGTAATTATTTTAACTGCACACTGTAATAATTATTCCTTACATGGGAATTGGATTGAATTACTGAAAGCAATAAACAAAATTGCTATCTGCTTTAACTCCACTGACTTCAATAGAATTTAAGCAGGATTTAGTCTGGTCTTTGTATCCACATAGGATATTAAAAGCAAAGAAAAATCATGCTAACAGTAGCTCTACAGGTGGAAATGAGAAAATGAAATCCTAAAGTTCTAACATTTACTTCAAGTGTGAGAGCATATGGGAACATCTCTGAGTTCCTGCACGTAATTACAGAGTTTATTGAAATTTTCTAAATCACAGACACCCAATCAAATTTCTGGATAGACTGTCAGGCACTTTAGTTTATCAGCAGTGAGTTTCAAATAAATGCATTTACACCCTCTATCTCCACCTACCAAAGCAGAGCTCTCTCTTCTGTCTTTCTCTACTGACTCACAAAAAATTGTTCAGTTTTCCTGCACATGCCACTTTGGTGGCTGATTTGTAGAATGGATCTGCAGAGTGGCTTGAGAAAGCAACTGAGAGATAAGATCAGAACTACTCAAGTTGTTACTGAAGAATGTAGTCCATAAATGAAAGACCATGTGGGGTGGAGGCCACATATTGCTCAAGACTGGTCCAGATTCTTGAAAGCATAATTAAACTATACCTGAAACTCCTGTGGAAATGTACATTTAACCTTCCTGCCTCTGAGCATTCTCTTTAATACTTTTCCTTAAGGTATTTTGTTAAAGGACCATAAATACAAAGTAAATAACAAAATGAAAGAATTGTTTTTGCCAATTTAGGTCTTGGCAAAGGAGGTCATGAGATTCCACTCTGTGCATACATGTGGATGTGTACACTCTTTCTTCCCTAATACTCTTTCAACACCCAGGGCAATGTCAGGCAGACTTGAAAGAGATAAAAGCTGAAAGGATATCAGACATTACCTATAGCAAGACAGAAGAGGGAGTTCCTACTCCGCCCCCTGTAGAAAAGCCCTCATTGTGAAAGTGCATCTTTGTTAGAAATAAGAGACTCTAGTTATCCCTCCAGGTCCCAACACCATGGACACGTTAATTCCATTCTTCACTAGTCCTTTTTTTCTATGTATCTTGCTGATAAGTTACTTTTTGATTTCTTTAGCATTTTTAGGTTTGAGGTGAGGCAAAGCAAAGCAAGTAAAACAGTTTCCTAAAGACTGCTTTTACTGGACTTTGAAATTCACACTTCACAAAAATCAGCAAATTAAAGCAAAGCAGAAGTATCTCTTTGACTTGCCTGCCTGAAACACTGGGTTAAAAGGGAAGATACACAACCTATTTTTAATACTTATAGGCAGCAAATGGGGAAAAAAAGAATTTTGAAAATGTGATTCACGGAAAGAGTGGGTAGCACAAATGGGAAGATAACTTCTTTTGTGGAATTATGCTGTGATACATTTTAAATATATTTGCAACACATCTATGACTGCAACAGTAACCTGATTCAAGTGTGGTTGTTTTGAAATTTACCTATCTCTACTTCGCATACAAAATCTGTCTCACTGACACTTTTCAAAATAACTGGGATGAAATGCCCCAAAACTCCTTCCCTCACAGGGAAGGAACCAAGTGTGTTCTTTATTAAAACATTCAGTTGAAAAGGAGGAAACAAAAGCCATTCCCTTCAGTTCACAGCAAGATATTTAATGAATTGCTAGCTGTGGAAATATAGAAACAACAGTCCTGAAAACTAATGAAGGTATCTCAGAAAAATATTGATTTGAATGATTTACTGAGCTGCAAGAGTCACATTGAAGTAAATTAGTATTTGGAACTGTAATTACACATAAGAATGTGTAAATTTTACTGTCAGCAATAAAGACTGTTATAGTAATAAAATGAATTGCATTTTTAATTAGAACAGTAATTTTCTATTTACACCTAGGCAAATATGCAGAACAAGCTATTCTTGGCCCAACCACCCCATCCAACATTTGCACTAACTACAACACTCCATATACCTAGTCCTGAAATTTATTTCTAGAGTCCCTGTCTTCAGGAATGCTGCATAATATGCCATACTATGGTGCAGTGCATTAATCTGCTTGAATTAAAGACTTTGTTGAATAATTATAGAGGAAGGTCTAAAAAAAATTTAATTTTTTTTTAAGTGGTGTCTTCTCCAGTTATAGTCAGTAAATTACATTTATGGAATTTCTCATACACAAGTTGCTTCAATTTAATGGAATACTTTTATGTAAAGGAAACCAGCAGCCCATAAGGTTTTATATCTGATTTTTTAATTATCAGCAAATTCTGTTTCCTTTAAAAGTTACAGTAGTTCTGAGAAGGTCATGAGAAGAATTCCAGGTTGAAAGTTTCTGCAGCTAAAGCATATTTTGCCATTCTAGTTCCCACTGATCATTAATATACACAAGAAATCTCCTTCCCTTTCCAGTCTCAAGCTGATTTACCATTTCAACTAGAGATCAGAAAACTTTTTATCCTGTAAAGCTTCAAGCGATAAAATCATGTTTCAGATGCTAGAGAGTGTACCAGGCATTGTACAAGGTATTGCTTTTGCAGTATTAGAGCTGTCATTTGTTCTATAAAGACAGACTACATTTGCTATATATTCAATATTTTGTGTTAGCTGCAGTATGCAGTACTTAAGTATAGTTAAATAGCCCAAAGGTTCTTCATCAGATAGTTTACTGAAATTAAACTCACTGACCTAAGAAGACTCTAAACCAACCCCCTACATTGTTTTCTGACAATGCAGATACAGCAGTCTTTTAATGATCAGAAATTGCATTATTATTGCACAGAGGAAAAATTGAGTGTCTGAGCCCACACACCCACCTATGGACAAAATTTTGTGCTTCACATTCTGGTACCATGTCCTTAATATACCTTTTGAATTTTTACCCAGAAAGAAAAAAATAACATGGTGATAACTGCGGCCCTACATGATCAGAAATCTTTGTCATTCTTGGAGAGCATCTCTCCTGCAGTTTTCCATTACCTATTCACCACAGAGCCAAGTCTCCTGAGAAGGGATCAACTCAAATATGCTCTTATGAATATATTGTTTCTGCAGTAGAGTAAACGTAGATTTCCATTGATATTACTTTAATCTGATTTATTTCTTTATCATTGTTTCCCTCAGACCATCCATCAGGATGGAGGCAAGTCTGGTATTTTCTGGAGTCTCAAAACAGTACCAGAAAAAAATACCTGGTCTTGCTACTATGGGCAAGGGAAGATTTGTCTAACTGTTGGATCTGGGTGAATTAGTGGTGGGGACTTGAGACAACACAACTTCAGTATTAATAGAGCCTCCCAAATTTCCCAGCTAGTCTCACTAGGTCTCTATGCAGCACTAGGGAAACAATTTCAGATTGTTTAAGCTCCTTCTCCAAATTGCCTTCTGGGAAAGGTTCTTTCTAGAGAGACAATTCAGACCAGAGACATTAGCAACATAATATTGCTACTGCAGATCCCAGATAGAGTGGGAAGCAAATTATGACCGACTTAAATGGGACATCAGTGTTGGTCCAACTCACTTTCACTAGCAGCAATCCCAGCTCAGCTCAATTCTTTCCAATGAGCAGGTAAAGACGCTAGAGCAAAGTACATGTCCCTCCTTTTACCCTTCTCTTGTCTCCACAGTTTAATCTCTTCCTCTAGCTAATTAAAAAACTTTCTGTGCTCACAGAGTGCAGAATCAAAATTAAGAGAGTGAAATGTAGGCAAAGCACATTAATTATCTGAGGTGTTTTTCTTCTCTTGACCTCTGAGTGTTATGTAGCACTGCAGCTCTCTTGTGGACACTTCTAATATGAAGCTGGTGAGGAAATAGGCTGTTGGAGAATAATGGAAGGTGTTGACAGGGTAAGAACTGGGTATTACATTGAGGAAATAATGATGTGTAATTCAGAGATAAAGGGAAAAACTTCAGGGTCGAAAATAAATCTACAGTATTTCAGTCTTTCCTGTGATAAAGCAATATATCATAGGTATCCTTGACCCTATCACAGACCTCATGTTCTGTTTAGAGGGAAAAAGAACTAAATGCCAATTTCTGTCATTAGTCTTTTGCTTGGAGCATTGCTGTTATTTAAAACATGGAAATATTTAATACATGGAAAAATTAACCAAACAAAAAACATTTTTTGTTGGTTTGTGATAGATCTTTCATCCAAACATCTGTGCAAGATAACTTTTTTCTTATTTAGGAAAATTTCCAATTCTGTGAAGAGTTGTTTTAACCCCAGAAACACCATGAATCAAAATTCGAATCTCAGATATCTTACCTTGGAGAGGGACTCCAGGTATCAACAGGAATTGATGACTGACCACACATTTTATAATTCCTTTAACAAGGAATTCTCAGATCTCAGATTTGTAAAACTTTAGGCGTAAAAGTTTATGCATTGGTGTTTCATGGGCTGCATGAAGGCAGCATTTGTTGACATAGCAATATATCAGATCCCTGATCTAGCGTTTCACTTTCAATATGACTTGTTTGGTTTTGCTTTGGTTTTTGAATGTTTTTGTGTGCCAGTGACAAAAACCAGGAGTATATAAAAGTGAAAACTACTTTACTTGCGAAATGGAAAAAACAAAAAAAACTATAAAATATTCAATTAACTCTGTAAACTGGGTAAAAACTTATATTTTGCTTTTTTTCCATCACATTCTCTCAAAGCAATAGGAAGTGCTGTAAATTAAAAGGCTGATTTCATAATCAATACACCTATGTGAAAATATTAGAGTATTATTGAAAATACCAGTTTCTCTTCCTCATATTATTCAGACAAAACACCTTCTGTGCACCTTTTGGGAAGACCTAAAAAGCCTGAAATACACTGACCTGCAAATTTAAACGAGTAATCATTAGAAGCAACAATACAGGAAACAGAACAATGTTTTGACTGATTCTTTAAGACTTTTAAACCCTACAGTAGTAGGGTTCATTTTGTTAAATGATTTAATTAATTTTATTAGGTGAAATTATCACTCAAAACAGAATATCTTATTAAAGTATTTCATACAAATTTGCTTGAGGATGGTAGAGATTATTCATTTGTGTAAATGTGAAAGTGATAAATTATTACTGACAAGTTACTGCCAAGGTCAAAAATGTGCCTCTGTTTTGACATGCAAATATAATGATACTGACCCTAAAGGAGTGAGCTGGAAGCAAAATTGTGCAGTGTGTGTCCATCAAAATAATTAACCCATCAGGGTTTCATCAAGGTTTAAATTGGGAGTTTAAGTACTGCAGGGTTATGACTCTCTCCATACATTTAAAATTGTGCACAGACATCTCATGGGATCCTCCACAGTCGCAACTGCAGCACCCCTCCTTTCCTTTACAGAAAACATCATCCCTTTGCCCAAATCTGTTCCTCCAAAAGGGTGCCAAGTCCTTCACAAGGGTCTGGCCAAGACACAACCAATCCCTCCGAGCACCTGACGTCCCAAAGTCCCCGTGATGGGGAGCAGGTGCCCCCGTTAACCCAGCCCTGTGTTTGCCAGGAGTGGTGGAGAGGGACAGAGCAGGAGCCACCCAGGATGGACTGGGTCTGCATGCACTGCAGCTGTCATGTGTTTGTTTCTCCCCTAAAAGTTTAAAAATGGTTTATCCCCTTGTTATTTGTACCCACCCCTTTCCCTGTCAATCATTGTAACCCCACCCTTTATTCTAGAATGTTCCCTCTCAATCATTGTAGCCCTTCCCTCCTTGACCTGCCCATCAATTGTAACCCCTCCCCCTTTACCAGAATGTTCCCTGTCACTCAGTACCCCATTGGAGAATGTGACCCCTTCCTCCTCCCCTCAATTCCCCATTGGATGAGCTCCTTCTCTGTCTCCTCCCCTGAATGTGCCCCATTGGATGTTGACTTGTACCCACCCCCTGATTCCACCCCCTTTAAAAACCCCTGCACAGAGGCATTTGGAGTGGTTGTGGTCCCTGAACTCTCTTAGCTGGTTCCCCTTCACCCTCAACCCTCCAATAAATCCTGATTGGGAACCTCAAACCAGCGGCCTCCTCGCCTCCTTTACCTTCTCTCGGACTGTGATCGCTCCTGCGCGCCCGACCCACGGTAGGGCTGACGGTCTGCGGCTCTCGCCGCTGTCAGTCCCCACGCGTGGCACGCGGCCTGCGTGACCCACGTCTCCGTGTGGCTGGCCGGGGAGCAGGCTGTCGCGTCACTGCTGGGAGGATGCTGCAGCACTGAAAAGGGTGGGTCCGTGGGAAAATGAGCACGTGAAGAAATAGTGTGGAGAGCTGAACAGGGCTGGGAAGGAGGCTAAGGTGATCTGGGGGTGCAGTTAAAGCTGGGTTCTGGAGCAGCAGGCTGAATGTGAAGAAGTTGAAGTCTCAGAAAACAGCAGATTCACAAACTAGAACTTGTCCCATTGTAGGCTGCAAAAGCAGTAACAGGCATGGGAAGAGGTTATGTATGCGCAGTTTTGTCTTTGACCATGCCCAAAAGCACGGATAACCCCACAGAAGGGGTCTTAACTCAAATACCTCATGTCCTGTTACCCAGAGGTCTGTGCCAAGTTGTCCTGTAAGGTCTCAGTGTGATTCCTAGTCATTCCAGAAACAAAGCATGAATTCACACAAAGATTTTTTCTAATTGTTAGAGTGTAGAGACAGCTGAATAAGCTGATACAGAAATTTTGTCTCCTGCAATTTTCTTCTGAGTTTACCCAAACAGGCATAAGTAGATACAAATTCTGTAAAACTGAATTTTAATTTTTATCTTGTTATTTGGCTTGTAAGAATTACAGCTTGAATATTTCTTTATATGGTTTTTAGTGGTTTGTTCTGGTTTTGGTATTTTTTGGTTTGTTGGTTTTTTGGTTTGGTTTTTTGGGAGGGGAGTTTTGTTTGTTTTTTTGGGGGGGGGTGTTGGTTTTGAGGAATGACAGTAAACTGTTCTGGGTGTGAATTTTATTATTTTATCATTATTTTTGGATAGCTGTTGTATGACATATAAATATTAATAAAAAGTGTAAGCTTATTTCTGAAGGAAATGAGATTCTTAAAAACAGCTATTTTATGTCTGCAAGTTACCTTGCAAGTAGAGTGTATTGTGCGCACCATATTTTTTTAGGATTTTGATTTTTAGTCACTCTTATTTATTAGGATCACATACTACATTTCTATTTTTCAAAGAAAGCAAGCCTAATATAACTTTTATTTTTACCCTTTTCTTTCCAGTAAATTTATATGTATACCCATGATTTCACAAGTTTAACTGAGTTTACAGTTACTTTTTTCTATTAGAAAAGTCTCATAACACTGTATATTTCTCAATAGATATTAAAATTTATTTCTGTAATATCTATATCCCTTTCAGATTTTCCATGATATGTTAGCAAATTTTCACCAGGTAGATAAAAGGTATTTTGGTATTCTAATGATTATGAAAAAAAGTTTTTAATAAAATAATTTCCTGTTTCCTTTTATTTTTCAAAGATAGAGGTCCTTTCACTATGCTTACTTCTGGAAATAAGTATGACAAATTAACAGCTAAATAACATATTTTTTCAGATAACTTCTTCTGTTAGAGTAAGTTTTATGATTAGTCTACTATTATGAAGTAGTCTTTTCAATTCAGAGTATAAATTTGACCTCTGCTCTGAGAAGTAATATCCTCCCTACTCTGTAAATATTCTGGGAAGCCTGAAAAATTTATTTCTCTGCTTGTGTGTTTGTTTGAACAAATCTCTTTGATCGAGCAAGATTAGTATTTTTAGCTCATATAAATGCCAAATTACACATAATTTCTACGCTCCTTTGTCTGAGATAAAGGTCTAGCAGCAGCACGTGAGAGTTCAACAAAGTAAAAAACCCGAAGAGCAGCTGCCTCTCAAGAGATGTTGCCAATGGCTTAGCTGATGAAGAAAGATTGCATTTCCTTTTTTTTTTTTTTTTTTTTGTGTTGATAATGGAGCTTCTCTGAGAGTTTCCATTCCCAAAGGCAGCCTGTAATGTGGTAGAGTTCAAATTCTTCTAAAATTTTCTCCAATACTTGAAAGCAACATTTACACTGTCCTGTTGTACTAGATTTGGTTGGGCATTTGTTAGTGATGAGAAAGAAGTTGGGGTTGTTTTTCTTTTCTTCATCCCTTGTTTTTCTTTTTATTGTTTTGGCTTGTTGATTTTTTTTATTTTTCCTTTGCAGTTTTATTTTGATGATGTTGTTGTTGCTGTTTATTACTAAACTGTCTTTATCTCAACCCATGAGTTTTGTCAGTTTTACACTTCCAATTCATTTCCCTTTCTCACTGTGAGATGAACGAGTGGCTATGTGGGGCTTATCTGCCTACCCAGCTTACACTGGAACACCCCTTAACAAACATGTTGCCCACAAAGACATATTTTGAGACTGAATCCAATGGATTCAGAGGGTTTTCCAGGGTCCTGACTGAAAAAAAAACAGGTTTTTATAAATGGAAATACCATGCTGTAACTTCTGCAATACTTTCCAATCTGAGGAAGAGAGATGTTTAAGAGAAGAATTTAAAGAGATGGTTCCTAAAGAGCACAGTGGGGTAAAATGCAGATGTTATTAAATAGGACAAAAGACCCAGAGAACTTTATTTCATTACACTTCTGTTTTCATGTAAGTTATGAGCTTTCCTAAGTTATACTGGGCCATCAAGAACACCAGCCACTTAAAGAAGTTTGGCACTGATGTTGCTTCAGTCGTCCCCCTATCTTATTTTTTCTGCTAGAAGAAGAATACACCATAACATTAGTTAATCAGTCACCCTAGGTTTAGCCTTTCTTTGTGTGATTCTTTTCCGGGCTCAAAAAATTGGCCTTGACATAGAGGTCATGTTGACAGTACAGCAAAAGTATGTAAGAGAAAATATTTGGACCCGTGTGGTTAAGGTGAACATAACTTTAGTAGATATCTGAATAATGAAAAAACACCCAGAACTTGGAAACATGCTGTTATTCATTTTATTGTGCTCTTTTAACTAGTCTGAAGAGATGTAACTGTGCTGTCATTCATTACTTTCTCAGAGGATGCCTTTCTTCCCTGTCACTGCCTTGGAGCTAAAGTAAAATTGCCTGCTGTTTGATTCAGAAGCTTTGTCTACCTCTGGCAACAACGGTGTAAGATTGGATTATTACAGGAGACATGTCTGCAAAGACAGCATTTTGTTAAGCAGTCAGAGAATCACAGAAAGGGTCGGGCTGGAGGGGACCACAGTGGGTGACACCTCCCTGTTCGAGCAGGGCCATCCCAGAGCACATGGCATTGTGTCCACAAGGTCCTTGGACATCTCTGCTGAGGGAGGCTGCACACCCTCTCTGGGCAGTCTATTCCAGTGCATGGTCACCCACACAGTAAACAAGTTCTTTCTCATGTTCAGGTGGAATGTTCCCAAACTCGGTATTTTGTTCCTGAAGATGGGCATTCAAGTCTTGTTCCTCTAAGCTCTCTCTTCCCTGCTCCACTTTCCTTTCTCCCAATTCAACCTGAGGTTGCAGTTGTCTGCTCCATCTTCTGGCCTTTTACAGAATAGCTGTGCCTTCCAGTCTCTAGGAAGGCCAGGAATGGTGGCTGCCTTTCGTGTTAAAGCTGCTGTGTCTTGAGAAAGCTTTATCACTCCATTTTTTATTCTATTCTTCCTTGTTCTTGGAAGTGAATATAGCCTGGCATACACTAATGATCCCCTAGAAAACATTTTGGACTCAGAATAGAAGACATAACCTAGTGGTCAATAGTAATGAATCTTGCCTTACAGAACAGCATCAGTGCAGCAGCTGACAAAGGATTTTTCAGGCTGATTTTTAAATTTAAACTTAGTTTCAGTTTTTGGACATCTTGCTGCTTGATATTAAGGAATAAATGTTACTGAACATCTATATATTCTGTCTTCTATTACTCGTACCAATGGATAACTTCTTTGGCAGTATTCTCCATGGAATTTCAGTATTCTGGCTTAGCAACAGAACTAGGAGGATTCCCATTTCTGTTAGGAGCATTTTCAGATCAGTAACTCTATTTCAAAGATGACACCTCACTTCTGAAATAAACACCCAGGACTAGTCCACACTTGGATTGCTGTTTTATTTTAGCTGGCATACCAGACATATGGTCAGCCTTTATGGATAATTAAAAGCAAATGGGAGAATAAGAGAGGAAGACAAAGCCAAAGAACACAGATGTTTATTAGCCTTCTGGAAATTATCAGACCAGCAAAAAGTATTATTTCCATGCATTGAGAGAATGAATATTTGAACTGTTGCTTTTGATCCAAAATGTTCACATCACTGATCATTTCCTGGAGAGAAGAGACAAGATGAGATGTGTTACTTGTATTTGGAAATACAACAAGGTTCTTCTAACCAGGTTTCAGACCATTTGTATGAAGAAACCTGTTAAAACATCTGGGACATCCTGAGCCTTTCTGTCTGCTTCAGCAGGATGAAACTCAGGATTTCAGCAACATACACATTCACACCAAGGTCCACAGTTAAGGGGAACTTGGTATCCCTAAAACATACTCTGCAACTAAAATGATAATAGCTCCAGAGCTTGACCAGTGCAACCAAGAGGACCTGGGCAAGTGTACAGTGAATATGAGATTCTGCACTTTTCACGTTTCAGCAGAATTATGCAATCACGTGATGACAAGAGAAAGCATCTCAGCATTCAGGTCTCTACAATTTTTTTTAAATGTAAAACGATGTAGAAATTCTATGTTGTCCTTTGCAGAGAGATATTTAAAATCTGGAATGTAAATTTATTGTCTTGAGAGTTCCGTTGTTACATCTGAGTTTTCCTGATAACACGCACACTCAAATATAGATATTTGGATTCGAAAAATTATGTTTTATTTGGCATTAAACAATGTGGAGGAGCCATGCAAGTTAATTCACATCTATTAGAATATCTTGTCATCCAGACTTTTAATTTCTTCCCTTCAATGAAATATCTTTAATTTATAGTAACTGTATATTTGTCAGAAAGCAAAGTTTTCATGTCCTTTAGATGTAATGTCTGCACAATACAGCATATTCAGAGCAAGTTAAATTGAAACTAAAAAAATAGATAAATTTTAAATCTAAGTGTGGTGTGAAATCAAACACAGAAGCTTATTTCCTTATAGCTTTATAATTCATGCTCACTTCTGTGACTCTTTTCAACCCAAAAACTCTCAATTGCTAAGAAATTTAATGATGCCTCATGATTTACTGTGTGCTTATACTGTTAATGTTCACTGATTATTTTACTGGAAAAAGCACAGCTTTAATTAACTTATCACCATAATTTTTTTTTAAATAAACATCCACAATTGATCTTTCTTCTGTATAACATACAAGTTTTATGGGATACTGCAAGACAATACAGACATTTTAGAGAATGCTGTGTCTATAAAACACCTGCCTCTCTGAGTGACCAGGAAGTTTTATGACTCATGTCTGTGTCTTCAAATATTCCAAGAATATTTACAGTGAGATCTAGGTAGAACAGTAATACTGCACCCACAGAGAATTTTTTGTGATATATTAAAAAAAAAGTTCTCTAGAAAAAAAAATATGCAACATAGTTGAATTTTTCCTGTGTCCTGAGAGATGAAAGCAGAAGAGCTTGGAAGAGATTAGCCAAAAACTCTTGCATCTTTCATCACTAAGCTGAATTCAAACCCAATTAAATTTGCACTGAATCTGTGAAGAACTTCACATCAACACCAAATTTCAAAGTTTGAACCATAAATTCCCATTATTTTCTGCAGATTTTAAATGTTTTTCTATTATTAAAGTTGGAGTTGCTAATTCACAGGTGCAGGATCTAGATTGGGCACAGCTTGTCAAGACCTGTTCAGTCACAAAAGGCAGTTTGGTACAGTGTTTTGTGAGACCTAAGGCATGATGAGAGGAATGGGAAGTTAACACCTAGAGAGAAAATGGAAAAAAGAAGAAATTGTTCACCCCCTTGGCAAAGTGGAGAGCAGTAGCCAGTGCAGGACAGACCTTGGAAAGTCTGCTGCAGGAAGGAATGGGGGAGTGGAAGGAAAGGAGAGAAAGATCTCCTATACAAGGTAAATATGGAATGAGCAAAATCCTGTCAGAAGAAGCTATAGAACCATACCTACTGGGAAAAAGCTACCTAAAACGTGAAAAATGAGCTTATACATCTCTGGCAAGGAAAAGGAATGGCACCTGGAGAAGCAATACCATACTGAGCATGATACAAAAGCCCAGAGCAGAGATGTCAACAAGACCAAACCGTGCTTCCAAAAGCAGCAGGTGAGAGGCATATGTTTTTCTGTGCCTCCACAGTTTGTGCAACTTGGTCATTTCAAAGGGACTATTGCCCAATACCTGGCAGTAGAAGACACACAGACAGCTGGAGGGAACAGAAGGAAGAGAGAGAAGCTGCTGTTTCCACTTTGGAAGTGCAATAGTGTCCCTTAAAAGAGCAGTAATGTCGCTAAGGAAACGAGCACTGTCAGTGTTGGAGGTGGTAGTGGGAGGGCAGTAGAGTTTCTCCTCTGAAAGCTCACTGGACTGATACGACCTGCAATTTTTCCAGTGTTCCTCATTTAAGAATTCAGATGCAGCTGCTGGGGTGAGAGCATGCTGCTGCTGGGATAAAATAGTCCACCTGCTGTTGTTTTTTGAAGAACAGAACTCTGCTGAACAGGGAGGGGTAGTGGTTACAAAGAATCATCTATAATAACAAAATAAATAAATGCCACTAGTGTACCAAAATTCCAATATATAAATTTTCTGTCAACCCTTTTCTTTGTAAAATCTGGGGTGATGTTCTCAGGGGCCAATATAGGATAATTTGCTTATTAAGTCCGTTTTCAGTATTGGCCCACTCCTCAGAACCCCATACCTGAAGGATGCATTTAATGTACATCTCTTAAACCCAGTGTCTCTTTCCAGAGGCAAATCATGCAGGGCAGAGTGCAGCTGCTACAGTTTTCTGATTATTTACTTTTGCTCTCCTCTTCCACAAGGAACTCTGAGAATGAAAAAAAAAATATAATTTAACATTTCTTGGTTATCAAAGAGAATGCAAAATATACAGTCCTATAGCTGGTTGCTATTCCCCAGACACTTAAAATCATTTCAACAGCAAAGATCTCAGTAGGGCAGTGGGAATGTCTAGATCAGCTTGCACAGAAGGACATAAGAAGTTCATCTCAGCAAAGCAAAGACTCAGATGCTGATAAGCACAACATGCAAAACTGGAGCAACAGCTCACAGCAGTGAGCTTCCCTACTAGCTACAGGGTAAGTGTGATAGACAGCTATGAGGCTGTTCAGGGAAACAAACTCCTAAAAGGTTTGCCTGAAATTGGTGTGAGATGCCATGCTGAAAATCATTGTACAACATCATTCTTTGAACCGGGTACATGTTCAGCTTAAAGAAAAAAATAAAAAAGAATTCTAGCACAACAATATAGAGTCCTGTTCTGAGAACCTGAAGGAATGCCAACAGCATCTCTAAAAGACATTATCACCTTGTGATAGTTGTGAGGTTTTTCAACCCACCAGTGGAAACTAAGGTAAAGCTGACCTTTAAAGAAGTTTTAAAAAACCAATTCTCATGAAAAATTAATTTTTTGTTTGACATAGTGGACATATTTTGACATCTTCTAATTTTATTTACATCAGCTACTACCTGTCAACTATGTACAGAAAAAGGAAATACCCTTTGAAGAATCTACAACAAGAAATCAATGTTCTAGTAGCACTTGGAATAAAATAGTTTGAAAGAAAGAAGACTACAAAACACTGTACCTTTTAAACCAAGTCTTTCTAAATGGAATAGTTTCAGCAGATAGGAAGTTTGAATTTTCACTGCATCACAGAAAGACACTTTAACAAAGTGAGTCAAAAGTAAGATTGTACTGACCATCCTAATAATGTTGAAGCAACTGGATTTAGATGCTACAAGAATGAAGTCTAAAATTCCAACAGTATTACTGTTAGTGGAAAATATTTGATACCATTTTTCAGCATCCCTATATTTTCTTGTCCTTTCATATTAGTACCTTTCTCATTCCAGACATTTCTCTACATGGTCATTGTAAACCCAGAATTCTCTATATGTAAACATTCTCTTCATGGAGGTTTTTGTGCTCCCGTGGGTCCTTCGTCACTTCTCTCCATGCAGCACTTGCTGCCAGTGTGACAGGATTGTGCCTCTAAAATTATAAATCACTGCAAATGAAAGGAGAGAGGAGAGAGGAGAGGAGAGGAGAGGAGAGGAGGGGAGAGGGATATAGCCACCATATCATATTGTGTGACTGGAAGGTCCACAGGTATCCATGAGGACAAAGTGTTTTTGGCAGATACAAAACAGATTTTCAGATTAATATTTAAGAGCCACTTGTAGAAAGTACAGTGAAATTACACAAGCTCTCAAATTTTCAGTCCATTTAACAAAGTGCTTCCAATTTCCATTTTATATCAGGTGAAACAATGAATATTGAACAAAATGTTAATCTCTATCTTGAGCTTTTTATTAATCTCTGTATTCAGAGCAGAGCATTTATTAAACAAAGGAGTCAGAAGAATGAAAAGCAGTGTAGAGCCTTTGGCTTTGGACAGCTCTTGTCCATTTAATTACTTTTCTCTTCTGAGTACAGTTAAAGATGCTGTTGGATATTAAGAAAACAAGTGTTTATCTTCATGTTCCCAGTTTTCTCATTTTAGTAGACACTTCATCTCCTAAATATAAGTTCCTCTTTTATGACCAATATCTTTTTGTCACCTCATAGAGTATATCTTTGCAACTCTTTTTATAAAGAGCTCAACTAGGGGAAAAAAAAAAAAAAAAAAAAAAAAAAAAGAAAGAAAGATAAAGAAATATACGAAAGATTCAGGGTGAAGAATCACTATGGATCTGATTCTGATGGGAGAGGGGAAGAAAAGTGGCCATGTGCCATAACACTTGCTCTTGCTTTTTTCCTGTAGCTGGGGTTTCAACCTGTGGGCTTTTTGCAGCAGAAAACCTGCCCAGTTTGTCAGTAAACTTGATGGTACCTTGTAGCCAGGATGTTGCCCCTAAGCCAATCTGACTTGCAGGACTTGCAGAGTGCCTGCTGGTATGAACCAGCACTGCTGCTCCAATGGAGCTATGTATTTCTCCAGTTCAGCATTTGCTAAAAATCTGAATTCTGTGCAAAATTTCAATTCTGTATAACAAGGACAATGTTTCAGGCTTTGCAAAAGAATGCAAAGCAGCATCACTGGGGGTACCATAAAGGCTACATTCAAACAAGAGATGTGATTACATGACTTAACTACTCCCTGCCTCCTGAAGGATGAGTCCTGGGCACACATTGGCCTCTCTCCTCATCCACAGCCTGATTTAAGGTTCATCTGTCATACAGACCAGCCAGCTCCCTAGTCTGGATAACTGGGGAAAATCAGGAAGCACTGTGGAGCAAGTCTAAAGCAAATGCTAAAATCTAAATCTAGAATAAAATATTTTGATTTATCCTCAGGGAACCTGTTCTTCCATATAGTTTAAAGCTACCTGCAGACTTACTGTAAGTTGGATGCTTTAAGTGGGCCAAGAGATCATGAAAATTTAAAGTACCACCTGCCAAATTTTGCTTGTTATCACCATCTTAGAGTATTTGTGTGTATTGCTTAGAGTATTTGTTCTTGTTTGCTGTTCATTTGCCAATAAAGCTGCAAAACCAAAGAAATGATCAGTCTGCCTACCTTCAGCTAACCATTAGAAACTGGTGCAAATCTGCATAAAATCAGGAGAAAAGTGCAAAACAAATAAAGAAATAAAAACACATCTTGAAAACAGAAAATGTATCAAAATGCAACAGTGCAGGACCCTGTGCAAAAAAACACTCACAGAATAAAGCATCAGATTATGAAGCAAGTTAACAGGTTTTGGGGTTTTTTAAATCTTTTGTTACTCTTTTATTAAGATAAACCTGACCCAGGAAATAAAGTGGTTTTCCCTAATTTCTGGTGCATATGCACTAGCATAATGGAACAAGGCAGATTTATAAACACCTGAATTAATTAATGGAATTCCTGAAAATAACATTTATGTCATTTTAAGCACTCAGTGCAGGTTCAGACTTAACATGTACACAAATGCATAAGTGCATATAAAAATACAGAAAAAAAAAGCAAATTTTTTGGAACAGGATTTCTTATCTATGAAAATGGGCTGTCTGCATTTGCCTACTAATGAGTCATGTAATAGGTTAAAGTTCTTTACATTTATACTAGTAGAGCACTGCTACTTAAGGAGAGAAAAAGGGACAAAATTGAAACAGCTGAGAACTTCCTTATGTGACAACTGGCTTTGCTCATTACAAAATGTTTTCTCCATATAAGCCACTCTACATTTTAAAATCTACAGCACAGATCTGAGGAAACATTTTGTCGCAGATTTACATTTTCTGTTCTTCAGTTTCTGGTTAATACTGCAGAATTTACTTGAAAGCCAGCTGTTTCTGAGAGCTGCCCAAAAAGCTTTCCTTTTTTTTCTTTCTGGAATAATTTTTCAGAAGTTTCTTGTGCCAAGAACAGCTTATTCTTCATTGTTCTTCAAAGTCACTATAAATAAGAGGAATCATAAATATAATCATGTGTATAACTCAAGTCTGTAAGCACAGTAACTGTGGTACCTTGCTGAAGCATCTGTCAATAAACATATTTGTCAGGTTTGAAGCCTATTCCAAAGGTAAATGCTGAAAAATACCCCATATTTGGCAGTTTAGATAATAATTCAATTTTCTGAATCTCCCTCTGGCACTTGTGGAGTCCATTCTGTGTCTTTCCAGTTAAGCCTTACACGTTTTTATATCACCACCCAAATGATCAAAGCTGGAGGAAAAGCTTTTAGTCCTACAGAGGATAAGGAAGCTTGTATTTTATCTGACTCTTCATGATGGAACTCCATGCTCAAACTGATCTAATTTTCTCAGATATAGCAAGAAGGAAAATACCTCAGAATCAGAGCTAAGAAGCTGCTGGCATCACTGGAAAAGAAGAAAGTTAAATATGATTGGGGAAAATATTATTTATTAATTAATGTATTTATTTCCTTATTAATATTGTTGCTTTGACAGTTTATAAGAATGTGCCATTAATGAGAAACATTTGGGTGAAGAAAATATTCTATATTTTTAAAGGGCTGGGACAAAACAAAGTGGGCTTTAATAGTGTCTAGTTCTGGGAGTTTCTGTTATAAACTTCACACTAAGGGATTTTTATGGAAGTAGAAACAGAGTTCAGCTGTCATTTGAAATTGATTTTAAAAAATATTCCATAATGATTTACTAAAAAATATTTTAAACTATTTATTTTATCAGATGATCTTCATTTGAACAGGAACATATTGGTTATAAGCAGTATGAAGTATATCACAGCCACTTCTACTGTCACATGCATACAATTTTTTTCATTGTAGAAGCTCACCACATTGTATGAAAAGGAATTTTCATTGGTAAATATAAGCTGGCTGTTATTAATTATCTCTCTGCCCCTTATACATTTGGAAATTAATTCTGTGAAAATGTGCTTTATGATCTTTCCAGAAACTTAGGTGATGCTGACTGTCCTTTCTGATTTTACCCAAAGTAACAGAGCAATGTATGCCTGTGATTTTTGCTGGTGCTTGTTCCCACCTAATAATGTGCTCCCACTTTCCTGTTGAATTCAGAATCCTCTGACAAAATTCCCAGTGTTCCTCCACAACAAGATAATTTTTCCTAACCTTCAAATTAGTTTTTCTTAAAAAGCAAACAGCTTTCTTGTGTCCATTTCCCCTTGGTTGGCTTCCCTGCAGGTATTTTGTCTAGCAGCCTCCAGAAAAGCACAAATATCCCACAGCTTGGAGCCCTAACTCTGCTATTCACCTGCCCACTTTTCCTCTTAAATGCCGCCATTTTCTGGCTGCTGCAATCTACCCCACCTGTGACCACATCTGTCATTCTTCCTTGGTTGTGAGCACTAGGCAGAGTGTTACTCCTGTTCAGCCCCTCTAGCCCCTTTTCATTAGGGAATGTCACCAATACAATTCAGAAGCTTCTCACAAAGGCACAAAGCCTTGCTGCACTCTTGGAAGGTGGAAGAGTGGGTGTCACCTCCCACAAGACTCTTCCACTATTTGTTGGTGGAAACCCAAACCCACTTCAGGCACCTTGCAGCATATCCTAGTGATGACACCACTGAAATGGCTTCCTTCTAATCTTGGTCAGATCTCGACCCATAACCCTCCTGTTTGTCACTGGAGCTTGGTGCAGTCAAGTCCTGCCTTTCCATAGAGCACCACCTTCCTTCCTATTTTCATTGCTCATCCCTTTCAGAGAGCCTGTACCCACCAGGGTTCCCGTGGCACCTGTCACATCATAACCCTGTGACTGCTCATGGGCTTCCAGCTCTTCTTGTTTCCAGATGCAGACATTTGAGACAAGCCTTCCTTCAGAGCAGACACTAAAACTACCCAGTATGAGTTTTTATTTGAAAACACAGCATGTGTATTACTTATCCATAGGATGATAACTGACAACAAAGATGAACTGCATGTATTATTCAAGGACAATAGTCTTAAAAAATAGCAAAGACAATAAGGATACTATTTTTTTTTTCAATTTTATTTTATCTCCCTCCATATTCTAATTCCAATATTTGTTTATCGTATCAATCTTATCTCCAGAGTATGTGGAACAGGATTAGATATTGAAGAGATCCTGAAAAAAAAATATAATTTTGCATATTTTTATTCCTTTTTAAAAGATTTTTCTCAGCTTATAAAATAAATTTTTCAACTTCAATCCTAGTATCTGGAAAACAGAAGTCATCCACAATCTACAACACAGAATATAAGTCAAGAAAGGAAAGGGACAGGAAGGGATTCTTAAAGCTTTTATAGTGAGTTGCTGGCAAATGTTATGCCATTGCTAAAGGAAGATGTTTTAAACTGGCTGCACTTACAGTGTTCCAGCTACAAATCAAAGGAAACCAAAGGAAGCCTGTCCCAAAGTAGCAGCCCCAGTGCAAGCAAGGAGAAACAACACCAATATCAGGAGGATAATCTTGATATTAATTTTTTATATGATAGATGAGAAACAAATCTCAAAAGTGAAAAAATAATGCTCATAACCAAAGTACTTTTTCAGATATTCTGGGTTTTTTCTTCTTGGTATTCATCAGTAGAAGGCTGAGTAAATGTACCTGCACAGGTTATTAACTGGGAATATTTAGAATGGTTGGCTGCCAAACGTCCTTATTGCTTGTAGCTGCTGTACCTTGTTTACTTCCTTTCTTCCAATGTCTTGTATTCAATGAAAAGAAAGAGAAAGCTAAGGAGATATTCTTCATCTTCTGTATTTGAATAGCCTTATGCTTGTAAATAGCATAATTAGTGTTTGCTTTTCATATGTTTTACAATGCAAAATGAACTATTAATATTTAGAAAATAGTGTATTTAAAACATTGGTTATTTCCTGTACAGATACTATTGATACTAATAATTGACATTACATTAATTTCCATGGCAATCAGTTGTTACAACAATATATGCAGGCAACATAATCTCACAGAGGGGGAACTGGCAAAAGTCCAGTCAGCTCCTTTGCAGAGTGCAGAAATTGATTAAGAAAAATAGAAGTTCAACTTTTTGAATTCTCAGGGAGAGCTATGTTTCATAAATCTTATCAGAAGATATTAATAAAAAACTATATAAATCTGTGTACAACTGAACCGTCAGATTTCCATGTAGAACTTCTCTGGTAATATAGCCAACAAGTGGCTTCACTGCATTTAAATTTGGCACTGCCAGAAACAAGATCCTAAAGTATAAATTTGAAGACCTAAGAGAAGTGTATGTTTTACTTAAATGGGAGCGGAACACAGATATATGCTCAAAACCAATTGTTAATCTGTTTTCAGGACCCCAGGTGTGGTAAGCAGACAGCTGTAAACTGTCACACCTCATTTGCTGAAAGTAATTTCACCAACTCTTTGTACTTGAACTTGTATTTTGTTCTGTTGTCAATTGACTTGCTCATTCATATAGACCTTTGCCATCCAGACTGCATTTGCACAGTAAGTTCATATGTGAAGTTATAAACCTTTGCAAAACTCTATTTCTAAATACAGATTTCTTCAAAACAGTGTAGATATGAAAAGTTGTCACTGGATCAAGTCAGTCTTGGCTTCCAAAAAATGAAACATCTTCATAGCTGGATATCCATAAAATTCATCTAAAGTTTCAGGAACCAGATCCTGACTTCTAACTCCCAAGCATTACAAAGTTTATGATGCAAAAATTGTATATATGCCACCACTCTGCTCTAAAATGGAGAAAATATGTTTAAACAAGTTAATTACATTTCTTTGATTTTATTGTCTTTCAAAATTTCATTTCTATATAAAGCTGAAATTTAGTTTCAACATTCTGTTGGTTAACTAATTTATTTAAAGTATGGTGAGTCCACAATGATCTTAAAGTAGGGAATGAATAATGAATAAATGCAGATCAGTCTAATGTATTCTCTCCATGTTATTGATGGAGGTAGCAAAACATATATACTTTTCTAAGCATAAAATTCATTTGGAGAACTGTTAATTCTTGCAGATTCTCTTTTTTAAAAGTGCAGTGTTGGACAATTTTAGGTATAACTATTTTACACGCATCCACTTCTATCAAATGCCCTCCTGTGTACTCCTGAAGGTGAAGGATTTATATTTTCATTTTGTAAAGCTGAACAATCTGCCAGCAATGGTGAAGATAATCACCTGCTTCTCTGATAGCCAGCGACACGCACTGAATTTCATTAATATGCCAATGAAAAGGTATCTCCCTGTTCGGAAGAAATGAGGTGAGTCTACTGATAATTTAAATATGACTCCTTGAGCCTAGTCTCTTCCAGATAGAACAGTAGCCCAATATTGTGGTCAAAATAAAATCTCCCTTTCAAAATAGAAAATTTTGTTGGACTGGGAAATCATGACAATGCACATTAGATTTTACAACAGTGAGTCCAGCATGCCAATGGTTTATTGGAGGAAAGACAAGTAGCCATTGAATTTAATAATCACACCATCTGGAATCACACAATCACAGAATATTCTGAGTTGGAAGAGATCCACAAGGATCATTGAAGTTCAAGCCCTGGCCCTGTACATGATCCCGAAGAATCCCACCATGTGCCTGAGAGCATTGCCCAAATGTTTCTTGAACTCTGTCAGGTTTGGTGCAGTGATCACTTCTCTGGGGAGCTTGTTCCAGTGCCCAGCCACCCTCTGGGTGAAGAACCTTTTTCTGATATCCAACCTAAACCTTCCCTGACACAACTTCAGGCTATTCTCTCGGGTTCTGTCACTGTCACCTCCAAGAAGAGATCAGTGCCTGCCCCTCCTCTTCCCCTCACAAGGAAGTTGTAACTGCAGTGAGGTCTCCCCTCAGTCTCGTCCAGGCTGAAGAGACCAAGTGACCTCAACAGCTCCTCATAGAGGTTCCCCTCCATATCCTTCAGCATCACTACAAAATGAAATGAAGATATACAGAAAAGAAGAGTGGATGGCATGAAAGACTAAAAAAAGGGCAGATCTCGTATTGTATATTAATACAATAAAGTCAATCAAAGTGAAAACTTGGTTTCAATAGCAAATTATATTACATAAGACATCTATTTCCTCGTGCTAGTTTATAAGCTCTGCAAATATTTTCCTGCTTTTTTGTTTGGGTTTTTTTAACTGCCCAAACAACCAATTATTGTCAAGAAGCCAGTTTCAGAAACATTTACTTTTCAGTGTGCATTAAGTTTATTTTCATATTCCATTTTCAAAACCCCTTGTCCAGCTGAGAAAACACCACCTCTGTGTTCCTTCCATGTACTCAGAATAGAATTTTGTCCAAATCAAAAATGGGTACAGACTGACATAGAATTATGGCACTTCACATATATCTTCTAATTACTCTTTTTTTATTTCTTCAGATTCATTGACTGAGTTTCTGCCCAATATCTGATTTCCTGATCTTCACTTAGAAATTCTTTCTCTAATACAAGAATCCAGTCTTCACTGAACTATCTTCTCAAAGAAAATGTCACAATAAATATTTTTGCTTGAGTTTTATAGACTACACACAAAGTTCCTAGTAGCTCCTATTAAACATGGCTAGTTGTAGAGCAGTACAAAGCCTGACAGATTCCCTTCATTGGGCTATACCAATATGGCATTTAGTTGTAATCCAGATAGGATGGCATCCCCAGAGCTTTACTACCTTTCCTGGATTCAGTAAAATGAAAGATGTTATGGATCTGGAAACCTGTGCTTCCTCAGAAGCTTGAATCTGTCCAGAGAGAGCCTCAAGCATTTGAGAGCTGAAGGAGAAGATCTACAAGGGTCACAGTATAGGCACAGAAGGATGAGTTATGTTCTGCAAAAATTTAGAGGCTGAATTTTCAAGGATGTTACAGCCTAAAAATTTCAGAAATACTACAATCATTAAGGCAACAGAAATACAGATAAGAAAATATTTGTTAAAGTAGGTAAAGATAGACCTTTAAGAACTGCAGCTCCTCAATACAGCACTGAATGTGTCTGTGCTCATGTGTCCTGCCCTTGCTAAACTTCACAGAATTGGTGATTGCCCATCACTCTAAATTGTCAAGGCCTCTCTGCAGGGCTCTCTCTGCTCTTGACGGAGCCAACAGCTCCTCCCAATTTAGTGTTGTTGGCAAACTTAGTATTCCTTTGAGTCCTGTGTCCAAGACATTAATGAAGCTGTTGAAGAGCACAGGGCCAAGGATGGAGCTCTGCAGAACCCCACAAGTGACCGGACACCAGCCTGATGTCATTCACTGTCCCTCTCTGTGCCTGATCCACGAGAGTTGCTCACCCATCACATGATGTGTTTATCCAGCTGAGTTTTGGGCATTTTGTCCAGAAGGATCCTGTGACAAACAGTACCAAAAGCTTTGCTGAAGTCCAAAAAGATCACATTTTCTGCCTTTCCCAGATCACCTTTGTGGGTTACCCTGCTGTAGAGAGAAATCAAGTTGGACAAGCAGAACTTTCCTCTCATGAAGCTCTGCTGGCTGTGACTGACACTGCATTTTCCTCTAGGTGTTTTTCAATACCTCCCAGAATAACCTTTTCCATTTTTTTACCAGGCACCAAAGTGACACTGACAGGCCTGTAGTTTCCAGGGAAACTTTTGGCTGCAGCTGTGAGTCCCAAAAAGTTCTAACATCTCAATATTACTCCTAGCAATTTTTTAGAGTGTATATGAAAATGAATTGGTATTATCCATGAGGATACATAAGTATAGACATAAACACTCTGAATCTGTGAATTAGCTGAGAAGAAAATACACACAAAATGTATTAATTTTTCAATGGATACTGCCACCTGAAAAAATATAGATATTTATGATTCATCCTGCTGAACAAAGGAAAAAATTTCATTTTCTGTCTTTGCTTCTTAGTGCCCTACTGTCCCATAGCAAATCAAGAAATGCTTTTATCAATTCAAAGAGGAGAAAAACAAGCAGGTGTGCTCCAAATGTGAGAAGTCTATAACATAATTTTTTTTAAAATTTCATTGTTATCTAGACTGTAGGAATGCTGATATTCAAGCTCACAAACAAAGTCATATTAAGTGCAAGGTCGAGTTTTTTGTTTTGGAGGGGGTTGGGTAGTTTTTTACAAATTATTCAAATACAAATTTTAGTCAAAACCCAGACACTTTGACAGTTTCCCCCATACCACAAAACTACTCAGAGAGAAAGAACATTTTTTCTTTATTGGTTTATAACAGTGGTAAAGATTGATCAATTTTTTTTTTTTTTCATTTATTTGGGTGACATCTTAATTACTAATTTAATCATGAGCCTGTTTTCCTTTGTAAAATACTAAGTTCTAACAAAATTATAGTTAGAGACAAAACCAAATTCTAATCAACAATGAGAAACAATTTAGAAATACAGAGTTATCATGTGATCCATCATGTAGGAAAAAAAACACATGTAAGCCACTAAGTGAGCTGTACAAACAGGAGTGTTGGTCTTCTCAGCAGCAGAGAGTACTACAAAACAGCTGGTATGTTTCTGACATCACCAGAGGATGCATGAGCTCACACAGTGATGTACTTCTAATTCTGCTGGCATGTTAAAATTTGGTGATCTCCGTGTCTCTCTCTTCTTTTGCATGCTTTGGACACATGCATACCCTTCAGAATTGAAATGTCCCCCAACCGTGGCATAGCATTCAGCAATACCCACAGCAAAACACGTGCAGGTAAGACACTCACTTGGTTAATGTGCTTGGGTCTATTTTAGTCAAGCAATGCAAAAGTGGTTGCATCTGGGTGAAGATGCTATGCAGATATTTAAGCAAACCTGTTAAAAAAAATATATACAAACCTGTGAGTTCCAGGATTTAAGTACTGCCTTGAGTCTATTCAGAATAAAACTTAGTTCACACTCTCTCCCTTTTCTATTTCTTTGTTGTGCTGTCACCCATGACTCATGACAATGTACCAGTCAAAAATGAGACAAGGCTTTTACCCAAACCAGGGGCTTGTCTTTGCATTCTGCACAACAGCACTTGAAGGGTTATGTAACTATCACAATGTTATCAAAAAATGATCCCTGTTGCCTGTTACGTGGCTGTGAAAACCATTGCCAGCCTGTCACAACACAGAGGCAGTGATGGCAAGACCCTCAATGTCAGTGCTGCACGTCAGAGATCTTCATAACAGCCTAACATGGGGAAGGCAACCCCAGAGAGTATTTGCTCCTTAGAGGATGGCATGTCTAGGAGGAATTTTAGATCCAGGACAAACTTTTCCACATACTTCAAAGACACATTTCATTTTGAATGCCACTTATGGGCATCTGAATTATACATCTAGCATGCATAATTATTGCATGGGATATGCTAAAGTTCTATTTATCATCAAGCCATAGTCAATTTTAAGTCAGGTCATCTTATTTATGAATTTGTCAAAATAATAATCACATTTTGTAAAATAGCATTCACTGAATTAATTTTCTTCCATTATTTCTATGCTCATACTCTCAGTCTTTCCTAGCCCTGTTCTAGACTTCACACTGGTGTATAATTCTCTTTTTATGAAAGGCTGGAAGTTGCAGGATCTCTTATTTTTAGGAGCCTCTCAAGAATTTTAAATTATGAAATCTCCAAATAGTGTACAGTTTCTTCTTAAGTCTTTGAATATCTTAATGTTTCATAGCTAGAATTGTATTAATCACAACTTTGGAAAAGTCTATTAACTGGTTTTTATACTTTTGAGCCTTGCATAAAATAAATTTCAGCTTCTTTTTCAGCAGTTAATAAGTATCTTATTAAAATCATGAGAATAAGAAATTTATAAATTTATTCTAAATAAAATAAGTAAGTCACTGGCAATGCAAATCTAATGAATGGTTGGAAGACACACCACTTTTTATGCTACATGTTCTTTGGATTGCTTCAGAGCTTCCCCACCCATGTAAGGTAGAAATCTTCCTTCTGCCAGGCCAGGTAAGCTGTGAAAGCACATCATTTAAATCTGGACTGAAGCTGTAGTCTGGTGATCCCCCCTTCCTCCTAAACTGTCTCTGAGGTCTCTTTGATGGACACAGAAGTCAGGATGGTGTCTAAGCTTACTCCATCTTACTAACCAAGGCAGGGGGTATTTGACTGCTGGAACTTCTCCCTCTGACCAAGATCATAGCTTGAGGAATTTGTTTCTGATGCCAAGCAATATGCACCATGATGTCGTATTGTCTTATTGAGAGAGGAGGTAATTTTACATACAAAGATAGTAATAAGGTTTATTAAAAGCATCACTTCTTTTACACTCTGTCCTCATAAGATTAGTAACGAGTTTCTTTTACATGTGCTGCTATGATGTCAGAGAACCAGACTCCATGGCTCAGGAGATCCATTCCTGGCCTGTGTCTCTCCATTGATACAGACAGTCTATAGCTGACTTTCAAACAGTAAGGTCACTACCTATTTATATTCTGCAGACTTCCTATTGCTTTAATTACATGTGTGCTTAAAACATTAGCTCTCTTGCCCATACATTGTCAGTGTGCAGTTCAGGATCTACATATGAATAGGTTCAATCACACATTCCCTCATTTCAAAGAATAAATTTAATTTATTTATTTTGTGAATTCTGTATCTTTACAATATTTTAATAATACTTCAAAATTCATTCAAACAGAGTCATAGTCTTATCAGTACCAAGTCTCTACAGTTATTTATGCATTTGGTACTGGCATAGACAGATTGAATGTGGGCAATTCACAGAAAACAAAAAGCTCTTTCTCCATCCACCCATTCACACCAACAATAATAAAAATAAATAAAATTTTTTAAAAGTAAGAAAAATTTATTGTTTGTAACTCCTGAAACTTAATAGACAGCTCTAGCAGCATATTAGTGTCAGCATGTTGTGGCAGTAGGGTCCTGATATTATCAAACTGAGAAGCTGAGAAATTTCTAGAACTCTGCATGTTTACTCTTTTATCTTATTCCATTACTACCCATTTGCTTTTATAACATGCATATACTCAATTTTCCTTAGAACTAGTAGAAATTCTACAGAGCTGTAACACAATAATACAAAAAATTGCATCAAAAACCATTTAGAAGAGACCAACATTTTGCTGCAGTCTAAAAGACAAGTGGCCATACACAGCAAAGAGCTGGAGTTTTGCATGCCTGCTATCATGTACCACACAGTACAATTGATATGCTGGTTTTAGGCTTTTATTAAACAAAATGTTGCATTTGATATTGTACATTTAAACATACCCAGAATACACAGATTTTTTTATCTGTGGTGGGAATTAACTTTTCAGCTTATTCCTACTGACAGGGAGCCATAGGGGCAGCCTGCTTCGTAGGGGAAGTGGAACATGGGAGCAGGAATAAGAGCAGGTCCACTGGCCTCACTTCCCACCCACCAGCTCTCAGTAAAGCCAGCAGAGATTGGGGCTGCTGGGGCCAGCCTGAAGCCCAGAGCAAGTCCACAGTGTGTGCCAGGTCAGGCCACCATGGCACATCTGCAGGTCACCTGTACAGCCCAAATCAACAACATCTGGGGCTAAGAATGGCACAGCTGCATCACAGTTGGAATGTAGCTCTAGCAGGATCTGGGGGGAGAGCCACTGCTTAAAAGCAGCTCCTAAGTGAGGATGGACAGCTCCTGCTGAGACCTTACCAGCAGAATTTTCTTGAAGAGCACTTTTCACAAAATGGGACTCCCACACCATCATTTAGGTCTGCCCTGAAACATGTGCTCAAGGCTCTGACATCTCTCTCTGCTCTGCACAGTTGTGAAAGACAAAAATTCAGTGACTGCTTCTTATTTCTTTCAGCTTTCCAGTTCTTCATGCTTTCCACACAACAGAGCATGGACTTCAGAAGATGTTGGTTTTCAGTCTACTGAAATAAAGTGAAGAAGAAGTGCAACAAATTCTTAAATCTACCTATGCACTACTCATTTTCATCACACATACTTTTTCATATCAGTTCACTAAAGCAGCATTCATAAGTATTTGGTGAAAACACTGGCACCTGCTCACTTAGAGGGAAGTCTTTTAGGCATATGAAATAGTTGGAAAAGAGATGGGAGACTAATAGATCCTTAGGAGAGATTGTTTGGCATTTTTTAAACGAGAAGTTTGTCAGTAGATTAGATTAGCTCAGCAAAGGCAAAGAATGGGATATAGGTTTAAGGGGTAACTGAAATGACTTACAGGAAATATTTGAAGTAGTGAAACTTGTAGAGTAAGAAACAAAGGCAAGAGAAGTACATGGGTTGTTACTCTGCATTCTTGTGTCATAGGGTGAAAACTGGCTCAGGAGGAGGAGTGACAGGAAGCAATGAGACTTTTCAGCTGCCATGGTGAAGTGCCAGATCCTGCAGTGTAATGCAAGGAGTGTGTGCACACAGACAGGCCTGCAGTGTTCCTCTCCCACCAAAAAAAAAATTTCACATAACTTCAAGTTAAGGAAGATGTTTGTGGAGAATGCAGAACCTTGAGGAATGGTATTGAGAGTAGGGAAAAACAGCCAAATACTTAAGCTATAACAGTAATAATAATGGGTGTATAGGTTGGTTCTGAGCCTCTTAAATCACTCTTGCATCAGCAGGATCTATAGGTTGATTTTTTTTATATGGAACTTCTTCAAAAAGCTTTATTGTGGACTACAGGCAATCAGTTCCTGTGATTCTTAGTTGGAAGGCTTATTGTCCAGCCTTTAAGTATATCAATTGCTTTTGGAAACCTTTTCAAGAAGTATGAACACAGGCCCTAGGAATCTTTTTTCCCTCAAATCCAGGAACATCATTTTTGATTCATACAGCTTGTAAAGAGCAGCATAGCTTCTGATCTTATTTCTCATACAACTTAAAGTAACTCCAGACTCTTTAATGGGGTTACTTCAGATAGAAATTGCTGGCAGGAAGACTGAAAGGAAAACGTGTTATTATATTTCTTCCTTCATAAGGCAAAAGGAAAATATGAAACTGTACTTACACCGAAGTTTGCAGGTTATGTTAAAGGCCCTCAAGACAAGATTGTGTGTCCATTATTCCAGTTAAAAGTATTATCTTTCTTACTGTTGGGTGGAGGTAGTTGAGAAGGAAGCTAGCCACACTTAGCTATGTGAACATGAAATGAACATCTTCATAATTTTCTTTAGTTATATGGAAAAAGTATAAAGGATTTAACTTTATAACAGTACATTCCTATACAGGAAATGAAGAACTTTTCTCTCCAGATTTAGTGTGAACATCTTCATTAGGGTATTTTTCAGAGAACTCAGAAGGCAGTCTATTTTAATGAGAAGGGGCCTAAAAAATGTTAACAGAATTAGTATAGCTACAAGAAAAGTTATTTAAGTGTCTAAAACATAGTAGATTTATGCAAATGTTTTAAAGCATTTTAAATATTAAAATACTAAAATTCATTTTAAGAGAAAAAAATATTCTTTTTTTCCTCTATATAGATAGAGGAAATAAATTTCTGTGCTGAAGTCTATAAAACTTCCTAATCCAACCCTTCAAAAACAGTGTCATTAGCAATTTTTCAAGGAAAAGGAAGGATAAGGGTGTTATACACAGGATGATTAGCAAGCAAATATTCTAAACCCCTTTTGCCCTATGTGGTTGTGCATTACATCAGATTAATTCTTTTACAGTAACAGATAAGATTCTCCTATGTCTCTTTTTGGGGCAGAGTAACAGTTTAGTGTTCAGGTCTTGTGACTTATGTCATTGTGACATGAAGTTGTACCAGTGTCCATCAGTTGTACCATCAGTGTCCACCAGCCAGGGACTCTCTGCTGTGCATTCCCAGCCCTTTTATCCAACAGGTCTGGCTGAGAAGGACACCTGTGGCTCTTCCATCATAAGGGACATGCTCAGTTGCACGTATACATCATATACCCAAAATACTTGAACAGAGAGTATTTTGGTTCTTTCAAACTTAGTTTGGATAGCAATTTACAGACTGTAGAACCTTGCTTTTGGAGTTGTTGGCTATGCAGTGCCCTTTCTTGAATGGTAAAATCATGGGCAAATTTATTATAAAGATTATTCTTGCAATTATTGAAAAAAACCTGCAAGACAATGCAGTCATCAGGCACAGCCAGCAAAGTCTGTCAAACAAAGCTACAGTGATGGTGAAGGGTCTTTAGGGAAAGCCATATGAGGAGGGGCTGAGTTACTTAGCCACTTCAGCCTGGAGAAGAGGAGACTGAGGGGACACCTCATTGCAGTTACAATTTCCTCAGGAGGGGAAGAAAAGGGACAGGCACTGATGTGTTCTCTGGGGTGACAGTGACAGGTGACAGACAGAAAGGCATGAAGCTGTGTCTGGCCAGGTTTAGGTCAGAGAGTAGGAAAAGGTTCTTCACCCAGAGGGTGGTTGGGCAGTAGAACAGGCTCCCCCAGGAAGTGGTCACAGCACCAAGCCTGACAGAGCTCAAGAAGTGTTTGGATAACTTTCTTAGGCACAGGGTGTGACTCTTGGGGTGTTCTTGTGCAGGGCCAGGAGGTGAACTTCAAGGATCCTTGTGGGTCCCTTCAAACTAAGGACATCCTATGATTCAATGATTCTTTCCACCAAGCCATGAAGGATTTTAACTATACACTTCTCACTGTAATTGAACCTGACAAAAAACCTGTGCACTGTGTAGAAAATATTAAATTGAAGCATACTGACCAGAATCAATAACACCAGAATACTAAACACAAAATACATAGAACAAATTCAGATTTTTTTTCCAACCCTCTTTTGGTCAGTGATTTTACATAGATGAGAAGGCTTTCATGGACCACTGCAGGGACTCTTACAGATGGGTATTCATGCATTCTATCAGCACTCTTCCCACAGGATAACTAATTTTCAGTAATTGTAAATGCATAGAAAGAAGAAAATCCACAGATTACAGGGAAGAGGGCTTCTTAAGGGATAGAAGAACTCCACAGCAAGAGAATTCATGTCTGAGCATCCCCCCATATTCTTTTTTATCAAGAATAGTATTTGCATTAATGAAATATTTTACCATCAGCAAAAGAGTTTCAGTTTTTGCCCCTCAGCCTGCCTTTTCCATCTCCAGGGCAGGCCAGACTTTCCTGCTACCCCTCTGTATCTGTCTCTGGCACTGTGCATCCCAGCTAACACAGAAGGAGATGCAGCAAGTGCTCACTGTGCCAGAAGCCTCTCTGCTTGTCCCTTAATGTGAGGGTAAAATGAACCATGATTACCATGTGGGAACCCTTTGGCTTATGGATTCAGATAATGCTTAACTAGAATAAAACCAAGAAGTGCTAGGGGCCAAACAGGGAAAAGAACAGAAGGCTATGTGATATGTACAGATATTTTCCTTTCTTTAGAAAATCATTTCATGAGGTAGATAGGAAGATCAGTGGGATCCACAAAATCCATTTCTTGTTTAAAAGTAAGGATGAATTACTTTGATTTATTATACCACAGCAAACATCAACTAACTCAAAAAAGGATTGAAATTCTAAAAAAATATTTTATAATGCAAAGAAGTTAAATGTATAGTAAGCTGTATGTCATGGGCCTAAATGTAACACTCCCACTAAAAGTGAGCTTTATGGTGTGATTCTGCAGAGTCATGATAACCTCATAGATATACACATATGTCAGTTTGTGGCATATGGATTTATACATTCTGATTTATACAAGAATGGTGTAATTCCTCTATATAATTCCTCTGACACTGAGGAATCAAAAGACAACTTTTGCAAAATGTGGTGTCATGTATATTGAAAAGTTCATCCAAAGCTTTGATTAAAAACCTGTTTTCTAGAAAAATCAGAAACCAGGTTGTTACTTTGGAACAATTTATCTCCTCTTTCTCAGCTTTCCCTCACAAATAAAGTGTCAGAAGAAATATTTAAATTCTTAGCAACCAAGCAGGAATAACAATTTCATCACAGTACCTCAAGAGTAGATACAGCAGTTTTTCAGATTAGCTCTAAGGATAATCAGAATAAGTGCAACATTCAGCTTAGTTTTGCTAATGCAGAAGTCCTTAATTAGTATGTCCAATTCGACTGATACCATGCCATCCAGAAAAAATAAACATATATGTAAATCTACATTCACATATTGCTATTCTTTTGTAATATATTTGTATTTTCAGATTTCACTCAGTGCAAATCAGTGGGATACTGAAGGAACTTTCTTATCTGATGCTCAGTATTAAATTAGATTGAATACTCACTATTTAAATTTATTACAATAGATGACATTGTCAGCTATCCAATTATTTTAGTACTATTTGCCACAACATAATTTTAAAAAGAAAAAAACCCTTGTATTCAGGCAAAGCAGTTAATAATTGCCCAGCAAATTAATCCTTTTAATGCAATACTCAAAGTCATGAGTATAAAAAAAAAGCATCTTCTTTCAGATTAGCATGACGTTGCAGCAAGTACCAGGTGTTCTTTTCCCTGTTGATTTCAATGACTTCTTTTTTCTTCACATTCACCTTACTGCATAGGAAATGGATTACATTCCTGCTGTACAATGCTGTTGGCAATGCTTAACAGCAGCTGTTTGAAAAGCCAGGCACCACTTTTCTGCTAACAATATATATTTAAGCCACCCAGTTGCCTGCACAGTAAGGGGAAAGTCCGGGAGACACTCAAAAAGCTCACGCTAGCACGGCCAATGTCTGTACAACTTGCCATGCTCCTCGTGCAGCAGGAAGTGAATTGGGCAAGGCAGCAATTTTGTGGAAAATCTTAAAAACCATGCAGCCTACATAAACAGCTTTATGAAACTGAGGAGCTAAGAGAGAAAAATGTAGAGTATAACAACCCTCACAAAAAAATTCTTGTTCAAAAAACATTGAGTCAGAGCTGGCAAAGCCTTCTTAAGCTACCATAAAAGTAACCAAATGCCTAGCAAGGAAAATAAATGCAAGAAAAACTGAATGTCCTGGGATTTCTATTAAAACAAATCAGTATAGCATATGGACATAAAATAAGACTTTTCAGGACGGAAGCAGAGATTTCTCAGATGCCTTCTGAATAAGAGAGCAAGCCTCTCTAGTACCAGAAATCATTTTGCTTGAAGACATCTGCATGTTTAAAGACATGAACTGTAAATAATTAGGAAGGAGTCTGTGCAAATGACCAAATTTCATCATCTGAAAAACAGTAATATCTAGAACACCTGCAGGTGTGACCTCTGCTGTGGATGCAGGGTGTCACTCTCCTACAGGATGTCTAAAATGATGTCTGAAAAGCCTGAAGATGACATCCAAAAGATAGTCATCAAAAGACCTTGTACAGTGGTGTATTAAAAATATACCTCTAAAACTTGTGATTAACTATTTCTTTCAGTCCACAAGAGTTCCAACAGGAATTTGGGGTGGGGAATATAACTTTATTAGTCATGTCCTACAGTTGAGTTATATTTGCTAGACCAACTGTAACTGGGAACTACAGATAAAGCTAAGAGCTTGTGATTAAAATTAATACCTGGTGATAAGCATCACAGGCTTTTCCTCCTGGGTAACAACCCAATTAGTTTCTTAATCACTTCCTAACAGTAATTTTGCTGGAAGGTGTGAATATGCATGCATGCTTACAGATAGCCACTGAAGCACCTGACTGACATCAGACCAGCCCTACTCAGCACATCAAGAAAGATACAGTTAGAAATAGGCTGAAAATTAGTATATTTTGTACTGTCAATGTAGGAATATTTCTGTTTATGTCCATCCCATGGTGCTGCTACTCAATGTATTCACCAGGAATTTAGGAATTTATCTTTAGTTCCTGCATTTAATAGAGATGGAAATTCACATCACCAATTTCGCTGCATGCCACCCTGGTTGTCTATACAGAAGCACACATTGAGAAGGATCAGGGAAGATCTGAGTACACTGCAGTTATTCCATTATTTTCTGTCCCATTTTCCTTCTGCCACCTTTCCTACTGAAGAGTGTGAGCACTATTTACAGTGTCCAAACTCAGTAGTGATCTCTTTCACAAAAACACCCACACAGGTGGATTGCATACCTCTGCTCTGTGAGAACCTGCTTACCCCCCAAATGGCCCTGTGCTGTGCCATCCAAGTGCTCTGGGTTTGTATTAGGTCACTGTCATTTCTATTTTTCAAGCCATTGTCATTATACAGCATAGATACTAATTTTAGGGAATCAAATTTCTTCTTAGTGTAACATTAATGACAACCCTAAATCCCTTTTTTGTCTGCAAGTGTTTTGAAACTGCAACTGATTACAAGGGATAAATCAAACAACATTTTAGCAAAGGCTCTTTCCTTTAGTCAAATGTCAGAATTCCTCAGGAGGAATCTTAATTTAAAATGTACTTACTCATTTTGTTTTATATTTTGATTGTTCTCACAGGGGAAAACTAGAAAGTAAAAGTAAAGCACTAGAAAGATTTAACATCACCTTTGTGAAATTTCAAATGGCACTAAATTAGTAGGAGTTGCAAAAAGGAATGAAAACTGACAAGTAGCAAGGTAGGTATTACTGAAACTAAGCACATTATTCTTTTTAGAATTATATTTGCTTTGGATAAATGTGACTTTCCACTAATTTTACTATATTTTTATATTTTATCAGAGATAAGTATTGTGCTATATATTGTACCACAGCACAGAAACTGCTGATCTATGCATGCTACATAAAATAATCTTAAATGCATAGGATGTAGAAATTTTGAAAGCTGCTGGATTGAAGGGGACCTAGGAATGACATTGGACAAAAAATTAGGCATTAGTTTGCAATGCACTTTGGGTCTACTTACGTAAATGTTTCATGCCAGAAAAAATAGAGATGAAGTTCTCTTTCTAAATGATTCTGTTATTCAGATTTTCAGCCTCATGGTTATGAACAGACCTAAGACTCATGGCCTCTTTGCCCTTCCCTTTACCACAAAGAAAAAGGAGATAGCAGCTAGATGTACATATATGTAGATGGAGTTCAGCATAGAAAGGACAATAGTGATACAGAAAAAAAAATGAACATTATTTTTCATGAATATGTGTGTGGAATATTCGCGAACTCTCAGTGCCCAAACAACAAAAAAGAATGCAAAGAGTAAAAGTAACTGTAGCTGCTCTAAAATTTAGTCTATTATGGAATAATAATTTTAAAAAGAAGTTAAAACTGAACCAACCTACTGAAGGGAATAGGATTGTTTTAGGATTTCTAAAGAGAAGGCTGAGTTCAAAGAATTATTCAGTGCTGGCCATGGCTGTCCAGGTGGGGTGTCAGCATGTGCCAGAGACACCACACAGGCCATGTCACGGAGCTGTGCCACCCCATTCCCCACCCGGCAGTGCTGGCTCTGCCAGTGGTCAGTGGGGTGGGCAAGGGGAAGGCTGGGCTGCATGAGGGCCAGGCCAGAATGTGTTTCTAAGGTTGAGGGGAGGGTAAGGGGCTCCAGGCAGTTCCCTGGGCAGGGCAGGTGTTGCCCTCAGCTGGGTGGAAAGGTGCCTGGAGCTGTCAGCCATGGTGAGTGTCCAAGGGGCTGTGGGGATGTGGTCTCATCCCTACAGCACTCACCAACCTTGGCTGTGATACCTCTGAGCTCCCACATCCCCTCTCACACACATCCCAGATCCTTGTGTCTCCTGCCCCTACTGTCCCATCTGCCTTCTCCCTGCCACCCAGCCCAGCTGAGCCCCTTCCCTCCTCCTCCTCCAGGCCATGGCTGGGAACATCACCCAAATCCTGATGGTGCTGAGCATCCTGCCGTGAGTACTGGGGGTGGGTGACCAGAAAGAAAATGTCACACGAGAGCTCTTGCATAGCTAACCCAGGAGATGGCTTAGCTTCTGGAGGAGATGGAGCAGAGGGGCCAGGAGTCACCTCGACTCAGCCAGGGAAGCGTGCTCCTCTCTGCCTGCCAGCACTGGTGGTTCTGGGCCTCTGCCAAAATCCTGCTCGTGCTCTTTGGGCTCTGCTGGCTGCCCAGGCAGAGCAGCACTGGCTCTGACAGCAGCAGCCATGGGGGGAACTTCCAGCAGTGCTGAGAAGGAGAGGGAGGAGGAAGAAAATGAGCAGCAGGGCACTTTCAGCTGGACAGTGGAATGGACCTGCTGAGGAGATGGCTGCATGCATGCCAGAGAACGTGCTGTGATTCCTCCTCCTCATGTGACAAACTCAACAGAAGTCAGATCCTGCTTCCTGCACAGTCTCTGCACGTGCTCCAAGTTGTGATGTTCTTTGTGCCAGGAGGCACAGGATAGATCCACCTTTTGTAAATACATTATTGAATTTGCTTGGCTTTAAAAATCCTGTTTCCATGAGTGTTTAGGCAAGACTTTATTGGGAAATGTTACCCCTTGGTTCCATCTCCCCTCTGTAACAAAGAGATGAATCTTGTGCTCAAATTTACATTGGCAGTGGTTGCACTAATGCTAAGATATTCAGCACCTCCTCCTTATGTTCTCTCTTTTCCCCATTTTTCACAGAAAGTGTTATTCCTGGAATGAGGATCTTTGTTCAAGTGAAAGTGAGCTTTCACTTTCTTGACCTTTTCCTGCTTCATCATTATGAGTAACTGTTTAATTTTATAATGTGTGCAATATAAACTTAGAACTATTTTCTATTGCAAAAATCCAAAAGTTTTGCAATCCTTGGAAATGATCAAGAGCCCCTTCACTCATGCTCAGATTTCCATCCAGGTGAGCAGAACCCTTCCTTGTCTACAAGACAGCTATCACTTTTGTATAAAAGAGATGACGATGCAGCATCTCTACAGAACAGAGGCAAGAAAACCAGTAAAGAGCTGCCATTGCCTCAGGAGAAAACTGTTTTCTTCAGAGCGGCAGGAATGGTGTCTTTACAGCTGGGGAGTTCCAGTGCAGTGCTCTGCAGAGTGCAGGGAGAATTGCCCAGCCCCAGGAGCTGCAGGGCTGCAGCCAGGTCACCAGACTGTTCTCACTGCCCCTCCTGTCACTGCCCTTTAGGCAGCAGCTGGTTGCCATCTCCAGAAGCAGTCACAGCCTCCTGGCTCCATCCCAAGGATCCAGTAGAAGGCTGAAGGAGAGAGCATCTCCTGGGCTTGGGCCAGCCTGCTGGCCTCCTGTTGAACTAGGCTGGTTAAGGAATAATAAATAGCAAGGCTAAAAAAAAAAATTAAACCAGCTTTAAATAGTGTTTCCTGTTTTTTTGTAGAATCTCTCCAAGCGAGAGAGGAAGAAAAACATGCTTGATAGGCAGTGCAGTCTCTTCATAGGGAACTTCTAATCACAAATTGTCTATTAGGGTAAGAGACCTTTGCTTTCCCAAATTAATTCTGAATTGGGTTTGGAGACCTATCTAGTCAAGCATTATTTTTCTGCCTGGTTTAAGTAGCCAAGGATGATTACCTGTTTACCCAGCTTTTTTGAGGTTGTACCTCTATGTCAAAGGTTATGTCAGCTTATTTCTTCTTGTGACTGCTTTTATTGAGAACTATGTCTCATGAGATTAAGTGAAAAGCCATCAGCAACTGCATAGAGTGTTAACTTCTAATATGGCACTGAGCAGCTTTTATGAATACAGGCAGCTGATTCCAGAGTGTTAATTATTCTTATTTCAGATGAAATTAAAGGTAACAAGTAACAATGTCATTTTGTAGCTGTAACAAGTAGCGTGAAAAGGTCATTCTTTCCTAAAAGATAGCAAATAAAGTGAACATGTGCAGCAAGCAAACAGCACTGTTGAAGGAAACCTATTTAACCATTTTCTTTAAAAGTCACCTTACATCTACTCCCACTTCACAGCACTTAGAATTTTTTTTAGTCAGGCATCTATGTGTTATTCTGATTTTCTGTACTTTCTCCATTTCTGTTGCCTCAAGTCCATCATTACTAAAGTAACCTCTCTGTAGAAAATCTGTTCTTTTAGGAATATAACGCAGATCCTGTCATACTCAAGTATAAAATAGCCTTGTATCTCACAGGATCAGTAGTTACTGAAATATTCTGTGAATATGGAAGAGACCTAAGAGGAGAGGGAGAAAGAAAAGGAAATCGAATGGCACCTGAAAAATTTTACAGAAAAAGGTTTTTTTCAAATGACTGAAGTCCAGAAAATATTAACTGGAATGAAAGTTTATTGCAGAAAAATAATAGACTACTCTACTTAACAATATCTAAGAATTAGTAATTCCTTTGATTTTCATTACATGGTACTAATTTAATTGGAAATGTACATGAATATAGAATGCATAACATGATCTAAAAGATTCTGCTGTAACTAAACATTTTTGAATATGCCTTGTTGAATGATAATTTTCAGAAACTATTAATTTGTGATTCCAACAAAAATATATTGAATCCTGAATGTACTCTTATCATGAAGTATTTTGTTATTTTCCCCATTGAAAGCTTTCAGTATTCAAACTAAAAGAAAATGTCTTTTCTAAATTACAAAAATTTGGGGAAAAGTGTGTTTCCCCAAAAAGATATTTCCTCAGTTTTGGTGTAACTGAAATACAGTTCCTTTTTCTGAGTGACCATAGACTATAAAACTATACAATGACAAAGCTGCTTATCACGACAATGTATAAACATAGGGAATAATAAACATTACTCTTTAATTTTAAAAAACCAAACAACAAACAGAATACGGCAGAAACAGCTATGTACTGCACTAACTGCAAAATACTACTTCTTCTTAAAGTTTTATTGTGCTGTAAGTAGGTACCAAGAGTATTTCAGGAGTTTCATTAATTGATTGTGGTTTACTGACTGCCTTTTTAAAAGTTCCATTTTGAAAGCTGGGGTCTGCAGCTTTAAAGCAGATTCCTGTTATCTTTAAGCAGGTAACAAGGAAAAAAATATGTCTAGGTCATTTGATTCAGTGAACTTGGGCAGTATTCTTAATGATAATATATCATAAGATGGAGAGGAACTTTTTACAAGAGCAGATGGTGATAAGGGTGAATGGCTTAAAACGGAAAGAGGCAGGTTTGGATTAGATATTGGGGAGAAATTCTTTACTGTAAGGGTGGTGAGGTACATGAACAGGTTGCACAGGGAAGCTGTGGATGCCCCATCCCTGGAAGTGTTCAAGGCCAGGCTGGATGAAGCTCTGAACAACCTGGGATGGTGAAAGGTGTCCCTGTCCATGGCAGGGGGGTTGGAACTAAATGGTCTTTAAGATTCCTTCTAACCCAAATATTTCTATGATTCTATTATATATCCATATGAATTTTTAAAATCTTTCTCTGATAGGAAGCATTTAATAGTCTTCAAGAACTAATTCTACAGTAAAATACTAATATACTATAGAGTAGTCAGTGAAATCTCAAATCTAGCTATGAGTGATGAAATCTGGCACCACAGGACAAAATCCCTGGGGGGGAAAAAAAAAANGGGGGGTTGGAACTAAATGGTCTTTAAGATTCCTTCTAACCCAAATATTTCTATGATTCTATTATATATCCATATGAATTTTTAAAATCTTTCTCTGATAGGAAGCATTTAATAGTCTTCAAGAACTAATTCTACAGTAAAATACTAATATACTATAGAGTAGTAAGTGAAATCTCAAATCTAGCTATGAGTGATGAAATCTGGCACCACAGGACAAAATCCCTGGGGGGGAAAAAAAAAAAAGAAAAGAAAATGTCACCTTTAGGAGATCTTTTATGGTATACAGTACACCATGTAGTAATTTAATGTGTACTGCTATTGATTTATATTTTTAATGAGTGCTAAAATGCTGCATGGAGATTTAAAACATCAATAAGAAATAAAATGGTTTGTGGAGGACATTTACAGCTCACTTTAAGATCTGACCCAAATAATTTTTTTCCATAATATATTTTCCTGGAGCAAGTGTTCCAATCTCTTGCTATTAATTAATATTTATCCTTACATTCTTTTAGTTTATGGGATTTTTTATTGAAAAGTTTGGTTTGACAATCCAAACATATAATATTTTATTAATGAATAACCATAACATGAAATGAACAAAACCTTGACGCAACAGTTTCATTTAAAGATATTTTGGCTATGTATTATCTAACTACAGTATATCTTTTGGAGCTGAATTTGCTCATTTAATACAAAGCAGGGTCTCTGTTGAAAATTAGGGCAAGGAATCCATAACAATTTGAAACTTTGACTTTTTATGATTGGTGCATAAGATTCTTAGGTACTTTAAGACTACCTCAATCTCAATTAATGTATCATAGGAGTGAACTAAGCTTGCAGCCAGGTTTTCTCCACTATAAATCATTAATAGGTAGAAATGGGTTGGAAGTGCTCAACAAAGGAAAGTCCAAGAAGGGCATAAGATATTATCAAGCTCTTTGACATATTAGTTTAACAACAATTTGGAGGGGAAGGGAGGAAGCCAATTCAGCTATTGGAGGTTATCACAAATTACTTACTGTAACTTCACAGAGTAGTAAGGACAGTTCTCATCCGATTTGTTTGGCTTTGTTTTTATTCAGTTCTAGTTTCTAAAAGATTCAAGATGATGAACTTTACTATAAATCTCAGATAACATTTCTCTCTCTTCTTCTTTCATGTATGCACATTTTAATGTAGCCAAGGTTATAGTAGTAGTAGTAATAATAAATGTGGAATGAAACTCTTATTAAAAAATCCTTTTCAAGGGCTTCAAAATTTAAAGGTATACTCTTTTTGCCTGAATACAGTTCATCTCCTTTCAGAAGAGTTTTTCTTCTTTTTTTTTTAATTATAATGATCAGTTCAACCTTTCTTGCCCTGTGTATCTCTTTAAAAAGGAAAACAACCATTCCTTTTTATGTGTCTGTTAGTAATTATAAAATACAAATGTATGCAATTACTATATATTCTGATAAAATTACACATAATTTCTGTATGTTTTTAGAATATCTTAAGATTCTCTTCTTGTATCCTTCCATGTTTTGAAGAAAATGGAGTAAAGTCCATTACATTATCTCCAGAGTATGAGAAGAGGGCAACTCTTCTGCTGATAAAAGTGAAATACTCACCATGTCCCAGACGAGTGTCTATTTGACTCTCAAGCAAAGGGCCAAGTCTGCTTCAGAGGCAGTAATTTTTCCACAGAGAAATCTTGGGCTTTGGGATGAGTATAAAGTGTAATTCCTGAGATGGCAACTCAGACAGCCCAAACATACGAACGTATACAAGAGGTTTTGAGTCAGAGGTACCACAGAGTATTCAGGAACAGGATAGCAAACACAGCACAAACAAAAATTAGATTAATTCAAATATGGCTTGTGCCAAAAAAAAGTGTTCCTGCTATTAATTTTGGTCATATCCTCTGCCATCTTTCTGCCTCATGGCTGCATACAGTTTAGAACAATTTTTTGTCCTTAAGGGTAATGCCATTGGTGTTACAAATCTGTAATGAATCACAGTGGCATTATATTTTCTTCTACAGACCTGAAACCCGAGCTTTAAACTTTACTGCCAGGGATCAATAGGATATGCAGTGACATGAGTTTGTACTTAATGAGCTTCCAATGTCCTTTCTTTTCTCCTCGTGCATGCATTAGGGAATCATTATACTTCCCAAACCGTTGGCCCAGAATTGCATATGGAGAAAGAATCCCAACTTCAAAAACTCTAGAGGCACCTTACAAGCAGTGTACTAGAGAGAAAATCAGTGTGAACTCTGTGTAGACTGTGCAAGAAAATCCAGCAAATGTGTGCAAGCTGTGCACTACCTGGGTTGCTATTGTTTCCATGCTGGTTAAAATGGCTGATTTTACATTGTCATTGCTGTCTAGTTATTCAAGGTTCCACTTCTAAAATTGATATTACTTCCTTCATGAAACAGTCAGTTGATAAGCTAGGGAAAAAATGTCACAATTCTTCTCTCTAACTAATTAGAATTTTTTGAATAATTAAAATTTTAATCAGAGCAGTCTCAGGTGCTTCAATGTCTTTGCCTCTTTGAGGGGAGGGAGAAGAGAGAGCATGATATATTTCTAATAGTTAAAAATTAGGAAAGTGGGTTTGAGGAAAAGAAACTTCAAAGTGTACAACTTAACCCAAAGACCCAGTTTTGATTTGTCAAATTAAAATTAGCAGAGAACATGTTACATTTACATGTAAGACTCTTTGGGGGCAACATTTCCAAGTGTGCCTCTGCAGTGAAAAAGCACCAGTGGCATTCCTGTCAGGGCTGAACACTCTTTACCCATCCATCTCTCTGGAAATGCTTTCTTTTTCTGAAAGAAAGCTTTAAAATATATTTGCAGTAATACAACCTACACATAATTTTTATGTCTGCAGTTGCCTTTTTTTATAGATTACCACTCCTCCAGGACAATCCTTCTACATGATATTGCAGTCAAATCCAATGCTGTATCTATATCACTGCCTCTTTCACAGATTTTCTAGGTTCTCCTGTGCTCCTTCCATTATTGTTCAGCCTTAAAGCTGCTTCAACAACAGAATGAATTTATCCTTATGTTACTAGACAAAACTGCTTCTATTCTTTCCATTATTTGAATAGCTACTGAGCTGCACAAATGTCATCAATTATGGTTCAACCAATAAATCATGAACTTGAAAATATTAAGCACTGCTAAATATACTCTGGTACATTTGAAGGTACTGTTTCAGTAGTTCTGCCTTATTAAGCCTGAGAGCACCTTTTTATTGTTGCCTTGAATTTCTAGCAAATGTATAATCTCCCCAGTCCATCGAAGGCTCTTCATTTGGGATTTATTTCTAGAAAATCTTCAGAGTCGAGTTCAGCTATGTAAGGATCAGTGTTTATTTAATTTTGTTTTCCACTGACTGTTTTAAAACCTAAACTTTCCATTTCTTAAGCGCATTCACAAATACTAAAATAGTTATTTAGAAAGATAAGCCCACAATCTGCTGCTGAAAGGTGACCTTTCCAACAGCAGTCCAAATTGTCCACTCTCGTCCATCAGATCCCTGCTTCAGATGGCTAAAATTTTAACAAAAGCAGACAAATATGACATAAACCCTTGAAAGGATTATTCTTGACCTTAACCAAAATCTGTGAATCTTTATTTAATATTAGTGTCACTCTTAATCCTTTGCTATTTTCCCTGTATTTTTCACTCAGTGTATTCATTAGAGAAGATGTTTGGTCTAGGTGTTTCAGAAGCATCAGTGAACATGGCCAAGAAGACCAAATTTTCAAAGACCAAATTTAGATCTTCTCTTGGGAAAATTCTTACTAAAGAATGCATGAATAAGATGCTTAATACAAAAATGGGGTTGTCCTTTTCTGCACTTCAGATAAACAAACAAAAAAAAAAAAAATCCCCAAGCAACATCAGAAGAAACTTCTACAGCTGCTAGTTCTTACTTCAGTCTTTTGAATTGGGGCATATTATAGAAGTAGTTAATGTATGTACACGGAAATGTATTTGTACAGACCTGTGGCTGTGTAAGCAGAAGTGATGGTGGGTATGGGCAGCACAGGCAGCCACAGATTCCAGGCAGCATTAGGCTGCTGCTGCTGCCATTAGAATACCCAGTTTTACTCAGCCTTCCTCATGTCTCTGCTTTCATCTGGCATCAAGTCCATCAGCCAGCTGAGGAGTCAGGCAAACAAATTCAGTTCTCCTGGGTGGTGTTTCAGGAAAGTCCCGTGCTTTAGAGTAATTTCTTAGAGTGGGAAGTTTGCACAACTGAAGACAGAGAGGGAAAGATCTCCACTCGCAGTCTTGCCACTCTGGTCACCACCCTGCCACAGATCCTTTCTCCACCACCACAGCAAAAATGAATATTGCTCTCATCAGTCAAGAAACCAAAAGGCATTTTGTTCCTGCTATTTTGTTTCTTTAACAGCAAAATCTGGGACAGGTTATTTAAGTTTTGTCCAGCTTTTAAGATCCTCTATGTATCTTATGTTCTTTAAATTGTCCTCCTCCACCGAATGCTTTGCTATAGAAGGTCAGTAGCGACATTATCAATCCAGTTTCCTTAATGTGATCTCAGGTTGGAATTACAAGCCCTTGAACAAACTCAGCATTCTCCTACAAGGAGACAAAATGATCCAGTTTGACTTGAGGACCTCACTGGCAACTGATTTTTTAGGCATAGTTTCATTTAAAAGCCAAAACGTTCATTCCTATTTAAAGGCTGATTTTTTATATGCAGTTTATAAAAAGTTTCTATGTATTTTTAAACCATTTCTCAAGCTTCATAGTAAATAATTTTTTTCCCAAGCCAAATAAGCATGAAATGAGATGACTGTAAATGTTCAGACTTATATTTAAGTGTAAGTTGACATTTAAGTTTTCTCCAATTATGCTGCTGAAAGGGCAAGGACAAAAATGTATTCAACATCAAATATAAGTTTTGATTTTGCAGACACCATAAATCATATCAGCTATGAACAGTTCATTTGTCATCAACAACTGATTATATCAAAATACCTGTTATTTTGTGTAAAGCATTTTAAAGCACTGAGCAATCAATGTATTTAATATTTGAATTGAAGTTTGCTTTACACAGACACCCACACTCAGTGCACTAACACAGCTGCCTTCATCGTCTGCCATGTCCTTTAGGTCTGGGTGTCATAATGATACAGCACTATAAGAACTGCAGTATAGTAACACTCTTCTGTTCTGTTTCTCATGTAAAGGAATTTCATCTCTCTCTCATGAAGAATCTGATCTAGGTTGTATGGCATTCTTCTACCAGTCATTAGTATGAGAATTCTGAACCATCAGCAAATTTTTGATGTAAATCAATGGTCACAAGAGAATTAAGTAGGAGGCAGAGGAAGAGTATAATAATGGAACAATCCGCTTATCAGAAAACTCACTTCTCAAAACCAGCTAACTTTTAGCAAAGCACTTCCTAATTCAACTGTCAAGAGTCAGCATTTATCAAAGGATACAGAAAGAGCTTTGAAATTGCTGTATGTGATAATTAATACATATTTGAGATGGAGAGGTATTATTACTAGGTATTATTCATTCAGGAAGGGCATTTGTACAGAACATTTGTACAGAACATTTCCAATGGACTAAAGATCTTTAAAATATGAATGTGTCTTTTTTTCCTTTTGGAATGTACCAAGAACAGAATAGAATTTGGTTTTCTGACCTTCACGATAGATGACTGTATGAGGACCATGGACGAACCATGGACAAACCCTGCGGCATATTTTCATATAAAAGTTTTCCCAAATGAGAATAAATTAGGGGAATTATTTTGCTAGACTTAACAATTTTTGAGTCATCATCTTCTTATATCATGTGGCCCCAGATAATTTGGATTAAAAGGAAAGTAAAACAACTGCAAGTTCAGAGTTACAAATTGTATGATTTACAGCACTAAATTATACAAAGTGTTGGAATTCATAATGATTGGAAAATCTATTTTTGGGCCTCCCAAAATTAGTTTTGCAGATCTTACCTCACCTACATGGAACCTTCATTATACGCAAAAATAAACAGTCCAATCAACATTCAAAATCCTCTCATATTTATGTATCTGAATACACCGAAGATTGTTTTGCCTGAATTATAGACCTTCTATAATTTACGAGTTTTTTTGTCTAAACCTTTTTTTTAATTTTTTTCTGTAGATAAAATATTTTAACATTATAGTACTAGAAGTCAGTGCATATTGATTACAACCTAAGCCACACTTTTGCACTTCTCAGATACTAAGAGATCAGTATGTGCAATTCTGTGTTTTCAGAGTTCTCTGCCACCCTTGTATTTGTCAATCAGTAGATGCAGAATCTGATCAATCACATCATTGACCCAGACTTCTGATCCAGGTGAAAGATGTTCCTGCCCATGGCATGGGTTTGGACCGCAGGACCTTTAGAGGTCCCTTCCACCCAAAGCATTCTGTGATTCTTTCAGGCCCTTAATATGTGCCCTGCTCTTCTTGTCTCATTCTGTCCCACGCCCCTCGATCCCCTCATCCAGATCATTGATAAAGATGTTAACCAGGAGCAGCCCCAGCGCTGAGCCCTGTGGAACACCACTGGCAACCAGTCAGCTGCTGGATTAACCCCACTCCCCACCATTCTCTAGGTCTGGCCATCCAGACAGGTTTGTACCATGTGAAGAGTGCACCTGTCCAAGCCACGAGCAGCCAATTTCTCCAGAAGGATGCTGTAGGGAACATTGTCAAAGCTTTACTAAAGGCAGACCACACCCTCTCCCTCAGCCACTCAGTGGGTCATCTCCTAGCAGATCAGATTACTCAAGCAGGACTTTCATTGAGTTCCTAGCTTCTTCCTCCACCTCCTTTGTCACTATGTTTGCTGTTAGCTCCAACAAAACAAACGATGAAGACTCTTCTTAGCGATCCTTTTGTCTCTATAATATTTATAGAAATATTTTTATTGTCTTTACAGCACCAGTCAGATTAATTTCTATTCGGACTTTGGCCCCTCTCTTTTTTTCCCGGCATAGGCTCATGACATCATTTTAGTCTTCCTGCATGCTCCTTCTTCCAAAGGTCATATACTCTCCTTTTATTCCTGAGTTCCAGTCAAAAATCTCTGACCAGCTGGGTCAGTCTTCCCCAACATCTTGTCTTCCAGCCTGTGGGGATGGCCTGCTCCTGAGCCTTTCAGATTTCCTTCTTGGAGAATATCCAGCCTTCCCAGACTCATCTTTTCTCCGAGACTGGTCAGAGAGGTTGGATCTCAAATAATGAAGATGAAAACATAAAATATACTTACCAGTAAAAGTAGGAAGTAGAACAAATTTAAATGAATACAATAAAACTGATCAAGTATATTTGTGATACACATTATAAACAAAAACAATGTACCAGTAAACAATATAAAATATCTTATTCATGAGACATTAATAGCAAGCTAACATCACATTAATTACATTTTAATCAAGCTTGTTCAGAATAATGGATGTAATGTGCCATAATGCAGTGTAGTGCAGATTGAATTGCCTTTGTCTTCTTTGTCCAGAATACCAAAGGGAAGAATAATTATTCTGCTGCAGCATGCCAGCTTCTATTTATGGACTGCCATTTTATTTTTCTAGCAGTTCATCTAAAGATGTGTCATATGAGACTCTCCCAGATGCATACTCACTCTTTCAAAAAATGTGTTATCTCTTCCACAGCATTGTTTCAAAAGATGTGGAGTGGTCCTAAATAACATAACATATATAAAAATGTTATGTGATTTAAACATTTTTACCTAAACTGGCAGTAAAGCCCAGTGTTTCCAGATAAAGATTTTTATTTTTTTACTTCAGTGTGCACTTAATCAGTCCTTTTAAAATTTTAAATTAGAATTGCATGTTTCAAAAAGAATGTATTTATATACTAAGAATGAAATACTGTAGTTATGATTAAATTGCAGGTTGGCTCTTGCAAAAATATCTTTGCAGTAAAATACTACAGCTTAATGATATAGTGCACCATGCAGGCCATATATATTTTATAGGAAGTTATCCAAAACACACCATTAAAATAAACTTACAGATTTCTTTTGCACATTAATTCTTAAGAGACAGCAAAAAGAGACACTCAGTACTTTAACCCTTCCTGTGTCATTTTCAAGACTGTAATTACCTGCATTCAGACCTGACTTTGCAAATATAACTAGATCATTCCTTTAATATATTTTCTAATTTTTACCATGTGCATACTCAGTATTTTTTTAAAATAACTTTAAATATTTCATAAAATGTATTCTTTTGTCACAAGGTCTCAATGTAAATAGAAATATGATTTAAGTCTTCATGACACACATCAAAATACTTTGTTCTAGGAACAAGCCTTAAATGAAAACATAGGAGGGGTTGGGCACTCATTGTAGCTCCACTGAAATAAGCCTTTAAAAAGAAAATAAAAAAGAAGGGATGTATACATCATAGAATCATTAAGGTTGGAAAAGACCTCCAAGATTATTGAGTCCAACCTTTGGCCAAACACCTTCATGCCAACTAGACCATAGCACTGAGGGCCATTTTGTGGTGCTTTTGCCTGGAAGTGACATTTTCAAGGAAGTTATAGCCAAACCAATCAATAATCAGGTCTGAATATTGACACCCGGCGTAGCCACTGGAGACAGAACACGTCTCTGAGAACACTTGGGGTTAAAAGCAGAGAACTCCCACAAGAGCCTCTCTTTCCTGCCAGCTCTGGCCAGAGCAGTTCCCCCTCCCGGCCCTTGGGTGCAGGGCGGGTGAGGGGACAGGCCTCAGGGCCCCGGCCGAGGCTGGGCCTCCGCCAATGTCACCGTGGGGGAAAAGAAACCACTGGACTGCAGACTGCAAAGTCTGTCGGTGACTTCTGCTGAGAATTCTCTCCCCCGGACCTGCTGCTCTTCTCCAGCCTTTGAATCTGACACCATAACTACAAGTAGCTGCCGGGGGAGGAAAGGGGCAGGGGGTGAAGCCAGCCTGGGCAGGTCCCAGTGAGATGCTTGCCTTTCCCCCCCCAACATGTTTCCAGCACCTGCAGTTGAACTATCTTCAGCTACTGCTAGAGAAGAACCATTATCCCTCTGCAGATCTGGGAGAATGTTAACTCTTTCTTGGACAGATGAAACTTTGCAAAGCACTGATCCTCCCTGATCTGGGAGAGATAAGAGACAGATTGGAGATTTCACGTGAGATCTGATGTCAGAGAAGGCAGAGTGGGTTACAGAGACAGAAGGGAGATGAGAACTGTCGTTTAAATTCCCTTTAAAACCAATGGAGACTTTTTGCCTTGTAAATCATGGACTTTCATTAAGGGGATTGCATTCTAACTTGCCTATGAGTAGAGCACCAGTGTTAACGTTGAGTGGAGCTGGAACAGAGGAGAAGCAGAGAAGACCCCTTGGCCTCAGGGTGATGCAGTAGCCTTTGTTTCCAGAAACTGGATGCAAGAACCTTGGTTTTATGTTAGAATTGCATGTCTTTAAAAGGATACCCCAAGGGCCATGGCCCATCCGTTGTGGCTGTGGGGAAAGCTGCATGACATGGGAAGGATGTCACGATGGCAGGTTCTGTCCGAGCAGGGGGCCTGTGGTGACATGAAGACCACAAGAGTACTGTATTTCTTGTGGGAAAGAAAATGGGAAGAAAATCTCCATGAGTGAAAGAGAGTCCCTTTTCCCTTGGTGAACTGAGGAAATTATTATTCCAGGGGTGGTAACTGACTGAAAATTTCAAGTTTTGTCTCTTTGTATTTGTCAGTGAGAGAGTGAACAGTGGATGGGGGGAGGAGGAGTGTTTTGATGGTTTCATTTTCATTCTTGCTTTTTTTCCTTTTCTTTCTTTTAATATTAGTTAATAAAGTTTTTATTATCTTTAAGATTTGGGGCCTTCTCTGTCCTTTCTCCTAATCATATCTCACAGCAGGTAAAGAGCAAACTACTACAGAAATGATGCACTGGCTGGGAAAACTCAAATTGGAAAAATTGGCGAACATGAAACCACTACACATGTGCAGTCATTTCTTAAACACTTTGAGGAACAATAGCTCTACCACTTCCCAGGACGGCCCATTCCAATGCCTAACCACCCTTTCAGTGAAGAAATTCTTTCTGATGTCCAGCCTGAGCTCCTCTGGTGTACCTTGAGGTTATTTCCTCTTGTCCTCCAGGAAGAAGAGGCCGATTCCTTCCTTGCTGCTGTTGCCTGGATTCAAAAGACAAAACTTGCAACAGTGTTAAAGTGGTAAAATAAAAAAGCAATTTTTTAATGAAAGCTTTCAGGTACACAAATGTCTCTGCACATGTGTGATAAAGGATTTTAATAATTTTTTTAAGGTTAATTAATTAGTATATCTGGCAGGAATATTCAATAGGAGATCAGTTGCTCCAATAATCCATCCTTGGGTCTGCCCCTTGGAGTTGGTCTAGGGGCTTCTTTGCTCCATTTCTTGTTATGTCTCTTAAGTTCTGGCAGAAAACAGATGTTCTTGTCAGGAATTCTCTTCTTAAGAATAAGACTAAACAGAATTTCAAGAATGTGTTAATAAGGGTTAGCTTATTGTGGGAAAGGGCAGTTAAAGCACTAGAAACCATACAACTATATTTTAAAAACCTACAAGGCTACAAATATATGAAAAATATATAAAGAACTAAAATAAAAAAAAAAACATTTAGGCATCACTACCACTACCTTTCAGTTAGTTGTAGAGGACAATGAGGTCTTCCTTGAGACTCCTTACTCCAGGCTTTACACTCCAAGCTCCCTCAGCTGCTCTTCATATGAGAAGTTTCTGACCTAAAGTAGCTTTGGCAATATTTTTCTTTAATTTACCTTGTTTTTTCTAAATTGGAAGCTGGTTATCTTACACGTTTTGTCCTAAAATATATGGCATTGCTGACTAGCTTCCTGGCACTCCTCTCCACACTCTAACTGACCATTTTTCCCGCTGGGAATGAATTCCCATCAGGAACCAGCTGTCATCTGTGACAGGAAATGTGTACATCTGCAGGGCATGGCCCATTCGTTTCCATTGGGTTCTGAAATATATATTTTTGAATTCCCTGTCCAAAAACCCTCTCTATTTCTCAGCAAAGTAATATGCTCAACAGTCTCCATTTCCCTATCCCGTGGCTCACTGCTGGCACACACATTAAAATAAAATTGTTTCATATTGCTCTGTGTTCTATCTGGCTTTTCTGTTTAATCTCTGACACACACTCACAGGAGCTTTGTTCACAAAAGTAAGCAGGGTTTGCACCTCTGGCTCTTCTTACCCTTGACCTTCTATAGCATTTAACATTTGGCCTTTTGCAACCTGAGTAAATGCCTTTAAGCTCCTTCATTGAAGCTTAGGCTTTCCTCTTTTACTCATAACTACTGTATGAGTAGGTCTGGTGTGGAAAGAGGGAAGAGAGTTCTTTGAACAGGAGGGTAATTCGGGCCCCATTGGGGAGACAGGAAAGGAGGAGGCATAGTTCAGGCCAACAGAGCCCAAAACTAGGAGCCAGAGGGAGAAGAACTCCAGAACCCCTTTCCCCACCCTCCTAAGGCAAGAAAGTTGGCTTTTATTTTTACTCTGCATTCAGTAAATACGTCTTTTGCTGGCAGGTAATCTCCAGCCAGTCTGGTCTTTGATTATTTCTAAAAAAAATCAGAACAAAGATAAAAAAGACCCTGCCTCAAGGCTGAAGTAAAATATATTGATGCAATGAAACTGAATAGAGGTAGTGTAATTTCTGATATCTGTGAAACTCTAATTCAGGGCATTTTTCTGTAACACAGACTATACATGACAATTACAGGGAAAGTCAGGTAGGGTCTAACAAGAAGGCAGAAAAACAGAACTCAAAATAGCAGGAAAGTTGCTAACACAAAAAATGTTTGTCAGGAAAAATAAATTCCTACGGGATACAACCATCAGCTATCTTAACCCCTTCATTTAAGTTTTTTTATCTTCCTTATGAGATGGTAGCATATGCCTCAAATACCTGTAATCAGAAAGAGTGTGGCGGCACCTGAAATTAAAGCCAAAAACAAAGAAGTTAGAAAGATTGGAGGGAGATTTTTATTTAAAAATGCTTGATTACAGAAAGGCTAAAGAAAGAAAGAACAAAATATATTATTTTTTATGAGTTTGTTTATGTAAGACTAATCTTCTGAGGAACATACAGATTCTCCTTTATGTGTAAGAAATTAGGAATTCAAAAGGCTATGGGAGATGGGAATTGGAAGTGGTACTGATTTTAGGCAACACAAAGTAGAGGAAGACTAGAGCTCTTACTCAGTCTTTGCTTGTTAAGTAACTCCCAACAGCACATTCCTTAATCAGAGATTTGCTGCTTCTTTCAACTCAGACAGATTTTATAAAAAAATTAAAATTCCACTTGAAAATGGAAAACAATGTGCAAAATTAAAATAGAGAAGGAACAATTCAGACATATTGCTTCAGCTATAAATTTGTGTTCTTGATATTTATACTCTTGCACAGCTCATTATTAGCTTTGAAATTGGCACTTGAGGGATCTTGCAAGCAATTATTCTCTGAGTATTTCTAAAGACAAAGTGAGTAAACATCCAGGAAAAATGCATCTTGCTACTCTTTAGTTCAGCATTGTTCATGGCATCAAAAATAGCAGCAAGACATCTTAATTAGAAGGGGAGGATTATAGATATTTCCTATACAAGCAAAAGAATTGGTAAAACCTTTTGGATCATGATTTGTGCGTGATTGTCATTAGAGTATGATTTATTCAAGTTTAAGAGGCTCTTGAAAAGTTTTTGTATTAAAGTAGATGCTACAGCTGGATTAGTAGATTGTATCTTCTTGTTGGATTTTTAAAAGCTTATTGCCAGAAACTGTAGCTTTTTCCTCAATGTCCCCAGAGCTGCTGTATTTGTCTATTATTTATTGATGTGAATGGATCATAGAATGGTTTGGGTTGGAAAGGACCTTAAAGATTATCTCATATCAACTACACTGCAAAGAACTGACTTCCTCAAATATCTAATCTAAACCTACTCTCTTTTAGGTTTAATCCACTCCCCTTGTCCGGTGACTATATGTTCTTGTAAAAAGTCCCTCTTTATCTTTTTCATAGTTTGCTTTCAGATCCTGTATGGGTGCAATTAAGTCACCTTGAAATCTTCTCTTTTCCAGGCTTCACTCTCTCAGCCTATCCTCATACAAGAGTTCTAAATATCTTGGTGGCCCTGCTCTGGAATTGCTCCAACATGTTGATGTCTTTCTTGTGCTGTGGATCTCAGAGCTGGATGCACTATTCTAAATGGGGTCTCAGCTGAGAGGAGCTGTAGTATGTTGACCCTGGCTAGATGCTAGGCACCCACTAAAACCACTCTGTCATTCCCCTCCAGCACTGGACAGAGGAGAGAAAATATAACAAAGGATTCGTGAGTTGAGGTAAGGACTGGAAGAGATCACTCACCAAACACCACTGTGGGCAAAACAGGCTCCTATGAGGGATATTAATTGAATTTATTACTCACAAAATCAGAGTAGGATAATGAGAAGTAAAATAAGACCTTAAAAACCCCTTCCTTGCACCCCTCCCTCCTTCCCACCTCTACCTTCTACCTCTACCCAGTTTCTTACACTGCTCACAAAGAGTCCTTCTCCTGTCTAATATGAGTCCACTCCACAAGCAACAGTCCTCCACAAACTGCTGCAGCTTGGATCACTCTTCCACAGGGTTCAGTCCTTCAGTCTGCTCCAGTGTGGGTCCTCCACGCAGTGACAAGTCCTACCAGGAAACCTGCCAGGAGCCTGTTCCATCACAAGCCTCCTGCAAGTTCACGGTTTCCCCTCAGGCATCCATCTGCTCCAGCATGGGCTCCTCCAGGGGCTGCTGGTGGATCTCTGCATCCCCCTGCCCTCCATGGGCTGAAGGGGCACAGCTGCCTCACCATGGTCTGCACCTTGGGCTGCAAAGGAATCTCAGTTCTGGCACCTGGAGCACCTCCTTCTCCACTGAACTTGGTGTCTGCACAGTTGTTCCTCTCACATGTTCTCACCCTGCTCTTCTCTGACCACAATTACATCTGTGCAGTAGCTCTTTTTCCTTCTTCTCAAATCTGTTATCACAGAGGTGTTACCACCATCTCCAATTGGCCCAGCCTTGGCCAGCAGCATGTGCTTCTTAGAGCCACCTGGCATTGGCTCTGCCAGACACGGAGGAAGCTTCTGGCAGCTTCTCACAGAAGCCACCCCTGCAGGTCCACCATTACCAAAGCCTGGCCATGCAGAATCACCTCCCTCAATCTGCTGGCCACTCTACTTTTGATGAAGCCCAGGACAGATAAAAGATGAAAGAAAATTACTTCTAATGAAGACAGCTTCAGGGATGGGTTAGGGCATGCAGTGAGGTTAAAAAAAAGAAAAAAATGCTGTAGAAGATTTGATCAATGGTAGCAGAAGAACTTCAGGTTTATTTAGCAAAACCAAAGAAAGCTCCTGTTGTCAAGGTGTGACAATTGTTCTACTCCTTCTTGCACAAGTGCCACTTCTGAAGTACTTTACCAGAATTATACAGACAGACATGTGCCCCAAGAGCTTGGATGGATGATGGTGGACAAGTTTGTTTAGGACCTTGTTTCAGATGTGAATTTCAATGAGCAGTTAAGACACCGGGGAAAGAAGAAAAGTTAGTGGAAAGTCACACTGAAATGCAGTACCCAAATTGCTGAAGCTTTGTGTGCTTTCCTTTTTTGTATTTTTTGATGAAATTAGAAGGGTGATGGTACTCTCATATGAAGAGAAGGAATAGGCAATCTCATGAGATTACTAAATCAGAGCCAATGCTGTTGCTGTAAACCATGAGAAAAATGCTTCATGAAGTCTGCACACTCTTTAACTATTTCCAAACACTTCCTCCTTTGCAAGAATCTCCATATTTTTAATCTAATATTACCTAGCCTAACAACAATTATTTCTCCAAATTCAATGATGGCATTGATCCATGGCTGTAAATAGGCTAGTGCAATGAAACTTATTTTCACTGCAGGTTGCATGATGTTTTTATAATTCAGCATTTCACATTTGTTGTGCTTCTGCATGTGCTTTAATATTTAATGTTACAGAGAAGTTTTACTTTAATTAAAATAACAATAATTTTAAAACAAATATTTGCATATTTAGGGTAGGTGGCAGTGTAGGTTGAGAGGTGTCTATTATGTCATACAGTAATACAGTCTTTTGTGGTTCATTACAACACACTGCAAATTCTGAGTCATCTACTTCCTATCAAATGAAATTTGTTTTCAGAATTTTTGTTCACAATTGCACAGGGAATAGACATAGAATAGAAAAGATGCAAGTTTTAAAAAGAGCTGTTTGTTTCACAGAGTATTTGATGTGCTTCACAAAACATTCTAAAAATGGCAGCAGTCATATATGACAGAAAAGCAGAATATTCGGTATTTCCCTAATTAGTTTTCTAGTCTGGTATGGAACATGCTTTCTCAGAGTCAGTGTGTATGTGACAGCTAGGGATGGGATTGATATTAATTCTGAAACTTAATCAATTTTGGTTGTCTCATCTTGATAAGGAGAGATCATGAAATAAAGTTACTCTGCTTTACTTGTGAGGCTTAGATCATATATCAAGTTGCAACAAATATGTAACACTTTAATGAATCAATAAAAAATACCTACTTAGAAAATAACTAAGAAACAAGTACTTCTTTTTCCTATTTTTCTTTGTCTTTTCCCTTGGTTGGAAGGAGACTGGCATGCATGTCAGAAAGTAATATTAGAAATTTAAATATAACATCAGTTAAGTGGTTTGACAGCTCTTTTATTTCCTTTTCTCAAGGAGCCTCTGTCTGAAGATAACTAACTCATGGGGACTAATCCAAGTGAATCCCAGCCTGGCTTTAGCCAGGACACTAGCACAGACTGCATAAAATCTTCACAATTTTTTAATTTAACCTACCTCTTTCTCTAAGGATTTAAACAAATGCAGATTTTTTTTTTTTTTTTTTCTTTTTGGGGAGAGAGGAAAGAGTGGGTTTTAGTGAGTTTTCTGTTACGTATCTGTATTGGTGTGGCATGGCCCTGTTTTGGGTAGCAGGGGGGCCACACAGATGGTCCCTGTGAGGAGCTGCTGGAAGCTTCCACCATGGCCAGCAGAGCCAATCCCTGATGGCTCTGAAGATGGACCTGCTGCTGGCCAAGACTGGACCTCTGAGAGTGGCTGGTAGCACCTCTGTGATGACATATTTAAGAACAAAATCAAACAAAGTCACAAGTTTTTGCTTCTAGTAAGAGAAGAGGAGGAGGTGAGAACATGTGAGGGGAACAACATGGCGGCACCAAGGTCAGGGGAGAAGGAGGGGGAGGAGGTGCTCCAGGCACCGGAGGCATGGCTGCAGGCCGTGGTGAGGCCATGGTGAAGCAGCTGTGCCCCTGCAGCTCATGGGATCCACGGGGGATGGAGAGATCTGCCCACAGCCCACGGGGATCCACGGGGATGCAGAGATCTGCCCGCAGCCCACGGGGATCCACGGGGATGCAGAGATCCGCCCGCAGGCGTGGGGGAGGTGCCCATGCCGGAGCGGGTGGATGCATGGACGAGGCTGTGATCCAGTGAGAGATCTGGGGGAGAGAGAGGCCCTGCTTCCAGGCGGGAGCAGCCTGTCCTTGGAGGACTGCACCCTGAGCAAAGAGAGACCGACATCGCAGCAGTTCTGGGAGAACTGTCTGCCCTTGGGGGAATTCACGCTGCAGCAGTTTTGGGGGACTGCTGCTCATGAGAGTGGATCCACGCCAGGGCAGTTCACAGAGAACTGTCTCCTGTGGGAGGGACCCCACAGCCTCACAGGGGAAGGACTCCTCTCCTGGAGCAGTGGGAGAAAATCTCGGTGATGAACTGACCAAAACTCCCATGCCCTGTCTCCCTGCACTGTCAGTGGGAAAAAGGGAGGGGCTGGGGGGGAGAAGGTGTTTTAAAGGTTTATTTTACTTCTTCTTATTGTCTTCTGATTCTTTTAGTAATAAATTTCACTTTGGAACTAAAGTTGAGCCTGTTTTGCCCTTGAAATATTTCGCCCGGTCCTTATCTCACTCATGAAGCATTTGTTAACTTTTTTTCTTCCTTTTCCCTCCTTTGCCCAGCTGAGGCAGGGGAGGGTGAGCGACCAACTCTCCTGGGTGCCTGGCATTGGGCCAGTGTCAAACCACAACAGTATCCAAAGCTTTTTGCAGAAAGTAGAAAAAAACTTTTGATGCTGTAGATGAATTTTAGTCTGACAGGAAAGCCTCAGACCGCACTATACAAGGCTCTGAAGCCGCTTCTCTTCGACTGTGCTGAAACACACACGAAAGTCTCCAAACCTCTGGTACAAATGCCCACAGTAAATACAAAATTACTGCTTGCAGGCCAGAAATTGCATTTGAAACCATAATGTTAACTTTTGTCAATTCTACAGCACTGAGCTCACTGCAGATCTCTCTCACTGGAGTAAAGCAGTGAAAGTTATCTGCATTGAATTTTGGTCCTTATAAAATAAGACTGAAAGTGATGTCAAACAGCTGCTAGACAAGCTGGAACGTACAATTTTTCTCTTCCACCTTTTGCTTCCTGTAGGTAACCTAAAAATGCATTCTTTTCCCACTGTCAAGTGGAATTAAATGTGAGGGACTTTTTAATTATTTTATTTTTGAAGTTTAATAGCCTTAAGTCCCACATCACCACCTGTCCTCATTTCATTTACATAGATGGGGAGGTTCAGTGGGAGAGAAAAGGTAAATGCTCTGATGCAGGGAAGGAAGACCTGCGTTCCTCCACAGCATCACCTTGCAAAGCTGCACAACTGTCGGGCTTTCCACGAGACCTCCGTATGAACACGGAGATGTTCATATGATGTGTGGTGTGGACACACAGCTCAGATTCCTGGGCTCTCAGCAGTGATGCTCTGCCTGTGTGCCATTCCATTTCAGTGAGTGCTAAGAACAGCGCACATTTTGTGCTGCGAGGCACTTGGGGCCAGACATTAAGGTCTAATGAAATAAAGTATATTTGTCAGATCAGCTTCATAATGGGAAATGGACATAATTCAAGTGTTATAAATGGTAAAACTTAACCCTTTGGAAAAGAAAAGGGTGTAGAAAAAGAAGTGATAGAAGGGAAGGAGGTTAAATGCTAGTCACTAGATCAAATTCAGAGACTGGATATCCTTCATATTCCTTATTCATCTGCAGAGCTACTCTGCCAAGTCTAAGTGAAGAATTTATGTACATAAGGAGGCACTAGATAAAAGCAGATAAGAATTACCTATAATTGTTTCTTTCAAATATGGTTATAAAGTCTGATGTTTAAATTTCTTCAATTATCTATGTCATGACTGTAAAAATATCTAATGGACTTTAAAATCCCTATTTTCACATTCTATTTCTGATGACATCCCGCAGGAAGACACAACTTTCCTTTGCATTGCTCTTCTAAGACTAAAATTTGTCTGCAATGATGCCTTTATAGCATTAACAATGCAATTTTGTCAAATATAACTACATCATACTGTGAAGTGTTCTGAAAAAATGCGACTTTTTTCCTAGATGTTGTTTTAACATAAGACTAATGAGTGTTAAAGAATGGAGCCTATAGAAAAGAAGAGGTTTTTCATGTTCTGTAACCTTATGTGCATGACAATCCCTGAACACATGGACAATCCTTGATAGGGTCCAGAAGAAACACAGTATGCCATGCAGTCCTGCTAAGTTCATTGAGCTGGAGTGAACAAGTACAAGATCCTAACAGTTTTGGTTGACTTCTGCTGGTGTAGAAAACAGTGGAATAAATTTGGAAACCTGAAACTATGGGGAACTCAGTTTATGTAATGCTATGGTCATTGCTATTGGAAAAGAGCAACAAGAATATTTGAAGTGACCAAGGAAAAGAAAGCATTCCTTTATTTCTTTTTCTTTTTCCTGCTCTAAAGTACTGTAATAAGAGAATTTATACATTAGCCAGCCTTTTTAGAAAGCATTAAAATCAGCAGTAGATACCCCTTTTGACAGAACACAGACCAGGATGCACTGGTTTTAAGATGCAGGGAAGATTTAAGATCCAAATTTATAGAAAAATCACTGAATATAAAATAAGTCAAAACCATCTCAAAGTACAAAGCAAAGTAGGAAAGCAAAACTAAAACTTCATATTCTACAGTATGGATGTTGGTGAGAGCACAGATAGAAGCAGTCTAAGTATCTCCCTCCTGATCTCTGAACCTGCCACCCATCTCCAGCTCAAAGGCCCAGGTGCAAAGTAAACATTTGATCCTTTGACCCTTGAAGCTGAAGAATCACAAGCAGAAAGTGATCCTCCCTTATACTTTTCTACATAATTTCTGAATCACTCTGTGCCTTTACAGAGCCAGTATAAGGGGTCACTTGAGGCCCCAGATGGTACCCTCATCTTCTGCATCAGTGTGAGGATAGAATTTTCAATTTATATGTCAATTTTATGTTACTTGAATTTTTTGTAATTTTATGCAACATGCAATGCACACGCTAATGCTTTCTATTAATGTCCTCAGAAGGAAAGATACTCTTACAGGACTTTGCTGATACTTCACACCTTCAGTGTTACTTTTGCTCAAATATTACTCCCTAATATTTAAAATAAGATACGCAGAAGGTGGTTTTTTTATGTCCAATTCAAGAATATCATTAGTATCTTGCAGCCAAAACTGCATTAAAGTACAACAGCACCAAGAATTTTGCTCTTAACTTTGAATCATGGGAAGGTAGTTATTTACTTTATTTTATCTTTGCTTCAGCTGAAAGTTGAGATTTCAGCTTCTGGCAAAAAGTTCTGTTTACTGTTTTCATTATTGAATTCTGTATCAACTCAGTTTTAATACATTTAATACATTAGTGGGACCTGTTCTAATTTTCTCTTTTCCTGCCTTCAGCTGTATAATAGGAATAAAGTAGGTGGAATGGCAGGAAGAACCTAAAAGGAGGAAAAACGAGATAGAGGAGAGAGATAGAGGAAATAGTATGCATGCCTGTGCATAGAGAGGGGATGGGGAACGGGTAAGAAAAGAAAAAGAAAATTCTACACTCCTGTGTTCCCCATCACTGTGTTCTTAGTGCTGCCTTGATACAGGTTTTAGTCACTCAACTCATTCCTCTGAGAATGTAAAGAAATAAACAAATTCTTTTCACAAGATCAATATTTTTTTCCTGTTTAAACATCATTTGGAGAGACAGACAGAGTGACTGCTCTTATCTTCCTTTCCTTTGTGTTTCACCTGACAGTTACAGTCTCTTTAACCATGTCTGCAAGCAAAACATCACATTACATTTCCGGAGGGTCTCGTGTCACTGCCGTGATGCATGGCATCCTGTTAAGGCCTCCACATTAAACACAGAACTGAAGGCAATCTGAGCTGTATTCCTGGGGTGGCTACAAAGATTGAAATACTGAAGATTACTCAAAGCAATGAATCAAAATGACTACAAGCTGGCTGAGCAGAAGAGACATATGACTAAACTGTGCCAGATCTTCTGCTTTGCCATTTACAACATTTCAAAATGGGACACAGTCATTTCTATTCAGGTATGATAACATTTGGACAATCTGGCCTCCTGAACTCTGTTCAAAAGCAGATATTCACCATTTGCCCAATTAGAGATATTATTATCCTGTTACATGCCAGGAACTTCAGATTCTATAGACCTATTCTGTAGATCTATTTGCTGTATGTCTTAAAGTTCCTATAGAACAGACGAAATAAAATGTATTGCAAAATGAGCCATTTGACAATATTTCACTCATTATATGTCTGGTTTAGATGGAAGTAATATGGTTTTAGGTATATTCATTTCTTTCTCTTGATCATTAAATTATTTTAGAGTTTTTGCACCAACAGTGGCATCGATATTTGACCACATCTGTTGTCACATAGACAGAATTAGCCAATATTCTTGTTAAAAACAAGTGATTAATCAAATGTCAGCACAAAGCTTAACAGATTCTTCATAAAAATTCCACAGCCTGAAATATGTCATGTAAATTAGTCAGTGAGTACTTTTAAAGAAAAAGCACTTTTACATGAGCTGTATTGATTCATATCTTAAAACAGAGATGCAGAAGAGCCCTAACATTTACCAGAAAAAAAGTATGATAATTTAACCATATTTAGAAATGAGGAATTTCTAGAGAAAAAAAATTCTCCCTTCCTGAATAAAATAGAGGTCATTAATATTGTCTCTTTTTTTTCCCAGTATTCACGTTAAATATGTTCAGGAGTTTGTATTGTACTCTTTGACAAATAAGAAGTGTTAAGGACACAAAAGAGCCTCAGACATCAGGCATTTAGCAACCTGAAGAATTGTGCACAGGTTAGCATTGATTCTCAGTTTTCTCTGACAAAGTAAAGCCTGTGGCTCTGCATATGTTTGTATTTATAGGAGTTTGATTCATGTTTCTTAGGCATACTAGATTTGAAAATGCTGGGCAAAACTACTTTCTTTTTTTTTGTTTGCTTGAGGCATTAGAAATGGCAAGAGAAATGGCCAGTTCTCTATGCTGGTTTGCACAATCACAGAATCATGGAATCTTTGGCTGGAAAAGTCCTCTAGGATTATTGTATTCAGTCATAAACCCAGCTCTGCCAAGTCCACTGAACTATATCCCTAAGTGCCACATCTACATGTAGCAATGCTATCCAGGAGCATTTCATTAGTCTAAGGTGGGGCAGTTTTGCAGGTCCTCTTTCTAATATCTTTATATAATATCTCAAGGACCGAAATCTTGAATTTTTGTAGGAGATTTTAAAAAATCTCAGAACTAATCCACTTTCCTAAAGCTCAGTCACTTTCGGCAGTGCCTGTTGGTGTGTGAAGCAGTCATCAGTGCTTCTAAAGAGAAATATAAGCTCCTTAGTCATTGTACCATCTTCCCAGCAGCTGTGACTCAGTAGCAGATCATCATCTTACTGCTCCCTCCTCATCCATGAGCAGAAAAGAGAAACAGTTTTCTACTGACATTTCAAACTCAGCCATGCACAGCAGCTTAACAAGTCAGTATTTCTCTCTGACAGCTGTCTTTTCAGCTTCAACATTTAGATTCTGGCTAAAGATTGATTTGTTCTTCCTTTTCAAAACATCTCAAAATCCATAATATCTAGGTCCAAGATAGTAATCTGGTATAATAGGTGGGTACTGGACAAACATTAGATAATCTTCTCATTTGTAATGTTTCCCTTCTGAAACCAATGTAAGGGGTATACTTGGGAATAGTCTGAATTCCTACAATCCCTTAGGGCAAGAGGAGCAGGGTGTAGTTCAGAGCAGTCCTTGACTAGTGCCACAGTTGTGCTCACAGAGATTGTTCTTGGGTTGACAGAAGAAAGATCTTTCTTAAGTGTGCTCTGATGCGCCCCAGGTCTTCAGTGGTACAGTGAGCTCTCTCTCCCACTGCACATCTGTCTTCCCAGGTGGCTGTCACCTTCCTGGAGATCATCTTTAACACAAGAACAGATAAAAGCTGGGGTCTGATTGTATAGGCAGCTTGTCATCTGTGGGTTATTAAATACAGTTCTTTACTCCAGGAAGTACAAGCTCCTAACTCCAGCCAGAAAACTGTAAGCATGAATATATATATGTGCTTACTCAGGTGCTCATACCATTCATGGAGGATGTAATCATCAGGAATACCAGTGATAAGAGGCAACAAAGTTAATAAACCACAGGGAATCTTTCCCTTTTTTCCCCCTTCCACTGTATTTAGCCTTTGCAGATTTACTCTAGTTACATTTTATTCGTAAAAATAAGCAGTGTGGACCACCGTGGTATTTCTGTAGCCTTAGCTGCTATATATATGTCAGAATAGCAAATTATAGGGAGCTGAGTCATTTTGCAAAGCAAAATTCATTTGGCTAAGCCACACATCACAAAATCACAGCCCTTTTTAACTAGAAACAGTTTCCCAGGAAAGACATTACAGGTAAGAAATAAATTTTCCCTCCTAATCTCCTGCATGGAGAGGCTCTCTGGGAGGTAGCACTTAGGTTACAGTGCATAACCACTGCCAAGTTACCAGCTACCCTTCCTCACCCTTTTTATGGTCTACGTACCCATGCCCACAAGTAGAGTTTTATATCCATGTGTGAGTAAGCACTTAGGTTTAAGAAATCACACAATGCTTATGGAAATAGAATAGAAATGCAGTCTCAATGAACAGAGTACACTGGCTGTTGTGCTCCTGAAGCAGAGGGTACACATTATGCTGCTTCAGAGTAAAATTAAATACAATTTTATCTTCTAAGGGAGATGAAGTGAACATCAGAGCAAGTTAAACAGTACATGCTGTGAGTCTCTACAGAGGAAAAATAGTGTCAAAAACCTTAGCCAGAGGTTAATTGATAATCGGTTTAATTATTCATTTGTTATTAATGATTACTAATGAGAAACATTAGAATAATCAATGTTCCAGCCCAGTGCTTTGCCAGATGTCATGTTAATTGCAACTGAAGATAGCAGTAGCTTAGCAAAATACAGAAACAATTACCATGATTGACTGAAAGCCACCTCACGCCTCTCTGGAGCATTGTTCTAGCAGCACTACAGAACAGTATAAAATTCTCTGGGTTTGCAGAGTGGGAAAAGAATGTTTCTAATAGCCTTTGCTATAAGCCAGATTTGTCTCATAAAAGGTAGAAATTACAGTAAGTCTGACACAAGCAAATATATTTGCTCAGAGAGAGCACAATCACAGGATAATATGAGAGGAAATACAAAATAACCTACAGTGAATAAAATGTTAACACCAGTAATGGCTAATTGAAATTAAAATCTGCTCTTTCCCCCATGAAAAATTTGTTGAGATTTAATATTCCCAATGAAATTTCACTTTTAAATTATGCTTTATGACCTGAAACAACCATAAACCACTAAAGTACCATGTTGTTATTCAAAATATGCAAAGTAGCTTCTTAAATTACAGGTATTGTAAAATGCTGAGAAATTAAATTTTATTCTATGCAGAGACAAGATTTCATTCCATAGTTGAAACAGGAGCTTTCATTTGGTTTAGACAGATAAACTGCAGTACGAGATGAAACCAAAGTAGCATATGTACATCAAATACAACTTCCCATCACATAACAGAGTTCTCTCTGTCCCTCCATGCCCAATTTGATCCTCAGCCACAAGGTGAAAACTAGAATGTCTGTCTCCACATCAGGGAATCCAGATGGCTCTGCTCTAACCCCTGACTTGCCTCTATTATTCAGTGGCTCCAGGACACAGGTTTTAGGATCAGAGAGTCCAAAGCAGCAGTGCCAACAACCATCAAAGAAAGAATTTGGAATGTAACACCAGTCCATGCAAATCTGAATGAGGTTCCTAAAAGGTAAGCAAACACTGAGTCTACCTAATATATGTGTCTGAGCTGCTTATGAGGTTTTTAATCAGCCATGAGCAATGGGGTACCATATAATCTGGTGTAATCAGATAATCTTGAGTGATTGGGATGTGTATAACACAAAACTATTTGTTAATTAACACTGGCACTGAAAATAGAATGAATTTTTTTATTCTTATTGGAAAAGATGGTTAAAAGCACCCACGCCTTGATGATCATTGTGTCCAATCCTGTGCACAAACCACAGTTCCTAATCACAAAATTCTGTGTGACAATCAAAAATCAGCAGTGATTCTGTCTGCTTCATCTGATTAGCATGTTGTGAAGGTGAAAAGTTTTCTCACTGAAAGTTGGCTTGTGCCGGAGGGGTCTAGGCAAGACCCCGGCAAGCTGGCACAGAGCTGAGGGAGCAAGGTAACATGACCTGCACTAAAGCTGCAAGGAGGGAAGGACATTGATCAAAGGGAAGATTCTGCTACAAACATCCATTTCTGTGATGTCTTGGGTACTTGCTGATGTAAAGCTGGTACCTGCTGCAGAAGTTTAGTCTTTAAGTTATAATATATTCTTTATCTAGACAGAGGTAAGGTTTGTCAGTGCCTTATCCATATTTCAAACTCTGCTGTGTTGCTTTCAGCAGAGGAACATGGGAAAATGCTACAGTGGTATAGAACAAAAGGATTCTGACAGGTCTTTCTCCATGAGCTTTCTCGCTGTTGTAATTGTGACATGCAGTCAAAAGTCTTGGGCTTTAGGGCAAACTGCCCAAAAATTCATGAGGCTGAGCTGGTAAAGACGGAAGAGAGGCAGAAGTTTGCAAGAGGTTCATTATGAGCACAAACCCGTATTTTGGTTCTTTCTTTTAATATATATATATATATGTAGTTTGTTGTATTGTAAGTTATATCTGCAATATCTGGGGATTGCTTTTTGTAATCAGTCAGGATATCTGCAGTATAAGATACACATTTTTGATTTTAAAAGAACAAAATGAAATTGGTGAGTGGAGTTTTAATGGAGAAGCTGTTCATCAAGTACTAACTGAAATCCCTTCAGGCATTTCACTCCACCCCAGAGAACATAGAAGCACTCATCTAAGAAATAAATTAAATAAAACAAAACATTGACTTTTTGACCCTTTCTTTGGCTTTTCTTCTGTGATACATCTTCTTCTGGAATTTTCTGTACTAGTTCACTTTATGTTGAGAGTTTCATTTTTGCCTCTCAGTGATGTTTCTTGTTGGTTTGTTTGGGGTTTTTTAATCTGGAAATTTGATTGTGAAAATCTGCTCACTCCCTCCTTTGCAACATACTGGCTTTCACATGAGAATCTGTACACTCAGCAAGAACCTTATCACTTGAATGGATTTGGTCACATAATTATCAGTGTTTCACATGTTTATGAGAACAACCTGGAATAATTTAACAGTATTCCAATTGTTGCATATAGATTACAGCATTAAAATTTTACTGAACATTTAATTTCCTTTTGATAGCAGCAAAAATCACAGAAATCAGCAAGTAGCAGCTATTAGTTAAAGGGGAAAAGAAAATAAGGAACTCTTACATGAACATGGCTTTGAAAATCAGAGTTCAACCATACCACTAAGTGAATTTCTAAATAAGACTAGAAAGACTGACTAATGTGTCTTGGAGAGATAGGCTACATGTCTAATCTATTTTTAAAAGACCTCCAAAAGAAAGCAATTCACAATGTCACTTTTTCACTTCTAGTACTTCTCCAAGAATTAGACAGTTGTTTTTTCCACCTGACTTAAATTTCTTTTGATGATCACTGAACAGATTTTTAGCACCTCTTTTTATTATACATGGAGAAAAAAATTGATAATGGTTCTCTTCAGAAAAAAGCAATAATAGTAAAGAACTTCAAAACTTCCCTTTGATGAAGACCTCAGATATCCAAAATCCAATTTTCTTTTCCAGCATTGATCTAGCAGAAGACATTTTTTTTTCTAAAAATTTGACATTTCTTCACACATTAGACAGTTATGCTGCTGGGTTTTCACCATTTTACACCAAATGATAAGTGTTCTTCACAAATATCATAATGTAATCAATAAACCTTCCAGGATTTTTGGTTCCTTTTCATTAATTGCAAATTCCTTCTGCATTCTCTCAACCATCATGTCTTCCTTTTCCTAACCACAATATCGCTTGTGTCTTACACGTCATTCTGAGTCCCACTTCTTTACTACCTCTTGATACTTATGGTTTAGTAGATTTTATATTAAGACTCTTTCCAGCAGGTATAATATCTTGTTTCTCAGGAACTTTCCCAAAACCTCAACAGCATGCTTTTATGTAGATTCAGGCTATGTCCACACTGTTCCTGGGAGCACAAGGTATGGAGAAGATGAAGTTCATCCTATTTTCTGACTCATCTGCATGCATGCCACCACTGAGCACAGCAGGCCTGAGGCTGAGCACTGCATGGCTCAGCTGCCATAAGTGCAGGCTGAGCTCAGGCTGCTCGCAGACCCGCTTCTCCCTCTGGCACTCGGTCAGGCCTTTCTGCAGGAGACCCTTGTCAGCCTGGGAAAGAGCTTGTTGAACTAGATTCTCTGTTGCCTTTTACACCAGAGAGCATTTGGCCCTGCTTCCACATTTCATACCTTTCCCTGTGGATTCTTCACCAGCAAAACACCGTGACTGAGTTGCAGGGCTGGGAGATTCCCACAGAATCCAACTACCCATCTTTGTTGCTGGCTTTAGTGAGACATTTTTGTGCTCTGTGTTTTTGAGGTCTATGTCTCAATGCCTACTGATATGTTAACAGTTACCTTACAGAGACAGCCACCACAAGAAAATCAGTTCAAGTAAAATACATTACAAAACATTTTCTTATTTTAACACAATGAAGCATAGCAATAATGTTTGGTACACTTTGGGTCATTGGGAATCATTAATATTAACTTTTCAGTCTTTTAATATGTGTTGATAAAGTAAAAACAAGGTAGCTAAGAGTAATATTTTCTCATTTTAAGAGCATTTTGTCTGACAATGTAGCTGAAAAAGATGCCATAATAAATTAACATATGGCTGTTCTAAATTTTTTGTCCTGCGCAGTTTCAAACACACAGACTACAATAAATTACCACAGATAGTTTTTTACTTTAGTATTTTGAGGGATTGTTCAACTTCAGGGCATAAATCAGAAATTACAGGCATTCATATGGCAATTTGGGAAGTGACCAAAGCTTTCAAATGTAGATTTGTCAAATCTCTTCAATGTAGGAATACTAACTGAAAATGAAAATTAATATAGTGCCGGAAATAACCTGGTTTGGAAAAGATCTTTTTGACAACTTTATGGCTTATGAACATGTTGGATTTCACCATCAGTGTACATCTCAGTCTGTTAATGAGTCGTTACTGTTTTAGCAGAAAATGTATGTCACTTCAAAGCAAAGACAGAGGTCATGATTTGGCCAACAGAGTATTGCCTTAATTTTCATGTGATTTTGCCAGAGGCAGGAAGATACCACATGTGAAGTAAAGTAGAGGTTACTGGCAATTGAAAAAATTGTTACAGATGATGAGAGTTAATTCATTTGTGATTTCATACCAAACTGTTGTCCTTAATATTCCTTGTTCTATTTAATCTGCTATGCATTTGTATTACAGCAGGTCTTGGAGATATGTCAGCAGAGATGTGTCTTCCTTTCCACTGCCCATGGATGAGTAGCACAGAGTTTACACAAGGCAGCAGCAGGTAGTGTGGCACAGGTTTTACTAAAATGAAGGGTATTAAATGAAGATTACTTTGGTAGCCACCCCTGTCTGTGTGCAGCCACAGGAGTCAGTCTGTCTGGGCACATATTACCTGCAGGGGAGAAGTCAAACACGCTCTAGGTCTCCTCTTGCCCTGCCAGCCCTGCTCCATTTCCCTTTCCAGGCTCACTGCAGGTTAGCACCAGAGTGAGAGCTGACACACGGACACAGAGGATAGCCAGGGATTTTAGCCTACAGCTAACATGAAAACATAGCTCCAACAACTAAAGTGTGGGATTCAGGTTTTCTAAAAGTGCGTTCCTTAGGTGGAGCACAAAATTATCTTTTTTTTTCTCATATCTCTTCATGTAAGAAACACTTTGGCATAAAATTCACTTATGGAATGCAACCTAAGATGAACTCACGTTGTTATTCTAGGATCCTTCCATATGGTTCAAATGGATTTGGTTTTGAGCAGAGCAAGAAGCACACATCACATACATTTTAAATCATAATAAATGTGAAGTAATGCTGTGTGTGCTGAAAAGTCAAGGCATAGCAAGAAAAGGGTCAGTCTGTTCAGCCTAATGACTCTGCTGGTTTCTGCTACAGAACAACACTGCAACTATAAGGCATTTTTTCAGTTTTAATACAAATAAGATGACACAATGAGAGAGAGGTAAAACAGCTGCCTTTCTTTTCTCCTGGGCCTAATTATAACAGCAGGTGAAACAATGTAAGGGGCTCAAGTCTAATTTGGTAAGTGAAAACTATCTACCAACAGAGCTGTTTTATTTATGAGAGATGGCAGGGTCGGTAAGAAATCTTGATATAAAAAATGGCAAGGAAACTTGTGAGCAACAACAGAAAGAGTAATTGTGTATGCATTGGTTTTTATGTGTGAATACAAAACTGATACTTGGTTTGATATTGATTTTTCTCTATGCAACATGCTGTTATTTACAACTGTGGATGTATTTTTCTCAGATATTCAGTGCTGCATTATTTATGCTGTGTCTCAATCACCATGTTGTGTTATGTAAGGCACCAGCTGAATCCTGAGATGAGTCAGCTGCCAAATATTGTACTAAAAACTGTCATTTCATAATGAATCAACAGGCTTTAAAGTCATTAAATCCCTCATTGTTTAGCTTAATACAAGCTATTTCAAAATGTAATGAAACATATTTTGGAAGTGAGTCTTACCAGGTCCCATTATAATAGTATTTAGCTTCTTTCAGTCACCAGTAAGACAAAACGGTCAGTCTAGTAAGATTTATAACCATGAATGTTTGGTTTACTTATCAAGTAAGAGCTAGCAAGGCTTATTCTGCATGTCAGCCATTTGTAATCGTAACTTGTAACTCAAATTTGCTTTTGTTCAACAGACTTGATGCTTCTTACCATTATTCACCACTTCCTCTGTGCTGCCACAAGTCTTTCAGGCTTTCAGACAGTTAAGAACATCTCACAAGTGTGGTCATGGTGTAAACCAGTACAGAAAAAATGTCCATCCCCAAAAGAGCTCCTGCTCTATATATAGGCATTCCTAAGCACTCTCTTTATGACAGCAATAACACTTCTGTGTCAAATGATGACAGAGACAAGGCCTCACCAGGGAATGACAGAGAGAGGCTGCATCTTTCTCCTTGTGGTGGAGGAGTTTACACCAGTCTGCATAACTTGTATGACACTTGTTAATTCTCTTGGGACAACACCATGTACAGAATGACAGCTTGGATGGTTAGGATGTTTTATGCTGGGGAGAAGTACTATTAATCTTTAATTTACATTTTGCAATGTATTTAGAGTAGAAAAGACAAATTCAAAGAGTAGTACCTTATTCTGGGACCAAAGACTGCTGAATTTTGTGGTGATTCTAAGCAATGAGAAAATATTGTTCTACAGTCCTGCACCACAGTGATAGAAGATATAAAACTCTCGGGCAGAGTGTTTGTACTGGAGCTTTGAGGACTCCTTAGGTATCTTCAGATTTGTCCATGAGTGCTACACAAGCATGGGTAGACTTTGATCTGAATCCAGTATTCAGTTGATGTGCTCTTGGCCACCACTGAGAGGATCTGTCACAGCCTGTGATTGCTACAATCTCTTACTCATCTAAGCACTCTTGACTTGGTAGGACACATCACTGTGGTCTGCTAAATGAGTCACCAGCCTGCATCAGGACGGATGTGTGCTAGCTGCTCTCAAACCCAGGCCAGCCCACCTACAGACATCAAACATGACAGAGAAGATGAGAACAGCTATTTGCGTGTCACCACATTCAGTAGAAAGAATTAGCCATTTGTGTTCCTTCCTTGCATAACACAGTTGAGACTGGCAAATATCAGTGCAGAATGTAGGATGTTCTGAACTCATTCATGCACAAACATACCAGTTTCTGGCAGTACTGGGACGCTACAGGTTCACAGGTGCTTACAAAATAGGTCCACTTTGGGTCTGATCTTTTGTAATCTCGTAATATCCATGTATGGGATCTGTTAGAAAATCTGAAGACAGTGAGCCAGGAAGTTTTGGCTCATGATACATGGGCTGTACCAAGACCAATAAAGGATATTTCTTACTGAGTTTAGGAAGACAGCACTGAAGTCCTGTATTAATATTTCTTCAGTGAGAACTAAAATAAGCAGAATTAATTTAGTTAGCAATAAATTTCATATTTCTATGGAACTATGAAAAACTAATGCTTTAGCTTGCCATACCCCTGGCATGGCTTGTGGTTTGCAGAGAGGTGAAAGAAGCCCATGCCCTTCTGTCATGAGTCTGAAGTCTGCAGAACACTGTGCAGGTCTGAATCTCTCCAGTTCACAGCCACAGTCTCTTCCATTCATCCAGGTCTTGATGTTACAAGCCAGCAAATGACTTAACCAAAAGGTGTCATAAGATTTTACTCTGATTGTGTCACAGATTTTACACCGACCATTTTCAATTTTACTGCAAGTCATTTGCACTATTTCCAGCCCATGTCTGGGTAAGTGGTTGGTGCTGTTTGCAATCTGATATCTAGTTTCTTGTGCTTCCTACTTGCTTCTTTAAATAAATCCACATTTCTCAGTTTGTGATGGATTAAAGGTTGGATTGCATCACAGAATACAGTGAGTGAGAGAAAAATTGTCTGAGGTACACAGAAAAAATGTGTTGAATCTATTCTCTGTCATGAACTTTGACCCAGGAATCTGAGACTATGAGATTATTTGCATAGGTAACATTCATTCTACAATACAAGAAAAATAATAACTCATGAAGTCTAATTTTGCAGTCACCAGCCAAGGCTTTTACCTTCATGACTGAAATTCATAAAGATCTCATCCTCTACTCTGCTGAGCACAAGTGGTTCCCTGGTTCCTCTGGCTAATTTTTTTTCAATTTCTTTTTTAAGAATAGCAGCATGGTGGTCACACTCTTTTTCTGCCACTGCCTTGGTCTAGGTAGTGCAAAGCTCCAGCTTAGATCAAGACTCAAATATTCTGTAAGTTAACACACCATGGACATATAGAAATATCACCATTTATTTAAACTAATAAAGTAAAAATTCAAAATGTAATTATGTAAACAGTCTCCCAAGATCCCTGTTTTTCTTTTTTAAAGAATAACAAACAGCCTGTAGCATGTGAAGAAGGCACCTAGGGAATTGTGTAATCAGTGATGTTTAGTTTATTATTTCTTTCATTTTTCTAACTTTAAAACTTTGTTTTTTTACTTTACACGCAGTTTTTCACATACAACTCTGTGGTGAATGTGGTGTTTCCGGTCAGTTTTAGGTGTTTATCAAAAGCAAACAAGAATATGAAAAAAAGGCATTATATTTAATGGCTAAGCAGTGCCATTACATTTTTAACTAAAAAAGTCAGAATGTAACAAACCCAAAAAATTGGATAGTCTGTCCTGATTGGATTTCAAAATAATTAGATACCTATATGTGACAAAATGAAAAATTTAGTGTCTAAGCCACTAATCAGTGAAGAGAAAAATGGGTAACATTTCATGAATAACACTTTTTTGACTAAAGATATAATTTGTGATATCCAAAACATTCAAACTTTAAAAATTGTTTGGGCTGTTCACTTATTGGTATTGATAGATTTTAAGTTACTTCCTTGCCTTAAAAAAAATCATTCATGAACTTTACCAGAGCAGTTGTTCATTAATAAAATCTCTATACTTATTTTATATTTTATTATCATTTTAAAAACACCATGCAGAGGTATGTCTTATAGTCTATATCATGAGTTGCTTTAATCAGGCAAGCCCGCGCAGTCATTGAAATTATAGGTGCATTTCTAATAAAAAATTGGCTATTACAACAGTAATTTGAAACCATCCTCAATAATTTTGTAAACTTCCACTTTTTGTTACTTGTTTTTGTTTTAAAGGCAATTCTGCTATTAATCTGTTTGGCTTCCAAAGCTTAACATACTGAACACATCTTTATTTTACAGCTTACAATTCTCCATGTTCTGTGGAGAGCTTAGTGAAGTTACTATCTCTAGAAGATCTGAGAACAGGAATCAGTTACAAGATTACTTACACAGGGAAAGTGAACCACCTATCATTCTGTACTTCTAGGACTAAAAAGACTAATATATATATTTTTTAAAAAAAAAGGAGCACAGTCAAACACACACAAAAAAAATCCCAATAATTTTTTGTGATTAACCATTCTGACCACAGGTGAAATTTCTGGGGAAAGAGGAAGCCCTCAGAAGTCTAATTCTACAGTATATGCACAGAAGTTTAAAAAGCTGATGCCAGAATAAACAAAATTTGACCCAAACTTTCTACAAACTTGCAAAGTCTTTTTCTTTCTCCAAATCAATTTATTTCACAGGTATTAGAAAGGTGTACTTTTCCGAAGCCGATTTAATTTATACCATTGACTTTCCATTATTTCTTTTTAGATATTCCCCTCTCTGTCCTTACACTATCTGTGACTCTTTTCAGAACATTTACCTCACTAGAGCTCTAGCTCTGAAGTCATTTTTCCACAGTGTACCAACCCTTCAGGGGCAGTCAGTCTTTCTTTTCTAGATTTTTTTGCTAACATTTTCCACAAAATAGTTTAGGTTTTAATAAAAGACAAAATTACTGTTATTTATGACCACAGTTTGCTTCATGTGCTATGAGCAACATAGCATCCTGCTGTTTTCCTAGATTCTGATGCAAAGCAATAACATCTTAAATACTTGAAATTTTAATCCAGACTTCCTTAATTAAACTGTGCCTAAACACGTTTAAATGTACATTAATTCCTTGAGTGCATTATTTAATGAATGTATCAAAACACAGTAATGACTTGGGTCAAAAACACATTCAGACATTCTTAGATTTTGACCGCATCATGGTAGATTCAATGACAAAAGAACTACAGACTGATATCACACGTTTGTATTTTCTTTTTTTTTTCTAAACATTCCTTACCTGAAATATTCACATGTATAAATCAACATGTATTCACATACTCAACATGAGAGTCATCTGCTGTAAGGTACATTTCAATTCCGTGAGAATTCTTCTGCCTTTAGTTTGTTTACTCTGTGCTTCCAAAAACTGAACCAACACCAAGATTCAATAGACTTTCCATTCTAAGTTAGTCACTTGTGTTGTTGGGAAATGTTTTATTTAGAGAAACACACACACCCCAAAAAACCCTACAACTTCTTTTTGGTTAAACCTATTGCTGTGGAATACAAACAAGGCAGTTTCTTTATCTGTAGTCCTGTGTAAGCATAACTGCTACCGATTTTTCCAATTTGCATATCATTCCCATTCTGCTTTATGCTTTCATTTGAAAATGCACTACTACTTCAGGCAACAAATACAGTCTGCAGAGCTTAAGTTTCTGTGATGCTAAAGGCAAATTCCAGAGCTGTTCTTTTTATTGTCTTCATGTGACCCCACATTGATCAGAAAAGGACTTTGTGGAATGAAGGAAAAAGTGCAAACTGGAATGAAAGCAGTTTTAAAGAATAGGATTTTCTTTGTATTGTCCTATTTAATTGCATTTCCATAGATAGTGGAGGAAAAATTTCAGCAGACTTAATTTTGGCATCTGCATTATTGTAGTTCTTGAGAAAGCCCTGTGATGACTGAGACAACAAAACTACTGATAAAATCCATAGGCACATCCTCAAGCACACAGCATTTTAATCCTAAACCTACTCTGTTCCTGTTAGAATTTCTGAAATCTTGATGATGAAAATTCCACAAGAAATACAAATCAGAAGTTAGAGCAAAAATGTTTATTGTAGACTTTATGTTTAAGCTTGTGGCATGATTATCTTAAAATATTTTTTTTTCCTCAGACCTTTATCATGACAGACTATCTAGGCATTCAAGTTTTGACAGGTGGAAGTATATATATGTCAGATGAAAGAAGGAAAAAAGAAAATTGACATAGACTTGGACTATTCAGAAGTAAAAGAAGAAAAATAACAAGTTAGGATGCCAAGTCATGTAAACTCACAGAGACTGACAGGGAACAGAGATCAAAAATCCAAAATTCTGCCAAAAGTTTCTTTAACAAGTGTTGAGTGATTTGTGGCATGGTGTTTGTTTGGGGGGTTGCATTTGGGAGTTTTGTTTATTTGTTTGGGGAGTTTTTTCTTTGTTTGTTTGTTTTTAACAGAGGATTGATTTCCTGATTTAGAAAGAGAATTCATTCTCTTTCCAATTTACTGTTCTTTTCTGTTTGCCTTTTTAGATATATTTTCAAGTGTTTCTTTGTAAGCTCAACACCTCTAATACACAGAAGTTTTCACAGAGAGAAGCAAGGGAAAAAAATAAAAATGCCACTGAAGAAAATCTGACAAGTGTTAGAGTGTGACTGTGTACATATTCATGCTTATTTTTTTCTTTGCTGTACAGAATTAATGGAATAGATTCAAAGCGTAATGGACATTTTGTTTTACCAAGCATCTCCCAGACAAGTGCACTGAAGGAAATCCCACATTGCTGCCTAAAATTCATAAGTTTAAGTTAAGAACAGGAAAGGAACATAATAACCAATGAAAGTTCAGATGTAAGAGGTAAAGTTTTATTACCTCTCTCTAATACCTATCATTCCATCATTTTTCTTCTTTTATATATCTTTTACTTTTCCCTAATCACTAAAATTTTGTCCCCATCCTTCCTCTTGCTCATATAAAGCTATTTTTTTTTCTTTCTGACATAAAACATAAAGCCTTTCCAAAGACAGGTTCATTCTTCCTCCACCTCAATGTATCAACTGCAGAGAAATTTAATCAAAAACTAAAGCCTTTTCTGATATTTCTTGTTGATACTGTATTTGTTACAAATACAGTATCAACAAGTATCAACAAGATATGCCCAAATTTATCAAAATCTAAGATATATGATGGACCAAAGTTTAAGGATGCAACCCAATCCTTTCATGAACCAAATTGACGCCATGTTACAGCAGCCATAAGCCAGTGAATGCCTTCAGCCCACACACTGTTGAAGCAGACTATGCCAGCACAAACAGATTCAGACCAAGAAAAATATCAAAAACTTTGGTTCTTGCTTTGAGAAAATAATTAATTGCATTTAAGATTTGTCCAATCCCAGAGTTACCTACAGGTATACACAGTTGTGCAGAAGCCACAAGACGCTTGGCACATAGGAACTGAATTAGACACATCTTCCTGTCCAAATCTCACTTATTAGAGCTAGATGTGCACACCTCCATGAAGGCCAGAATCATATTCTTTCCTTCAAATTCCAGTGGTGAAAGATATTATTAATACTTCATACTCTTCTATGTTTGCAAAAGAAGTTATCTCATAAGTCATAAATATGAGGAAAGCAGAGATATGAGTGGCAGCTCAGCCTTAGATCTCTTCTGGCATTGAAAGTTTGCTATCTCATTTGGATTAATGTATATTTGGGCTCTTGGTGCCATACTATATACAGCATGACAATCCATAAAACATGTGATGACAGTACTTTATACCATTCACAATGTGCCCCTTTCCCCTCAAAACAGCAGTTAAAACATTATAAAAGTTGCCTACACACTGACTTGTGTATTCCACTGCAGAATTTTCTGTATAACAGGAAAATATCAGAGGAGAACGAGACATGATAGAAAGCTACCGCTGCAGCCTGCAGCAAATATTGCAAATTTTCATAGTGATTTCTTTTTGTGTGTGTTTCAGAAGGCATGGAGCCAAGGTTACAGGAAATCAATAGTTCTCTTGAGAATCAAAACTTATGAGTAAAAAGATCTTACTTGGTAAAGCTATTTTGCCCATTACTTCTACTTTTGTAGAGTAAAAACAATGTGCTTTGATATATTCACTGCAGTTCATATCAGATCCCCTGTTACAGCAGAAAACAGCCCCTTTTGTAGCTAGAGCACATCCTTAAAAAAATCTCACTTTTGATCAGCAATTGAATAGTTCAGAAGATTTATGGTCTCTAAAACTATCATTTAAGGATATTTTCATTGTTTCAGTTACAATGTACTTCAAAAGCTTTATGTTTTCTACTTCTTTTCCATTTTATAGGTTAATGAAGGCTGAGCCAAAATCCAAAGTTTCTCCCTCAGGAAGCTTCTGTTGTCATTCTGCAGTCTGAGTACTGAGATGTAACCCAATCACCAATAGAGTTAGTACAGAGATGTCTGCAGAAAACTGGGAAATAATTCATCAAAACAAAATATTCTGTAGAACAAAGAGTATTTGACCGTCTCAGCTTGTCATGGGTTTTTTTTGCTTTCCTGCTTGTGCTACAGACTTGTTACTCTTCCTGGCTCAGTGTACTCTGTGTTTGTAAACCCAAACTCAGTATCAATTTTCTGCCAAAGGGCACCCACTGAACAAGGGAATCAAGAGCTCCCCAGCCACCACCTTTAACACAATGACATTTTCAGAAAACAAATGCACTGGTCATAGGATGACAATAACCTTCTTTCTTTCATGGGGATTTCTCCTAGTAAATAAGAACATGTTTATATTAAATTTCAGCTTTTCACTACACAGATGTGTTAAATCTGTATTTCATTTGGTAAATTACAACTTCCATTAAAACGCCTGATTTACTAATTCATACCTATTATTAAAAATAATTATTAGGTTTTATTCACTGAACATTTACTTACTAATTTCCATCAATTTAAAATCATCCTATGCTTTTGCTGTTCTGTATTTCACTGATCAAAACACAGAAATGCAAACATACCTTAATTTTCAGCGTACTCTTTCCTTTCTGGCAATGGAACATACAAAGGTGGACTTTTCAATGATAAATGCTTATAAGTCAGTGGCTCTGAACTACAGAAGTCCTCAAAGCCTGGAAAATCCCATAGAGGAAGTTCAGCACTTCTCTCTCCTTTCTACCAAGAGACCTCTTGTCTGGCATTACCTGCTGGGCACTGTTGCAGTATCAAAATAGGATGGGGATAAACTCTGAAGAAAAGGTCTACATTTAGAAAAGCTGAATAAAATTTAAAATATTTAAATAGCTTCATGCCTTCAAAATTTCAAATTTTGCAAATTATATTACAGCATTTACCTTTCTTTAAGTTAATGGTTCATGATGCACTGCCATTAAGGGTTTACCAGGAACTAAGATCAGACCCATTGAAGGATTTACTTACACAAAACTGGAGACTAAACGTGATTCAGTGTATGCCTGAGTTCTGCTTATGCTTCAAGCTAGCCTTGATCCAGAGTTCCCTGGCAAGTTGCAGAATTTCACTGTGTTCACAGTATTTAGCTCTGCCTCTCCAGTGGTCATACGAGCACAGGCATGACTCTGTACTCATCCCACAGCCTTGTGTCCCCTAGACATGACCTGTTTCACACAACTGTCATTCAGAACATAAGTGGGGGCTCTCAACAGCTGCCTGTCTGCCTTCAACCCTTTACAGCTGTCTCTGAAGCTGGCCCTCACACCTGAAGTGATTTACCAAAGACTGCATAATTAACCAGTGACTTAGTTTCCATTGGAACAGAAAAAAATATCATTTTCATTATCTTGGTTTAGCTATCAACACTATCACTGAAGTTTCTGGTTCAGAAAATGATAAATTTGAATGTACAAAATACAGTTGCCAAGCAGACCATGGGACTTGTCCATCCACTTGACCATCAGCTTTCCTATTTCATTATTATCTGCGTGTTATATGTACTTTCCTGGGATTGCTATGAGGTGACATAAAGTACAGAACAGTTATTGAAATATAACCATTAATTGCCTTGGATTTTCCACTAAAAGCATCGTGAAGTGCGAATGCAGAGTTATGGCTTTAGTGATGCAGAAATATCTTCTGCCTTAAATAGTTTCTCACAGGTGTTTAATAACATTAAGCCTCTTATCAATTTCCCATTACTGTCTCTTCAGCAGTTAAAGCAGTGAGATTAACTGTCCCTCCTGAGCACTTGTAGCAGGACGTGCCTGTGACTTTATGGCGATGTGAACTGTGGGTGGGACATGGTCTGAGCACAGCAGAGCCACGCACTGATGTGTCTGGACAGGGCTCAGACCCTCAGCAGGTCACTGGGAGCACAGCGGGACAGAGGCTGAGCTCTGCTGACAGCCTGCAATGCCGTTGCTGGAACTTCACCTTCTGGAAGGTTCCTTCTTTTTCAAAACTAACTGTGTAAGCAACTCCTGTCTTCAGGAAATGCTCTGTCCTTTTTCTTAAATCCTGGTTGATTTTGCTTATCTCGTCCTCCTCTTCCCTAACCCAAAACCACTCCATGTCAAACGAACACTACAAAGGAAGAGGATGACAGGTGGAAGAATATGGACAATAATCTAGCCAAAAACATAAGAGAATAAAAAAATATCCTTGATAATTCCTTGGAGAGCTTTTCATCTATTCTTTATCCCCTAATCTATTTCTAAAATATAGGATTTTTAAATTCTCTGCTGCTTGCCAATTGCACTGTGCACTGCAGAAATATCCAACTTCCTCCAGGGATGTTACTGAGCTCTCACACATCTCAAACTTCCATTTATACCAGTAGAAATCTGAGGAGTGCAGCTGAGAAGTATAAGGTTCATCCGCCTCTACAAGTGGGGAGTCAGTTCCCTAAGCCCACCATAAATTTTCATTTTCCACATTTTCATTAAAATAATAAAGAATACAATGATGAATGCAAGATTTGAGGTTAAAATAAATCAAAGGATTATTTATCTTAAGTGTATGAGATTTACAGCATCTGCAGAAAAATTTTGATCATAAACTATTGCAGCTGTAAAAATGGAATTACTAAGAAGAGAACTTTAGCATGGTTCTCATAAATAAGGAATGAACAATGAAGTGGAAATTAACTGGTCAGACACCAGTGTCTCGGAGGAAGAATTGACCATCTGCTGACTGAATATTAGCTGCTCAAGTGATTACTGGACAAAAAGCAGTACTGTTTACAAATAATTAAGGCATATGGTTCCAAAACAAGGTGAGAAAACAGGAAAGAAATCCTTCTCTTGAATCTGAGATGAGGTAGACCTTACCTCTAGAAGGGTGTTCTGTTTTAATCACTGAGATTTAAAATAGGTGGGGAAATTAATGAGCATGTGGTGATCTTAGTTGAAAAATTTAAAATCTAAAATTTCAGTTTTAGAAAAGTGTCTAAAATGAGGTAATGCATGTGATAAATAGATGTTACATATAGCAATCTTCTGAAAAAATTGATTTATTAAGCAGCTTTTCTAATTTTGAAAAAAACAATAATTTTTCCTTTGGAGACTATGAAATATTAATTTGACCAATATAAAAGATTATTTGGATTAAATATATGCACTAAACTTGCTTGTCTATAACAATAGCATTATTACTAAATATTGTACACATTGGAGTTTTAAAATACAAGGGAGAGCAATGGAAGAAGAGTGAGAAAATTATGAGAGAAAACAATCACAGTAGGAGAGCAAAAAAATGAAAGCATATTTTAAAGACCATTTATTTCTATGCTTTTTCTTCTTTCATCTCTAAAAATAAGTGGAAATGAAAATCAGGAATAAGAGGATTTGAGAGCCGTTTTCACAGAGAAATGTGAAATAGCACAATGCATGGATGAAAAAGTAATCAATCCTTTTACAACAAAACACTGTATTATTACCAGTAGCGTGATCTCTCAGATAATTCAGAATGCACATCTGCAGGGTATGGAATGCTTTAAGGTCAGGGAAAAAATAAACAAATAAACCCTACACAACAGAAATATGTCAAGGGCAAGTGAAAATGCAGAAGGGTAATGGAGAGAAAGACACAAGTGTGAAAAGTAAGAAAGAGTAAGAAAAGTGAGAAGAACCAAAAGAGCAGAGAAAGGACATTTACACAAAATGCAGAAAGCCTAAAAGATGGTGAGAGAAAGCGTGAACTCTCTGGAGAGAAGGTAACACAGCTGACCTGCTGAACAGCATGTGATCTGCAGCAAAATTTTAGTTTCTGTGTTTAACCTGTCATGCATCAAATGGCACATCAGGCAAAATATTTTTCTTTTTAGTTTTCTTCACAGAATTACAGAATATGCTGAGTTGGAAGGGGTCCATCAGGATCACTGAGTCCAAATCCTGGCCCTGCACAGGACCATCCTCAAGAGTCACACCCTGAGCCTGAGAAACTTGTCCAAACACTTCTTGAATTCTGCCAAGCTTGGTGCTATGACCAGTTCCCTGGGGAGTCTGTTCTAGTGCCCAACCACCCTCTGGGTGAAGAACCTTTTCCTGACATCCAACCTAAACCTCTCCTGACACAGCTTCAGGCCATTCCCTTGGGTCCTGTCACTGTCACCACAGAGCAGAGATCAGTGCCTGTCCCTCCTCCTCCCCTCACAAGGAAATTGTGACTGCAGTGACATCTCACCTCAGTCTCCTCCAGGCTGAACAGACCAAGGGCCCTCAGCCGCTCCTCACACGGCCTCCCCTCAAGGCCCTTCACCATCTTCACCACCCTCCTTTAGACACTCTCTAACAGCTTAATATTTTTCTTATGTGCTGCCCAAAACTGCCCACAATTTTCAATATGAGGCCACCCCAGTGCAGAGCAGAGCGAGACAATCCCCTCCCTTGCCCCGCTGGTGATGCTGTGCCTGATCTCCACCTGGACATGGTTGGCTCTCGTGGCTGCCAGGGCAAGGGAATGTAGATTTTTTTCCTCAGAAGACTGTTAATCTCAAATCTACATATATGTTCAAACAAGACAAACAAACAAACAAACAAAAAAAAAAACAGAAGTGAATTTGAATCCTACATTTTAAAGAGATGTCTTTTTGTAGAAAAGAAGTATGACAGTATTTGTATGTAAAATGTGACAAGTATCTTATTTAGGTATTACTTCAGAAACAAGTGTGTGCCACCAACTACATTGCAGATTTTTTATAAACAAGATATTTGGGGTGATACAGATACCTCCTAAGACATTATTTAAAGTTCTTTCAGATTAATTTTAGCAACACATCTAACTCTGAAGTGAGACATTGCTGTGTCCCAGGGATAGGAAAATTTGACGTTCATGGGCAATGAATGAAAACTCTGTGGTGGTCCTGTTGAACAGGTTTGAAGTTGAACATATTAAGTTTCTTGTCATGTTTGAGGTCATCCTTTGAGTTCTGAAATAAACTACACATCACTAATGAAGTTTATTAGGATGAACTAGAGGTAACATCATATTTGCAAATGTGCAGAGTCCACTGATGTCAAAGCTGAATATGAACAGTTTTATAAACAGCTATCTTCGCCTCTCTGTTGCCCATCTCCCATTGCATGACTCCGCTATCAGTGGCACAAAGAGCAGCCAGTTCTCCAGTGTTTGGTAGTGGTACTTGGCACAGTTTCCTACCAGGAAGGTGGAAGGGATGGGAATGGGTAATGATCCTTCTCTTCTTTCCCCTTTATAAGCAGAAGAATCCCACACTAAGCAAAATTCCCAGTGAGGCAGAGAAAAATTTTATATGAAGTCAGCAGGTGTCTGTGAATCTCAGGACAGGAATGGCTGAGGGTAGGGGTTGTTTTGTGTGCCAAATACAGGTGGAGCAAAAGCCCTGCTGATGCAAAATTCAAAGAATATTACACAAACCACAGATGTAACCCTTACCCACACTGTTTAGCAGAGACATACACTCATCTGACCTCAGGCAACCCAGCTACATCTGCCTGGCCCACAAGAACATCCAGTATTTGCAGACCCTCGTTTTGCTTTGCTTTCCTTGACATCAGCCCAGCCCTGCCAAGCGTGACTCCTCCCTGAGCTCTGCGAAGGTGGGCACAGTTAAGGTTAGAGGCAATGTTTGGGCCAGGGCTAGATCTGAAAATTTCCTTCCTATGTAGCTTTTCCTCTTAGAAGTATTCCTCCTAGTATCTCCCAGGTCAAGGCTGCCTCAGGTAGCTGAATGCCTGCTTAGAGAGTCTAAGAGATGTATTTAGGGTCTAAGGAGATGTATTTCCTCTTAAGGAGCAACTTTCAAGGGAAAGCCTTTTCAAACACTCTCAGATATATTACTCATTTGTTTGCAGTTCTTCAAGTCTGTCCTGTATCTTTCATGCTGAGAGGCTTCTTAAAGCATAGTGGAAAAGGGAGGTAACACAAAACCTGAGTATCCAACAGCATTGTTACAGGAGCAGCCAAACTGTCATCTTCCCTCACCCATTGGGAGTGTGTGAAAACAGTCCTCATTAAATTCTGAAATAGCACTGGGTATTCACTATGACCTTTTTTGCCTTTTGAAGAAAGGTCATTCTATCTTACTTCTGCCAGTACTAGTTAATTGAGATGTAAATGTGCCTGGGCTGAACCTCTATAATAATTTCAAGAGGGTCACTAAGCAGCCATCACCTTGTAATAACATTTAACCATTCTCACTGTGAACTTGTACACAAGTTTTCAAGACATGCTGGAGAGGAAAGGCATTGCATGCCATTATCTTTTTTCCCAGATGCTGAAATTCCGCACTGCTAATGCCTAGAAACACTACCTTTTTGTATCAAAACCAGAGATTTACTGGTCATGTTCTAGAAAACATGCAACTGTGGAAATAATATAGTGAACATAATAATATACTTGCCAGAGAACACAAATTTAAGTCTATTTTCCATACTGAAATAGGATTGACATTTTTCACAATATTTCATGTATATTACTCTTATTTTATTTAGAAACTGCTTAACTGGCAGAACCCCAGTGGAAATAGAAAAAAATTTTAGCTTCTTGAAACTCTGAGACTCTATTTGAGATAAAACTGCTATTATTTCTTGAACCCCTGTATAATCCAAGTGTACACCAACCAAAATACAGTGTTTAACAGCTGCAACAGAGCAAGGAATTTGTATAAAGCGGGAAAGGGACAATTAGCTGGGAAAGCACTGGGATGAACACCATGTTATAGCCACTAGTAACTGTGATTAGGTTTGTTAGTGTAAGATGCACCAGTTTAATGGTTAACTAATCATATTATCAAACTATTTTTTAGTAACACTGTCACAAACTGCATCAAATAAGGCACCGTATTTAGAAGAAAATGCATCATCCAAACTGATTGGTAAAGGAAGTGGAATAGTTTTTGTAACGCCAAATAATACTTTGTCAAACTGACATGTAAGAGAAAGAGACTAAATTTTTTAGACAACATTATTATTAGTATTATTATTATTATTATTATTATTATTATTATTATTATTATTATTATTATTATTATTTCCACCTGTTAAGGTGTAGTATCTTCTACTGAGTTACTGGTCAGTAACATTAAAACTAAAGTTTGCCAGGCATTGTTAGTCACTAAAAGTAAATGTGTTTTTTGCAGGAAAATACATGGAATCTTAGCATCATATAATTGTTTCACTTGGAAAAGACCTCTAAGAAAGAATTGAATCCAACCGTTAACCAAGTATCACCAAGTCCAACACTAAATCATGTATGTGACATCTGCATGTCTTTAATTCCTCCAGGGATGGTGAATCCAGCACTTCCCTGGGCAGCCTCTTCCATGTTCTACAGCATTTTCAGTCAAGAAATTTTTTCTAATATCCAGTCTAATCCTCCCTAGGTGCACCTTGAGGCCATTTCCTCATCCTATCATTTGTTACCTGGTAGAAGTAATGAACCCCCACCTTGCTACAATCTCCTTTCAGGCAGCTGTGGAGAGGGATGAGATCTCCCGAGCCTCCTTTTGTCCAGGCTAAACACTCACAGCTGCCTCAGCCATTTCTCATGTGACTGACTCTCCAGAGCCTTCCCCAGCTCTGCTGCCCTTCTCTGGACCCTCTCCAGCCCCTCAATGCCTTTCTTGTAGTGAGAGGCCCAAAACTGGACACAGGATTTGAGGTGTGGCCTCACCAGTGCCGAGTACAGGGGGACAGTCACTGCCCTGGTCCTGCTGCCACACTATTGCTGATCCAGGCCAGGTGCCTTTGGCCTTCCTGGCCCCCTGGGCACACCTGGCTCATGTTCAGCTGCTGTTGACCAGCACCCCCAAGTCCTTTACCAGAGGAGTCTTCCAGCCACTCCTCCTCAAGCCTGGAGCACTGCCTGGACTTGTGACTCAAATGCAGCCCCCCCCTTCACTTTGTTGAAGCTTTTACATCTTGCAACTGCTTGATGATAAATGACATTCAAGCAATTTCCTCTAGCAAAATCATAATACAATTTAAAGTAAAATGACTGGACAGTTACTTGACTGGTCACAAATATGTGACTCAAAGGCACAGCAGTGTAGAAGTTTGTGTGTATGGAAGTATTCTGTATGCTTTGCACTTCTCTTTATACCTGCTTTAGGAGACCTTCAACTTTACTAGTTCCAGTTACTAATAGAAAAATTGGGCTTTTTCTTTGCTTTTGTTCATATATCTTCATATAAGGATAAGGGAAAATGTTGAACTAGGTTAATTCTCCCTACCTTCAACTTAATAGGTGCACCAACCTTTCAGTCCTGTTCTATTTTATAATGCAAATTGGTTACTGCCATTCCAGCCTTGCCTGCTGTAGGGTTAACAGCATTTTTTACCCAAGTTTTAAAGTTGAACATTCATTTTAATAGTTCTTTTCTGAGAGGAAGTAAAGGAATAATGATCACTTCATGGAAATGTAGATTTACTTCTGTAAATCACTCACATTTAATGATTCATTTGAGAAACTGACCTTAAATACTGAAAAAAAAAATCTCTGATTATAATATATAAATATATTTTCTTTTAGACTTAAGGCAAACTTTATTGATAATGCTGGAAATCACTATCTTCATGCACTGAACTGATCAAATCCTGTTGATTTCCAGCACAATGTGACCCACAAACAGCACTGTCCAAGGTTCTATTTCTTTTCCTTTATGGTATGTTATTCACTTTGCTAGTATGTTTATCTTCCATTTATGAATTTGTTTTTGAAATCTGTTCCCTTAGGTTGTGACATTAGAAGCAGGGCAACGTCTGCTTATATTGTCTATAAAAAGGTGTTTTCTCTGCCTTATTTAAATAAGTTGTGTTAACAGCTGACAGAGTTCAAAAGGAACAAACCATAAATATATCTCTTTATTATTGCTTTAATATGCTAGACTCTTTCCTGTTTTCTAAACTAAGACTTTGTCTAGTTCATTTTAAGGTTAATTATTTTTGCTCATCCTACAAGCATTCAGGTTTTCTTGAATTGAAAAGTGATATATGACTTCAATGAGTTTAGTTTTCAGCTCACATTAAAAATTAAGCCAATTGTTGAGAATCAAATTTTTAAAAAATCATGTGGATGAAAGCCAGTTACATGCATAACTGCAGTACTAAAACTACACTGCAGGTGACTTCCACCTCAAAAACCAATAAACAGGATGCTATTATTTGAGGCAGTTTACTGTAAAATTCTTTACTCACCAATTTTTTTGCTTCTTGTCTTCTGCACAGACACCTCAGCTGAGATTACTGCTGAGCAGCTCACAGCCTGCTTGAAAGTAAATGTGTTTCTAAGCAGCTTTCCCAGTGGAAGGATGTCTGCCACACCACAGTTTGGTAGATGTTCTGTAACACACCACCTCCACACAGCCTCAGCTTTAAGTATAAAAGCTAAGACTGCTTCTTTGTATTTCTTTTAAGGTTGAGAACAAGTATCCAGGGTATCTTACATCATGGGTGCACACCAAGGGAAATATCTTAGCTTTGTTCCAAAGACTGGATAGGACTCTTGCTTTAAAATTTAGGGTGCATTACTCCCTATCACTCCTTTTCTTGCAGAAAATGAGCACATTTATTCTATTTGTTTAGATATACATTCAAGGGTGAACTGAGCCTCATGCCTCTCCAATGACTACAGGGACATCCTAAGTGATTAACTTAATGTATTTAATATTGAGACCAATTAAGGGCAGTAATATAAGTGCTGCTCCTTCTTTCTCAGATTTTGTCAGGCCCCTCTGGACATGAAACTGCAGATTCATGGGCTCCTCTCTTCTTGAGCACCAGAGTTTCTCCAGAGGAAGGAGAGGAGAAGGAAGGTCTTCTATTCCCCAGTCATCATTGTCTCTCCTTCACGCACTCAGGACCACAAGCAGCATTCTCAGTTTCTTTTTCTACCAACTGTAAAGCTTCCCCACTCTCTGCCTCCTCTTGTCTCCAGCCAAAGATGCAAGAGCTGGGCAGCTGTGAGCTGGCTGCCCTGTGCCCCAGCCCCCAGGAGGAACTTTCCTGCAGTCCTGGGAGGGTTTTGGAGGCAGCTGAGAGGCGGCTGCTGCTGTCCCTGGTCAACGTGTGCCAAAGCCAAGACTGCAGCAAAGCAAGCCCTCACTTGTGCTGTGATGCAGGTCAAAATATTGCCCCTTGGGTTGAACCCAGCCTCTAAATTGCCCTACCAATGTAGGCCTGGTCAAAGAATAGGGAGCAACCTGGGGAAAGGGCTCTACTCCAAAATGGCAAATGGTGGGACAATATGGAAAGTGATTTTTCTGTTCAAATTTTTCTGAAAATGGGTATTGACAATTACCCCTGTTCCTACTTCAGCTAATGGGAATAAGTTCCAAAGGTCTCTCCAATTTCAGTTGTTATTTTACATTTCACCTTTAACTCAATCTGATGCTGAATAAGCATTAAAATGAAGGTGGCAACTGATTACTTTATGCTATTCTAGATTAAAAAAAAAAAAAAGAAAATATTAAAAATTATGCCCAGCTGTGAAAAATAAAGGGAAGCACAAATTATTGGTTCTGTGCATGAATACTGTAAATAGATGAGAGCAGTCAGGTTAAGAGCATTAGTTAATGCTAGAATAACATCTGGGTGGATGTTATTGTTGCTTTCATAAAGTGCAATTAACATATATTTTTGAATACTTTTACATTTGTGCCCGAATTTTAGTATAACAAAAAATATATGAAAATATGTATTTGTTATCCTGAAATAATTATGTGGGGATTTATTTGAAATAACTAAAGTAACTTTGTTCCTTTATTTTTAATTACATTTCTAGCATCTTCTTTGAAGATATAGGAAAAATATTTTTAGCTTCATCCAAATCTTGCTGAAGTTGACAAAAACTCTCCTGCTGAGTTCAATGAGATTTGGATCAAATGCTTGGTAACCTCAGGTATTATTTCTCTGGTCCACTCTGGTCTAGTCATGTTTTGAGAGAAGTATACCTCATTTTCCTATTTTAATTTTTAGCAAAGAATATCAGAAGACATACTTGGGGGTTTTTCCATCTGTAAAATGAAAATATGATCTTATTGTTAAACACCTTGTGATCCACTAATTTAAATAATATGTATATATGTATATGTATTTCTCCATGTCTTATCACTATTTCTCCTTATTTCTGCATCTTTTTATCCATCAGCAAAGACACTTGTTATGAGAATTTTTAACACATTTAATAAACAAGTGGAAGTTTACATCATGCAATTCATCCTGCCAATTGTGCCACAGAAAACACATTTATTCATTTAGTTTATAACACCAGACTGGACATTACTGAGTTAAAAAAAAATTAAAAGTAGGAGAGAAGTTTAATGACTACAAGTTTGGAGATTCATCCATAGTGTCAGGACTTGTCATTTCAGAACGTTTCCCCCATCATTTCTTGCTTTTCTTTGATGTTTTTTGATTCAAAACCAGAATCAAGAGTCTGTCAGATGCTTGCAGAGCAGCTTCTTTAATAGCCAGGCTGCCAAGCTGGTTGCCTTTTTAAACAGCTCACACCACAACTCAATTATTGCTTTAATTGAGTAAATTGATTCCTTAATATTCATTACATTATTCAACAAGCTACTTACCAATATCCTAACAATATTTTACAGGATTTAATTTTCATGATTCATGCTGACAATTTTTCAGGAAAATTTCCACTTTGCCTTCTGGTCCCCGCTGTGAAAAGCAGATTCATTAATTTAACATCTTCTAAAAGGAGTAGATTTCCCTGTCTGTGATGAAAATTTATATGATAGAGAGCAGAATCCTTAATATATTCTTTTTTTTTCCAGTAGTGTTACTTCAAATGTATGTATTTATATTTGTGTGTAAGTCTAACTATAAATGTGCATATATATATGTGTGTATATAAATATATTTTTTTTTTATAATAAAATATATTTTATACCTGCAGGCATATCATAGATCCTTCACAATTTTTGCCCTGCTCCTCCTACAAAACTGTTTTGCCTTGTTGATTTTCAATCACTCTAAAAATGCTTTTTTGTAATGACTGGTCAGGATTGTACATAATTGGCTTGGGGTTTAGATTCAGAATTCAATGCATTTGCTTGGAGACTAAACACAATATATCTAGTCCTTTGAAACAATAGTCTGTAACAAAGTATAGCATTGACCAAATCCGATATAAAAAGCAATACTTGGTGAGATGATGACATATATGAAACAGCTGTTTTGCTAATCAGTTCATGTCACAGTGCTCCTTCTAAATTTCCATGTTTTTGTTTTTCCAAGGATTTACTTGCTATATTGTAATCACCAAGAGAACAGAAACCCAGATATTAAAAAACAGAAAACATTTAGAGTATGTAGTTTTGAGTACAGTACATTCTTCCAAAAGTAAAAATAAAAGGTGAAGACAAAATGTGGTAGTAGAAACTAAGTACTCCAGACATCTTTTTTCTGACCTTTTTCCTGTCCATCCTTAACTATGGTCATTTAGACAGTAGTTCACATCTGCCAGTACTGTGGTGCAGCTTGTGAAACTGTCAAGATCTGTCATTATTTCAAAACCCAAACAAAATGCTATTAACACAACTAATAATAACATGTCCTAAAACCACCAAACTCTTCTCAACCAATGTCCTAAACAAACTACTCTGCCCTTCTGAAAAAAAGATAACGTGAAAGTGACAATAAAGTATAAGCTTTTATCTGTATTTCTCTAAGAACTTCACAGAGAGACCTCCAGTTGTGAGTACTTCCAGTTTTCATGATAATCCGTAGATGTATTTTAAAAAGGAGGAAAAACAGAAGATGAGGATATAAGGTATTGAGAAAGATATTTTCCTAAGACCAAATTAGGCTATGTTTTTAGCAAATAAGGGGTTTAGACCACATTCTGACACTGGCAAAGGTCACATATCTGTCGTAATGTCTAGTAGGACTATATTTAGGGATAGATATCCCTATATACTTATTCAGGTTATCCTTGTTATAGGATGTTAAGCATCTAATGCTCAAATATCCTCTCTCAAAATCCTTTAATTAACCTTCAAAATCTTATTATTATTCAGTAAGAGAAATGAAAGTAATGTACTTTGCCTATTTTGAACACTAAGAGTCAACAGCCCACATGGGAATAATGAGTTCTTCTTAACATTTACCAAATGATTAAAGGATTATGATTTGGGGAAATATTCCATCAGTGCATGGTAAACCTGAACAATTAAAGAAGACTCAACAGTCCCCCTGTGCTATTAAGATCACAGTTTTAAGATGTGGTTTGCAGTTGACATAGTTTGTCACAAAATAAATGTCCACTTCTGAAGTGAGACTCTGCCTGCTGGCTTAGTAGCCCTTTTATCTTGTGATAGAGAGCTGGTTGCTTTGTGACACATACTGGGTTCACCCTAATCAGAAATCAATTTATTTTCATCTAGCACAAATGCCCATGTCTAGGCCTAATTGTAAAGCAGATAGAAGCAGATAAAGGAGCTGCAAGTTGTCATAGTTTTAATAATTTTTATTTCTACCTGAAAGCTGATGAAAATGACAGGAGTTTTATTGTTATTTTTTTGTTTAAAATAAATTTTTGAGGAAGCTCTAGGGTTGAACCCCAGAAATTCTAGAGACACGTTAAACTGCCATGAATTCATAGATGTGAGCACATAACTACTTGCTTGCACAAAAAATTAATAGTTGAGAGGATAGATTAAGCCTACATGTTCTCTGAGTGACCATTATTTTGGAGTTTTCATCCCAGTTCCTGGTTTCAGATCACACAATATTTGATCCCATTATTCTAATTATTCTCAGATTAAATCTGCCTATTGTAAGATTATCTCACAAATCAATATCAAAAGCAATAATCAATATGCCAAGCAAGAATGATCTGGACAAGTTATAATATCCTTACTTTCTTGATGCAGAGAAACAACCCATTCACTTGGCCTTTGTGTGGAATTGAAATATGAATCTTGTTTTAATGTCCCAGAGGAACATCATCTGATTGCAGTAAGACAGTATTTTTTTATCATTGTTGTAATTACCCTGACATTGGTGGGCAATATTTTTGGTGACCTCAGAGGATTTTCTATATTGCTGTGTTTCAAACCAAATCTTGCTCTGAAATTGCTTTAAAGTGAACAAAGATGCTCATTATTCCTTATACAGCAAGAACTTCATCATGTATGCTTAAAGGGGAAAACAAAGATTGGCTTTATACAGAAAATTTGAACACTCAGGTTTTTTGCCAGGAATTCCAGAGACATTCAGCTGGGCTGACTGCTCTGTGGTCTTTGCTGCATTTCTGGTATGCTCTGCAGAACTTCTACCCCCATTCACATTTAAACAATCAGTGAAGCAATTCTGGACCAGGTGTCAGAGTCATGTAAATACCAAAACTGTGCTTTACAGCAGCTGAGAATATTACCTGTACACAAGTCCCACAGATGTCAATGACAAGGCAGAGGATACTTCATGCTCTTCCCAGGAGGTTTATGCTGTCAAACCTCAGTGCTCAGTGTTTTCCAGACACCAGCATGAGATAGCCCTGTTAACACTAATAAAAATGTCAAAGAGGGGAAAATAAAAGTGAGAAACGTCATTAATTTCAAAGGAATAAAACCAAGGATGACTTCATTAATAAGTTTACTCTCACCTTTTTGGAAAGGATTTTTTATCCTGGAATAAAAATGATTTTTAGTGTTACAAAGCCTGAATCTGGGCTCCTATTAAAATTCCTGACTCTGAGGCAATCTCTACTCACAGTTTGCTGACACAAATGAAAGATGGGATGGAAATAACTCTCAGCTGATAAAGCTTTCTCTAACCTGTGTTTTGAATGTGTGTTTCCTCCATGAGATTCAGGAAGGATTGTTTATGCTCTTAAAAACAAAAAAAAAATTATGGATTGCATTGCTTGTAGAATGCCAATGAGATGTGTTGAGCCAAATTTTTCCTGTAACTGTTTAGCTTTCATGCCAGTATTTGCACATACCTGCTCAGCCAACTGTCCCAGATAGTCAGGAACTTAATGCATTAATAAAATTTTTGCCTTTCATAAGACAAGCAGACACAGGAGTCTCTGCCTTCTCTGTTCCTAAGTCAAAGAAGATGCTTCTAATAAATATTTGTATAGGAAGAAATCAACATAATATAATTTTATATATTTTCCAAGAGCTTTTTCATTACAATGCATTAAAAGAATGCCATAGAAAAACAGCAGTGAAATAAGATTAATTTAAATGAAAACACATATCTGGAATCTGTATTGTTTTAGTTGGGTATAATTTTAAAAGAATGTTGCTGCAGATAGAAAATGTTATAAATTCATACAAAAATCCTCTGCACCTGGAAATTGTACAGGAATTCTAAAGTGTGATTTAAACAGCATGGGCTTTTCTCTAGAAACAACAGACAAGGTACCGTCAAGTTATAAATTAGTCCTTCTTCTTTACACAGTGTAAATGTATTTGATTGCTAAATATGTAAATGAATTGAAAACATCTGACTTGTAATAGCAAAATTACAGGGACAGAGCAGCAGAAATTTTAGCCAAGAGAAAAAGAAACTTTAAAGAAGAAAGAGGGGGAAAAGAAAAGCAGGTGAGTGACAGATAGAAAGCAAACATATAACCTGTCACATGCATCGCTTTACCTGGAAGAAGCCACAAGTCAATAACAGAAGAAACCCAAGAGCTACTCCAAGGCACTTCTGGTTGGTAGAGTTTTTAATCAGTGCTGGCACTGGGAGCTTTTGCAAGACATGCATGGAGGTACTCCAGCAATACAAGGAATAAATATCCTTGAAAAATGCATGTAAATCTAAGACATTATAAGCAGCCCTAAAATAATTATTATGTCTTCTGTATTTCTTGAATTATAGAGCTATACACAGCTGCTTTGGACCTACACTTTATGTTATGATGGTTTAATCAAATAATTCAGATTATAAGAACTGAAAAGGAAATACCAAAATCATGGCTTTGCTAGCAATAATCAACAAAAATATCACTTAAACAATAGTAATTGTAGTAAGTATTTCTTTCTTTGGATATCAAAAAGTATCTAAAGTATTGATTGTCAAAAAAAATTTGTCTTTCTGCTATGAATACTCTTGGCACCACTGAGTATTAGATTATCATAGGGTTGAAGGACAGCACTTAAAATCAGCTTTCACTCAGGATTTTTTTTGCCTAAATTTTAAACTATAGTTCAGAAATTTGTTGTTTGCTACAAATTGAAAGCTCATCAATGTGACCCAGCCAGAAATATCTGATGTGTTAACCTTTGGGGCCTTCTGGTTGGTCACTCATGAAAAGGGGAAAAAAAACAACCAACCAAACAAACAAACAAATAACAAGAAAAGGAAACAAATAAACACCACCACCACATTTATACCCTTTCTTTTCACAATCCTACACCCTAAACAAATTTTTCCCACCCCTGAGAGGCCCTGGCCTACTTCTGAGTAAATAAAATGAGATTGCACAGAGGGTTCATCTGCATTTGGGAGATGGTTCAGGGATCCATGGGAGATGGTTCAGGGTTTGTGATGCTCTTCAGTGATGCCTGTGCAGTCTTGGCTCTTATTGTCCACTGCAAGTGCAAGGGCTGTTCACACAGACGGGGAGCACACGTGACAAGGACAGCATGGCTGAGGCCCGGAGCAGTCTGGGACAAGCTCTGCTCACAGCTGCCAGGGGTGCAGAGGTGAGGTGTAGGCTGGCATTTCAGGGCACAACCTCCTCTGGCCATTAGAAGAGAGCATCCAGTAAGGAAGAGCTTTGAAGTAGGGTGCAAACTCAGAGGCTTTGGGATTTTTTTGGGTTTCTGCATCCTCCAAGTCCTACAGAGCTACAGTCCAAGTTGCCAGGTACTCCTATGGTGAGAGACTGAGCAAGACTGAGTGTCTGAATTGATGATTTAGTCAGGGCCTACAGTATCCACCTCGTAAATCTTCTACTGAGGTATCAGCCTTTATTTTTGTTTATTCTTTGACATTCTTAGACTTAATGACCCTTAGGGGTCCCTTCCAATTTGAATTATTCTATAATTCAATGGCTCCCACCTAAATCCTTGTGAAATTTTGCTGTATTTTTTACAAGTTAAACTGTTGTAGACAGTTTCTCTGGACACATTAGAAGCTGCCAACAACCTCAACTGTGTATTTTATATTTCAATGAAATATGATATTCATAGAAATAAATAATGGAGGACACTTGTTAGGCTGTCATAGGTACTGGAAATCTATAAGGAACTTTTATTCTAACAATCAAGAGGACTCCCATAAGGATATCAAAGGAAATTATCTTACAGATGTAATCTGCCTTGTAAAATAGTAAAAGACCTTGTTACAAGAGAAAAAAGAAGAAAGTTTGAAAGTCAAGGAGAATCTAAATCAATAGTGAAAAAAATTGCTAAGCATAGTTAGAACTGTAAAGCTGAAGCTCACTTTTATACTTTATTAAACATAACTCACTTCTACATTGTGTGAACTGCACATCAAATTTGAAATAACAGACCCATTAATCATACATGAAAAGTTAGCAGTAGATATAAAATACCTACCACATGTGATGATGAACTCAGGATTTCCTGTAACAGGCATATACTGTTCTGAGACAATTTGCAAATGTCATGAAGACCAAATATGACAAGTTTAGGATAGATTTATTGTAGAAAACAGTGTTTAAAGCCTCATATTTTCTTCTTACGGTGTATAACCTGCTCCTTTTTAAACCTTTATCTTTAATAGATGTTGCAAGTTTTAGGGCTATGTCTAGCTACTGTTAAGTAATTCATCTAAATCAGACATGGTGTCTAAAACTAGAAACAAAAAGGAACTCTCTTCCAGTGGATTGATGAACTGTTAGAAGTTGCTACATGGTGATTTTCTTTTAACTGCACAGAATCACAGAATATGCTGAGTTGGATGGGACACACAAGGATCAAGTCCAACTCTTGGCCCTGCACAGGATGCCCCAAAAATCACATTGTGGGCCTGAGAGAATTGTTCAAATGCTTTTTTTACTCTGTCAGTCTTGGTGCTGTGATCACCTCCCTGGGGAGCCTGTTCCAGTGCCCAACCTGCCTCAGGCTCAAAGACATTTTCCTGATATCCATCCTAAACCTCCCATGACACAGCTTCAGGCCATTCCCTTGGGTCCTGTTGCTGATCACCACAGAGAAGAGATCACAATCAAACCCTCTTCAAATTTTACTTCCACCAAAAAGTATTTATTTAGAATTAGAGAATACTTATATAATGTGATCCAATTTATCAAGGAATCCTGACATTTATCACGATCATTACCAAACTTGTGTTCTGTGAATGTATAAACCTGGAGCAGTGATATGCCATTATGTTAACCATACCATAAAGGAATCAATTTGATACCATCTCCTGTGTAGTGACAAGGATAAGAAACTTGTCTATATACTTAAAATTACAGTTGCAAGTAGATGTAGATGTAGATGTAGATGTAGATGTAGATGTAGATGTAGATGTAGATGTAGATGTAGATGTAGTAGATGTCGATGTATAGCATTTCAGATGTCAGCAGATCTCAGTCTATCTCTACTGGCAGTTGGCTATTAAGTAGGATATTGTGGTAGTAGTCAAAGATAATGATGCATTTCAGTCCTCTGAGCAACTAGCTGAAAGGAAGTGAAAAAGGGAGAATAAAACCAAATGCCATGAAGATGTGATGGTATATATTAAAAAAATATGGATCAGTGAAACACTTTTATTTTTCTTCACACTTTCGATCAAATTGAATGTCTTTGGAATTTCTGTCTCCCAAACTCCTCCTTTCTAAGTCACCATTTTCAGACTGTTATCCTGCCTCTGTAGCTGTCCTGAGGGGAAGATCTGGTAACTAACATTTCTTTCTCCTAAATATCTTCTGCAATTTCAGTAATGACATGAGAAGGAAGATGAGGAAAATGTCAGAGAATGTCACCTTCATGCACAAACACTATTTTTCTGAGACACAGTATTTGAAGAAAGCTTATTCTTTCTTCATGCTTCTTTCCATGATGACAAGCAGAATGCTCCTGCAGTAGTCACAATGAACAAACTCCTTCAAAGTTCCTGTCTCGCTAAAGACTTGTCTAATATGCAAATCGTCCCTGTGGTATATTTTATTTCTTAAGACTAGTGGCAAGTCTCACCTTTTTAAGGACATCCTTCTCTAACTATTCTGTAAATCAAATAAATGCATAAGTTGGCAGCACTTGATGGTGGAGACTGGGGACAGAAGCATATGTTATGCAAAGGAAGTCCTCTTGGGCATTTATTTAAAATGTATTTGCTATACTTTCTTCACCCATTTATATTTTACTATCTAGAACTGACTTAATATAACCCAAATCTTCAGAAATCTCTGCAGAAAATGAAAATATGCTACAAATAATCAGGAAATACATAGGAAAGAAAAAATATCTCCTAGGGACTTAGCTGTGCAAGTGTAAGCACTGCTGTTGTGGAATAACTCAGAGTATTTTGCAGCTCATTAATAAAAATGGTACAAACAGAATGAAAAAGAGAAACAGTGCACCATATAAAATAGTTTTAAAATCAACACAACTAGTCTTTAATTCATTTTTCTCTCCCTTTTTCACTGTCATTTAGCACAACTACAAATCTGTAAAGCGTGCATTGTTTTCCAGGGTCATAGCACATGACTGCCCAACAATGGGAGAACTTAGCCTGGTACAGATGCAAAAATATAGAGAACCTGGACCTCCATAATGAACAAAACCCCTCTGATTTTACTCAGATAAAATTTCTAAAGTTCTTTGGAGTAGCAAATGTAAATTATTGCACAGAATAGCAGTGACCTCTTTCATTCTGAGGAAAACTTACTTCCATTTTCCTTCGATAGAATGTCATTATTTTCTTTCATTCCACTGTTACTCCTCCAGATATGCTTTAGTCTAGTTTAACCTTTCTTCTTATTTCAAACCCGCTTCAGCTCTTTTGTTTTTCTTTTTTGTTTTTCTCATCTCTGTCTTGCTCCCAGAGATAAAGCAGTACAAGACAGATCTGACTTTTCTTTATATTCGGTTCTTCTTACTTTTGCCTTGAAAAACGGTTGAGCCTTGATCTGAATTCTTTGTTTCTCTCTCTATCACCATGTTAACCTGTGCTGTTGTTTTAGTTCTGTATTTTCTCCTTTCAGCATCATATTTGTGATGAAGTGTTTATTTGGCTTGTTGTGTTTTTTCAACAATTTCTGTCTATTTTGTATATATATTATAGCGGTAGTGCAAGAATGATGGTGTGCATAGGACACACATAGTACACATAGTAACTGCTGTGCACTATTACTTTGATATTTGTACATTATTAGAAAATGTTTGATAAATAGGTACTGAAAAAATTATTACAAGCCTGAAGAAAATGAATAATGTGAAAATTTCTAATGACTTGGACAATAAAAATAGACCTATGTACTTTTCTGAATTCATTTGACTATTTACATAGAATAAGAGTGAAATTCACTTGTTTATCCCACTGGATATTCAAATAATAGATCATTATGGGAAATTCTTTCCAAACAGGTTTCTGGATGATCCCATCAGTCTAAGTGAAGCTAAACAGAATGCAGCAAACCCAAAACTGTGTCAGTAAAAGCAAACATACCTACATCTCTGAGGAGGCTGGAACAAAAACATGATGAGGTTTACTAACCTCCTACAAATTATGAAAAACATTCTTGCTGCTTGTTTCTAGCTGTATAATTGAAGCATATAAACTTCCACATTACTCCTTGCGAACTTCTTCTATTCTCTAAATATATTTGGACTTTTAGTCTGATTTATACTGGCTTGTTTAGTGTAATCCATAGTCAACAAAGAGAGTTATTTACTTCCAAACCCTGGAATTCGGAATGTATTTCCAGTGAAATGAGGACATTATTGAGGATGAAGTACTGTGTTTAATTTTATTTGCCCACACCAAAAAATTACCTCATACTGTAAGAGTTACACAGAACAGCTACTAGAAAAATTCAAGAAATGCATAACCTCTTGTATAAGAGGAGACTGAAAAACTCTCTTCTGTTCAGTCTAGTAAAAATAAGGCAACTGGGAATATTATTGAGCTCTGCAAATATAGCTGATGGGGTAGCTAGAAACCAGGAAAAAAAAGAAGGGCTGAGTAAGCTAAAAAAACAGTGCTGACTTGAGAACCCAGAAGTGTAACTGTGTGTGAATAACTTTAGGCTGTAAGTGTGTCACAGCCTGGAGCACCTTCCAGCTTCTCATTCAGCTGGCGGAGCGCGGGGACGGCGCCGCGCTGGCAGGAGCAGCTCTAAAGAGAGCTGTGACCATGGTCTGCCCCTTCTGCCCTCCAGAGCTGCTGCAAGCTCAGTCTCTCATGCTGACCTTAGCCAGAGCTGCTCAGCACTGCTGCTGTGCCTCCCCACTCTGCAAACATCCCTGCAGAACCTCCCAGATGGAGCCACCAAGGAAGGGAAGGGAACACTTTTGTGGTGAAGATTTTGTTGAGCTCTGTTGGTAGAAAGTGAAGCCCCAGTGGCCTGGCAGGTTCCGTCCTGCAAGTTGTCCCTGTGACAGGTAACAGAGCAATGACAAATACCATAACCAATGGCTGCTGACAGATATTCCCAAGAAACCCACAGGGACACAGAGAGAGCTGTGCTCAGAAGGGAGTCCTGTCACCAGGTAAGTAATGGCTCAGTGTGCCCATTTAACATTTTCTGCAAGCATCCAAATAATTCATAAGTTTCGTGCATTCATTTTTTTTGACTGCTTCTACAAAAAGGGGATGATTGGCATTGTAGGAATACCATCTTCATTTATAACTGATCCACTGACCCCAATTAATCAAGAACAAATCGTCCTAGCTCTTATAAATAGCAAAATTCAGGCACAGGATAGCAGAGACTAAACACACACTGCCCTCCTGCTCCCAAACTTACCTGCAATTTTCCTTCTCTCTGGATACCCTAGTAACAAGCCCTCAGCAGGTCAGAGAAAGAGGCACTTACTTGTTGGTGCACAGACTTCAGCAGTGACAATGGAATACAATTTGTTTGTATACTTGAACTACAAACAAATATTTGCATTTTGTGCTGAGAAGAGAACATTGTTTCCTCTAGAGGTAAATGTTATCAATTCCAAGATTACATACACAAGCCCAGAGCCTTTTGTTTTCACTCTTTGTACTTTAGGAGGAAGAGAATTTCATTCTGTTTATATGTTCACTTTCTTTTTACTTCATCCTAGTGATTTTTCCTAATCCCTTTCTGTGGCAGCTGCCAATATTGTCTTGAGCCAAGTCATAACGTGACTTGTGAAGCTGACAGACAATGGGAATAGCTGCAATTTGCAGCTGTGAGAGGTGGCAACACATATCTGGGGAACTAATGGGAAAGTGAAAGGTGTTTTCAACCCTCTTTGTCAATGTATAAAACCACTAAGACAAGGATGTGCTATTCTAGTTTCATCATGGTATTTGGGGTGAAACACTATCTTTTGATAGCTGAGCCAAATTCCTTCATAACTGCACAATTTGTGCCTGTCCTTAGGAACCCTTTCAACATTTTTCTCAATCCATGATGTCAGTAGGGGATCTCTACTGCCTCACAACTCTTAACTAGATCATGGGCAAAAACAGGAGTAGAGCTCTGTCAGGAAGGGTACTGCACGAGTTTCACACACAAATGTAAAATTAGGCAAAAAGGATGCTTAGGTATGATGGGGTGGAGAATTCAGAATTCACAGTATTTTATACCCATTATGTGGAAAGTGCAAATAATTACACTACCAATAATGGAGAAACACAAGGAAATTTGATTCAGGGAGTAGTCCCCAAAAATTGGTATTCTTGGCCTCTAGATCTAAATGAAACATAGGTTATACACATGGCTAATGGTAAAAGGGGGGGGGGGGGGGGGAAGGAAGGAATAAAATAATGACAATTAATAACCTGAGATTATACAAAATGCTCATTGAGGGTATTTTGTAACAGAATACACTGGTGTGCTAAGTGAGTTTTGATAGTCTAATTCAGATTTCAGTTTTCATTAATCAGAAGTGTGAGGCATGTAGTAGAGCTCTGTTTCCAGCAGTCTTCAATTTATTATTTTTATGGCTGTGTGATTTTTACTGTGACAGTTGCCTATCCCATAAACATCTGACTCTGTAGGACATTGAACCCTTCCTCTGATATGAGTTCAGTTTCTTCAAATAGCACAAGACCTCCTTTTTTTTTTCTGTTTCAACTCCTCAATGCTGTGAAGAGAAAAGAACATTTGTCTCAGAATTAAGCAACTGTAATATCTGCTTTTGAAAAATAAAACCACAGTGAAAAGGCACTTATAAACAAAATATTTTTGGAACGAAGAAATGTTACAAAGGTTTTGGTTCATATTTACCTTTGTTCATAGTGACAAAATGGATTTTCAGATAGTTTTAAATGTCCTTTTTTTCCCCCCCTTAAGATGCAAATAATGCAAAGAAAGCAAAATGCAACAAAATGAACTCTACAGTGTAAGGAGGAGCACAATCATAAGGACCAAAAACAACTGAAACTTTCAACTGCTGTAATAAAGCAACATTCAAACTGAGCGGAAAAAAAAGGTTACTTTAGCAATCTGGATTAACTCTCATATTTTCTAGGACTGCCACATGTTGCTAGTACATCACTTATTTGTAAATCAAACTTAATGTCACTCTGTGTTTACATGTCAGAAAGCTGGGATTGCCATGCATCACCTTGGCTGGTCCCTGTAGCACACACTCAGTCCAGCCAAGCACATCTCCACCTGCAGTGCAGAGAAACAGGATTCTCCATGGATGCAAGTGCCATCATCAGCCCAGGAGGCAGGAATAGCTCTGAACAGGAGAGAAAAGTTTTCTTGTCACTCTGAATGACTGGTAAGCAAAAGAGTGAGAGCTGGTGAAGGCTTTTTTTTTCTGAATACTAAAGATATTTTTAACTGATGTTTTCTTCTCGAGCTTGATATATATCCCAAGGTAAAGTCAAAATTTAACATAAAATAACAGTGTCTACTTCTGAGAATGAAAGGTTGAACCCATTATGAGATTCCCTTTTTTTCTTGTGAAATATTAGCAATGGCATTGACTCTCTTACGTTTTCAACAAATTTCATTGCAACCAAAGAACAGCCCCAAGGGCTGGTGTATGCTGGGGACCACCCAGCTGCAAAACAGCTTGATAGGAAAAACCCTGGGCATTCTAGTGGATACCAAGTTGAACATGAGCCAGCAATGAGCCCCTGCAAAAACAGAAGGCACTGTATTAGGCAAAGTCTTGGCAGCAGGCTGAGGGAAGAGATTCTTTCTTGTATCACTGGTGAAGCCACACCTGGGGTGCTGTGTCCAGGTCTGGGCTCTCCAGTACAAGGGAGGATGAGAATACTGGAGGGAGCCCAACAAACAGCCACAACAATAATTAAGGGACTAGAGAATCTCCTAGGAGAGGAATCCTATAAGGAAAGGCTGAGAAAGCTGAGGCTGTTCAGCCTCAAGAGAAGGCTCAGGGGAGATTTGACTGATTCATGGAAACACTGGAGGAATGCTGCCCAGAGGATGGAGCCAGGCTCCTTTCAGTGGTGCCCAGTAGCATGATGAGAGACAAAGGGCACACGCTGAGACAGAGCAGGGTCTGGGCAGCACTTGGAACATCAGGAACCACTTTCTCTGCGACTAAGGGAGACAAGCCCTGACACAGATTCCCCAGGAAAGTTATGGAATCTCCTCCTTGGAGATATTCAAAAAACATCTCAACATAGTCCTGGGCAAGTGGTGACCCTTCTTGAGCAAAGGGGTTGGACCAGACAACTTCCAAAGGTCCTTTCCAATTTCAAACCTTCTGTGGTTTGTGATTCTATGAATGTTTTACCTCATTCACTTCCCCACACAACACAAAAATGACAGTGTCCTCTAGCCTTTCAAGGCACATTCCATGAACTATAGATCCATCTGTTCATAAATCCTGTGGGCAGAAAAGCATATTTTATGTACCAGGTAGAGTTTCTGGATGGCAATCAATTCTCTAGGTGAACTGAAAGAGTGCATCATCCTTTTATCATCACATGTAATCTGACATGATTTTCATAGTAACTGAATAATTTTTGCAGAGCAGAAGAGTAATCTGACTTTCCATCTTGCTCTAACTTTGAATATTTCTGTTATTTGCCCTTCTCCTGTTTTGTACTTTTCTCATCTTTAGCACAAGCTAAAAAGAAAAATATCAAGTGAGAATACATAAAGGAAACAATATTGCAATAATCTGAAACACCTTGTTTCAATCATTGACTGTTTCTCTATGATTGTGGATTTTTGAAGCATTTCATGTTTTATAACTTCTTCCACAGTAGAACTGGAGATGTTTAATTTTTGTATTTGTCAAAGAAGAATGTGGAGAGCTTTTAAAGATAAGAAATTTGACACAACAGGCACAGTCTTCCTGAGAGAAATTTGCTCCAATTAAAATGGAAAAAAATATGTATTTCTCTAAATACACTGTGGAATTCAATAGTTCTGGCTCTGAGCTTAAGGGATGGGTACTTTTCCCCAATAATCACATGGCATTTGACTTCAGTAAATTAAGATAACTTGGAAAATAATGAGGATCTTAGGAATGTACCTACACTTTTCATTCTTAAATGAACTAGAAATTCTTCTTGATATAATGCTCATTCCGGCTCAAACAAAATGCAAAGTTTACCAGAAGACCAAGTAACTAAATGACTTTTCAGCTGGCATCAGGGGGAGCAGTTTATCTTGTGACAATTCCCTGAAAGCAAGGCAGAGAACATTTCTAGTTTATATTTATAACTTGAACAAAAGCTGTTCATTTTTTGTTGTTGTTGCTCTCAGGAACTGTACCTTGGAGCTCTCCCTTTTTAAAACAAAAGCATTTCAGCAGTAATTTTTCTTCCATGTCATCCAGTCTTTCATTACTGAGTCTTGTAGATGTCATGAGCACTTCTGGAACTGGGAAAGCAGAGTTCAGTTCAAAGACAGAAATCCATGTTTTGGTGCCTGTTTGAATCTTATCTAAACTATCCAGGTTTCTCAGCTCTCAGTTTTGCTAGGGAGATTTCAGAAGAATGATCTTTTCTTCTCTGACAAACTGCTCCTTCTCATATGACAAACATTCAAGGTTATGTGAGTGAATGTCCATCATTTTGAATGTGAGAAATATTGCATTAGATTTGAATGTTTCTGCTTTTAAGCACAGCTCATTAAAATTCAAAAGTTAATGAAAACCACTCTTTTTTTTGGTGCTTTTAAATCACAGAAGTTGGACCCAAAAGTTGAATTAGATAGTGTCATGCACTGCTTTTTTTTTTACTCCATGTTCACATAAATTTAGACCTTTTTTATCTGGACCTCTCAGCCCATACTTGTCTTCACACTGCACTACGAAAGGAGAACCTCCTCTGCATTTGTGGGCAGTGTTTCTTTGTCTGAACTCAACAGAATAATTTACTTGGAAAAACTCCATACCCTTGTCCCAAAAGCAGAAGTGCTCTAACTTCCACAGCACAACCACCACTTGCCTTTTTTTACAAAAGGCAGGTATTGGTAGTTATTCTAAAATCCACATTTCATTTTACCTTTGTTTTAGAAACACACGTACTCCAGAAAAAAGATTTTTTCCTCTTAAGAGAGTTTATAAACAATCTGTGTAATCTAAGATATGCAGATTCTCAAGCTTTTTCATATGTAGCCTCATATTGCATTTTTTTTCCTTGTTTTTCATCTGTTTTTCATGTGCACTACAGATGATGAAGAACGTGAGCAACAACAGCCTGTTATGAGAAGAGCAAGTGTCAGTCAAGCAAATGAAAAAGAGCTATCAATAAGTCAAACCTGACTATCAAGGTAAAGCTCTTAATGCTTCTCAAAGCTTAAGGATTATGCTGAATTAATGGTAAGGTCACCACTTTTTCTAAGTTCCATGTATTTATTTGCCTTTCAGTTGTTGTCATGGTTTGGGACTGGCCCAATGCCAGTGCCCCCATGAAAATGTATTTTTCTTTAACTAACTGCTGTGAGATGTGACCAGGAACAGAGCAGAGCAGGCTTAAACTTAGAAAAAGAGAGAAAAAACAATAATTTTATTAAACTACAAACTAAAATCAAAAACACACAGGAAAACAGAGTGAACACCTTTTAAACCATTCCTCCTCCTCCCACCCACTTTCACTAAAGCACAGTGAGACAAAAAATCTTGGAGTCCTGATCAAGTTACCAACACTCAAGTAATCAATTCTCAGTCCATCAGGGGAGAGAGGAGTCTCTCTTGTACCACAGTCCTCACCACGAAACAGGGTTGAAACTCCCCATGTTTCTTTGTCACACGTGGCACCGCCCGGAGAAACTCTGCCATGGTGACATGCTCCTTCCATCTACAGTGCTCTCACCACCGTCCATGGACCGAAACTGCTCAGGGCTCTTCAAGGATGCTTTGCCAAGTGCCGAAAAAAACAACCGTGTCTCATTTTTGGGACAACAGTCCCCCCCATTTTCTCATCCCCTGGGGCCGAGGGTTTTCTCAAGAACAGAGCTCTTCTCCCTGAAGATGGAAGGCACCACCACGCCCTCTTCATCTTCCTCTGTTCACTCCTTTATATAATATCATTACAGCAGGTCAGTCTCTTGGCTCAGGCTATAGCATCCACCCAAATGCAGTCTCATGTATTACAGGTAGCTTGGTTCAGTCTATGGCTATACAAGAAAAGTCCAGCTGAAAAAGCCACTCCATCATCTCCTCCCACTTCAGCTTTTCCACATCTTCTTAACATCTCAGGTCCCAGACTGTCTCTCTTCTCTCTCCAACCACCAGCCAGGAGGACTAATGTTTCACAAAGTTTCCTTCACCCAGGAAAGGGTTAAAAGTCCGAGCTCCGCTGCCCTCAGGGCACTGAGATCTCACGGTGGCACTCCCACATGCTGGGCATCACCCCCCCTGCCGCCTCCTCTGCCGGCACAGGCTCGCTCGCTCTCTCTTCTGGGGTTGGGGGGGGGAACAAAAGATACCTCGGTGTTTTCTCCACCCCTCGGTCCTGCAGGGGCTGGCCCGGTTCCATTCCCTTCCACCTTCTCTCTCTCTCCGGGGCTCCGGCCTACCTCAGCCTGGGCCTCCATGGCTCCCCTCCCCCACCCAGCCATGTGGCCGGGCGGGGCAGAGACGGTGCCGCTCCCTGGGCTACCACGGGCGAAAGAGAGCGAACTCTGGGAAATCTCTGCTTTTAACCCCGTGTGTCTTCAGAGGTGACTCACGTCTTCAGTGGTCACACCAGGTGTCAATATTCGAATCTGACCACTGATTGGTTTAACTAAAACTTCCCAAAAAACTCACTTCCTCCCAAACCGAGACAGTTGTAAATAGCAAGTTGCAAAAGCCACCCTTCACACATGACAGTTCCTTGTGGCTGCTGGGAGTGAGTTCTGTAGTTACTGAGGATGCCTTCCAGCACTGCTGAAGACTTTGGACCAGATTCAGCAGCATGGTTAGGCATACTCTTGAAAAAAGCATTAAAAAAAGAAAAGGCCAGAAAACAGATGCATTTCTACTTTTTTTTTATTATTATTATTATTTTCTTTTAAATTTGAATTAAAAAAAACAGAAAATAAAGGGGGAAAATAATAAAAAGTATCATGACTGTATAGGATTTTCACATATTGCACTAATATCCCTGCACGTGGCCATTAAAGTGACTGTCTTGAAGGGCTGATAACAGAAGCAAGAATTGCTCTCATAACAGCTATGGAGCAAGCTTTAACAATGATATAAACAGCATGAAATTATCCATGAGCTGGATTAAACAGGTTTACAAAGTATACCTTGTTGGTCTATCCAGAGACTTTTACTGAAATGTTCAGCTGTCTGTGCTGAGTTTAGTTTCAGCCTCTCAAGAAATCTGGCTAAACTGAGTATGGTTATATTACACACCTCTCTGTGGTATCTGTAAACTGAGAGAACCTACTATACATTATAAAATCTAAGGAAATACAGGATGTAATTAGGTTTTACTGACATCCATGTATTATTACTGTCTTCATATAACATTATTACAGTCAGGTGCAATAGGTACATGGAGTAGTTATTAGCTATTGTGCTAAAAAAAGTAACTTTTGCTGTCTTTTCTTTGCCCTAATGCTTTGCAAGCTCTGAGTGTCCAACTCACCCAGGGGTTGGTCTGCTCATCACCAAATACAATCTCTGCCACAAGGGTTTTCCAGATGCTAGCTTAGCAAATAATCATTAGTCTCAAAAGAACTGGGTGGATTATCAGAAGTTCCTTCAAGTGTGCCAAGGCAGAAGGGAAAAGCTCCCAACAGAGGCTCAAAAGGCTTCTTTTGAGGACAAAGAGAAATAGTGGCAATGTTTTCTCCTCCCATGAACACTCTCAGAATAAGCTTAAATTGCAGTCTCCATGCACAGAAGGAGCACCTTCAGGGAATTGAGTTTTGAGTTCAAAGCTGGATGGAGTGTGTGGATTTTCATGGTAAAAAAAGAGAGGCAGAATTACCTGCAATTGCTTAGTTTAAAAAAAAAAAAAAAAAAAA